>RJWH01000115.1:231717-831717 GCA_004363575.1 Solenodon paradoxus | reverse complement strand
CCACTGTAAAGTAAGGCAATGTTTTAAACTGCATAAAACAAATAAACAGAAAATGAGCTTAACGATAAAAAAAAAAAAAAAAAGGTCTTATATACAATGTATTGTGATCTGCTGAGACATAGTGGATACAAAATGTGCCAATCTCATGCTTGAATTCTAAGAAAACATGCCATCTTCATTGGAAAAATGCTTACAAGTAAAAGTTTGTCTTGGAATTAGACTACCTATTAAGGACATAGCCATTTGCTAACCAGGATTTCAAAAGGATACATGAATATTAGCTGTGTAGCAGAAGTGGTTGTCTTAATTCAAAATATTTTATTTTCAGTCTAGGTTATGTTATGCATTATATGATGATTCATGGTAATTTCCTTAGCCTCCTTATCCCTCAGATGTATTCATCAATAAAGAGTTTTAAGGAAAGAAATGATACTTCTATAAATATATAAATAAGTAAAATAGTGTATGGAAAGTTCTTTGAATTTAAAGAAGGGAAGAAACAGTGTGATATAAATCCACAAATTTCCATTTTGAGAAACTTGAAAATTAATTCAATACAGGCAAAATGAGTTGGTCTGAAGTCTGAAAAAAAATGAGTGGACTTAAAACTTAAAACTTTGACCTATGGAATACTGAGCTTATGGTTAAACCATAAACTTTCCCCCAACCCCATTTTATACTCACCTTATACTACTGCTATAACAATAAGAAGCATATTATCTTTCTATAGATTCCTTGGATAGAGAGCTAACATATGTAAAATTTTCCTGCTTCTGCTGTTCTTTTCAAGTCAAATTCTTACTTAGAATGGAATAAAACAGTCTCTCCAGTAGTTGGGGCTAGATCAAAGAGAATGTAAAATTTAGGAAAGAAATGAGAAACTAAACTTTACACTCTCCTGTCTATATCATCCAGGTAACATGACTCCACACAAGAGAGGCGCTGTTGTTACTAAAACCTCAGATTCCCAAATGTGTTTACTCCTAATATTTGTAGTTTCAGTAGTTCTGTTTCTGAATATCTTTCCATTTCTTTCTCTTTGGACAAGTTTATTTGCTCAATAACAGACCTAACAGGCTTTATAAAAAGAAAAACTCTAAACACTTGCAACACAAGAAACAATGACTCTGAAAGTTAAGTCCACTATTTAATTTACAGGTATAATCTACAAAGCAATGCATGATAATTTTATAAGCAGAGTTATGCAATGTCTCTTCAAGTAGACCTGAGATTTTTCTAGCGTACCTCTGGCTACCCAGATAAATCAGTCAAAACCAATTTGTTCCTTCCCAAACTGGTCACTCAAGCCTGAAGACATTTTCTCATTATCTCTTCCTCCACATCTGTAGTGAATCTCCTGGGTGCTAACCAGCTCTTCCTTCAAGGAAGAACTTGATACCCTGGCTGAAGGGAGTGGGCACAGCAGACTTTTCTGCTTTGAGGTCTTAGACATTTTCCTGATTGTAGAGAGTCACTCTATTCTAGGTCATGCCCCTTCTAGGAGTGACCCATGTGCAATGACTACAAAAATGGGTATATAAAAGCCTGGTCATCTCAGACCAGCTCAGGATAGTTCTGAAGGGTCATTTAAACTCCACAACTCCCCAGGCTGACACTGTTATTGGGACTGCAAAGCAGTTTGCTGTCTTCCTATCTCTAATTCTACTTTCTTCCTCCCTTTCAACAGGTTTTAGTGGATGCACAACTGTATGATCATCCTTCAAATCTGCTTCCAGAGGAAAATCTGCCTGTGACAATATCTCAACATCATTTTATTTACCTCAAGATGCTTGAACTAGAACATACATTAAGGAACAAACAATTGCAACTACTGGAGAGTATGTCAATCTGAGCATACCTGTTTCAGCCCTCTGCCCTCCATCTTAAGATAATTCAAGTAATGTTCATTACAATACAAAAATAAGAAAAGAATGCACCACAGATTCCAGAGATTAATGATAAGTGAAAATCATAGTTGAACAATAAAATATGTAATTGTGATCTAGAAATACAAGAAGGTTTCAATATTGGAATTGAATACTAACACCAAGTTCTGCATTGATAAACTATATGTTATATGACAGTTGCAGAAGGAAAAAACTAAACATTTGTACATTTAACTTATTAATAAATAAGAAAAAGAAAGGAACTTTGTTAATTTTGATAAAACGTATTTGCTAAGACCATACAAAACCTTACAAAACTGCAGAACTTTAGATATATTCCATCACAGTTAAAAACAAATTTATTGCATTAGTGTTTTATTGCTGCATAACAAATTACCACAAACTTAGTGAATTAAAATAATGCTCATTTATTAATTTATAGCTCTGTAACTCACCATGCATATTGGTTGAAGATACACATTTAAAAATGAATATTCTATCCACCAGAAATATTTAAAATATAATGTGAAAAAGACATGGTCGACAATAGTGTGTGTGTGTGTGTGTGTGTGTGTGTGTGTGTGTATGTATATATATATATGGAAAGAAATAGAACATGGAGAAATGTTAAAAATGCTAAAATATGAACATGAAAAATGTATAATTTGGGACATATAATCTTTTCTGTTTATTTTGTTGATGAGAAGACACAATACTGAATGGATAACACCTTCAAATTGCTTATATAGTTTTGAAACTAGAATAAAATCTTTAGTTTTTCATGGAACATAAAAAATTATTTTAAAATTCTTTTAGATAAATCAGTTTCAAATTACCATTAATGACTAGACTCAAACTAACATATTCCTAGCTTCTCCTTGGAATAATGTAGTACAAGCATTCCTTTAAAAATGAAACACACTGCTGAGTCAGAAAGAAGGAACTGAAAAATCCTCTGGTGCTGAGAGAAGCACAGCCAGATCTCGCTGCAAATCAACAATATATTAGCTGGCTGGAAGCCTTACTGCCTGTGTACTAGGTCAATACACAACTGTAAGTAGGACTTCTCTGTATAAGTAAGAGCCAATTAAAAGTGCATTTTCAACTTTACACCTTTACCACAAAGGCACCTAATAATATTTTAAATTATATATATACATATATATGTATATTTATTTATCTATGTCTATGTATACAAAAACTTTATGGGAAAAGTTATACAACTTTTTCAAGTTCATAAAAATAAAGTAAAAATAAATATTACAAAGTAGGAGACATATTTTATTTTTTCTAAATTAACACCATTATAAGAAAACCCAAACTAATGTTAAATATGATTGATTAATCAGTAGGAGAAAATAACCAAGACAATTTTGAATATAAAAATAATATTAGAAAACTTGTATCAAAACTTAAAAAGTATTATAAAGGTATACTAAATAAAATAGGGTTTTGGCAGAATAATAGATAATCAGTGGAACAGACAAGACTATCTAACATTGTACCTGCAAACTTCAGGATGGTAAGAACAGACTGCTCAATAAAGAACATCCTGTCATTTGTATATGCATGTGGAAGATGATAGAAAATAGACACATCATCATATAATACATAAGGGCTAATTAAGAAGAGAAAAGTTGCTTTATGTTTAGAATAGCAATAGCATAGAATACCATGTTACATCTAAATCCTTTATTTTATTAAACATGCATTATTTAGAAAAACTAATAATAAAATAATAATAAATTTATAATAATATTGTAGAAGACAGGAAGCCTCACCCCAGTTTCTAGCCGCTGAGGACCAACAGTGGCCACCCAGCCACCAGGCGCCTGACAATCTAGACTGACTGGAAGCTACTGACCAGATAAAAGGACCCCTTTCTGAGAACGAAAACTTAAGTGCATTTTACAATTATGTGAATCCTGTGTGTTATCCATGTGAGGAATTCACAAATGAATAACTGAATTCCGTTTGTAATTCCTGTTCTAACTCGCACCTTCCCCTCTTCCTCACCAATAAAAGTGTATCCCTAAAGTATTTCAGGGCTCAGATTCTATATCTGGCCCGCACGTAATAAAACTATCTTTACCACTTCTAAAAGAGCACCATTTGGATTTTGTCGGTTGAGAGAGAGTCAAAACAATATTATTATAATTATCACTGTCACCATCACCACCACCACCACCACCACCATCATCTTTTCCTCTCTTCCTTACACACAAAGGAATGGAGATAAAAGTTGATTAACTTTCCTGGGTCTTCGAAAGTAGAACTGTGATTTAAAATAAAGCAGGTTGTCTCCAGACCTATGTTTAAACACAATATGAATACATACACGTCTCTTTTCCCAGTAAACATATACTTATTACTACAGTTATTACAAGAATAAATTATTTTTAAGGCACTAACCCTTAAACAGTAAAAGGAAAGCTAGATATATTTTAAAACTTAATTATTTAACAAGAGTCAAGTGTTGAAGTGATTAAAAAGTGAGACTTACTATGACCTCATATCATATAAAATGACAAGGATTATAGAGAATTTCTATAGTGAAAACCTGATAAAGATTCCAAAATAAAAGAGCAGGAAATTAAAGGAAGAGGAACATGACTGTTCAATAAATATATGAGTGATATAAAACCATGCAGGAAAATATAAATTAAATCAGTAATGAGATATTATTTTACATCCATAGAATTATCTCGAAAGTATAAAAACCTAATAATACTAAGTATAATTAAGGAGATATAGAAAGAGATACCTGCACAGGGATCACTGGTGAAAATGAGCACTGAAGTCTATTCTGGAGAGTGATCTGACATTAGTTAGTAATATTTAAATATGCATAAATGGTTATCTAAGAAAGTCATTCCCTCAAAAAGACATGCAGTTGTCTCCAATTCCCTAGCTAGTAGTTCCATCAGCTATTTAAATTATATACATTTGCTTTATCAGTAACATAAAAATTCACTTCCTTGGTCTAACAAAATTCCAAGTGTTCAAAAGTCATATGTGGCTATTGGGTACCACATATGACAGCACAGATGGTAGAAAAGTTCCATCACCACAGCAAGTCCTCATTGGGCACTCCTGGTATAGACCATAAAGAAAGTCGTATATGTGTGTATGTATATATGTGTATATATGTATACACAATATATGTATATAACACACATATGTATGCACACAATGTTTCATATTATAACTCCTGTTGCAATTATTAAAAAAATTAATAAGAAAGGAAGAGTGTAAGAAGGAAGGAAGAATGAAAGAAGGTAAGAAAGAAAGGAGGAAGGAAGGAACAAACGAAGGCAGAAGATGGAAGAAATGTGGGTGAGGAACATGTTTCATCAAATAATGCAGTTAATGAGCAGGGCAAATTGTGGTACAAATGACAAAAAAAAAGAAAATTAGGTGGCAGCAGCTAATATAAGTATATATGTGTATATACATATTTAGGTTCTAAATACATTTATTTAGCTTTCCTTTAGAACAATGAGGTAAAAAGGGGCAATAATGAAGACAGAATCAGTTGAGGAGACAAATATAATTCAGGCAAACAATGATAAAGAAGGTAGGAAAACTAATCAGATACACTAACAAAATATATGAGAAAGGGTCTGTTAGCAGCATGGTGACAATGAAGAAAAAGAAGAATCGAGGATATATTAGTTTTTTGGTCTGAAAAATGTTGGACAAGAGTATTGTGAATTGAAAAGGTCACAGGGGTTGAAGAAAAGACTGTTTGGGAGATACTTAATGAGTTCTGGAAAGTATTTTTCCATAGATGTAATTAGTTGTATCAGCACTATTAAAAGATGGTAGATATCAATAATTCTGGGGCTGTTTGGGTCATGTTAAAGTTTGATACGCACATGAAGTAGGAATCACACAAGTTGGAACTCCAGGGAAATGGAAGTAAAGGCCATAATTAATATGATTCCACATGTTGAATTGGCCATTAACAATGAGAAAGTTTCCACAAAAGGTTGTTGTATACCCATAAAGTGTGTACAGTAAAATAAATGATTAGATATTTTATTACGTTTTCTTTCCTCACTAACACTTTAAAAAATCCTAAGGGAGGTGTGTGTGTGTGTGTGTGTGTGTGTGTGTGTGTGTGTGTGTGAGTGTGTTGGGGGAAATGGAACAAAGTTTTTAAATGAGAAAATAAAGGTATTTTTTTAAAGCACATATAATACAATGCCAATACTCTGAACTTAAAGAATCTCTTTACATATAATTATTTCAATGTCATCTCCACAAAATAAAAGGGTCTATTGTATACTCCTCTCAAATATCAACTAATTAGAAATCTTTGATCTTTTCTTATGAATTTGAGGTGAATAAATGTGATGAATTAGCCTCATGTTCAGTTATTTTCAAGCATACAGGCAAGACTCAGATGTCCAGTTTGAGGCATATATTGCTGAAATAAAGGCAATATATCATTTTTAATGCTGCTTCAAAGACAGGGAATTTCACATCTGTTTTTAAGGCAATCTTAAGAGGCATGCAGGCAGTGTCCAAATATTGAGAAATTCCGATGGAAAGGTTTAAGAATGACTTTTGTCTCTGAATAATGTTTTATATTGAACAATAATTAAAATTTAAACCTCTGTTTTACAATGTAACTAATATGTCTGTTCTTTTGCTAATATATTCTTTGTAAACAACTTCCAGAAATGTGTTCCCTGAGCTAGACAACTACCGTCTTTCCCCTTTTCCATTGATAGATAAGTAAATACAGACAGACAGACAGCAGTGTTTGCAAAATTCTGTATCCCTTTTTCTTGTCTAGTTTCAGTCTGATGGAACTTTTTGAAAATTTTCATTAGTGTATTTTTTATTACTATAGTCAAATATCTATTAGCATTTCTATTCAAAAGTGCTTATGCCCATGGTTTATAAATTTAGTTCATATATATGTTGTGGCTTGTGCCTAGTAATTCTTCTGGCTTTCTTCAGATGCTTGTTCCATTCTAAATCAAGTAAATAAGCTGTAATTATGTGTTCTGCACAATTCATTATGCATCTTCATTTTGAAACATTTAATAACAAAACAATGCACTTTGTCAAAGGAGCTTGCCAGCTGTATCTTGCACTGCAAGTTGGGAACAGTGACGCAAACAGTAATATAATGAAAATGAGAGTTGTACAGACCTAATTACTGAAATAATTCTCTCATTATTATATTGTTTATGTATACTTGTATATCATCTTAGAACTTGAAACCAGAAAAGAGATGGGTGTGTGCAATCAGAGAGCAGAACCAGATACAAAACACAGTCACACGCTCATGTACTTGTTTTTGCAAACTTTCCCTTTCCTTTAATCCCCTTCGGTTCTCCTCTTTCTGTGATTTCCTTTAATCCTTCTCCCTTCTTCCCTAAAGAGAACAACACAAAAAAGTTTAGAAGCAATCACTATTGCTCTATTTTCCACAGTGACTTGATGCCCTGAGTCATTGCTGCTAGTAATTTTACATCTAATTTTTGTTATAAAAGTGCTTATCATCTTGCTACTGCCAAAAATCCTCATGTAAAAATAACACCCGGAAATGCATTTCAATCATGAAAAACTTCATCTTTGCGTTGACTCTGCTTCCTGTCAGTTTCTTTGTTAAGCAATGAGCAATTTATAACTTTTAGTCTGCTTTTAGAAAACAGATTTGAAACCTATTTGAATCATTTTGATTTTACTTTGACACAAATAAAAGAGCTAATTGAGAAGCAATTTTTGCTTTTTAAAGTTGGATACTGTTCATGAAATCATCAGTTAAAAGTCATTTTACCATTTTTCACATTCACAAATAATTGAATTAAGTAGTTTATGGGAACTAAGCCTATTAGCATAAAGCCTGAATATAGGTTCATTTTAAAGCTGTGTTTCTATGTGCTATTAGAAAATGATTTTTCATAGTGTACATTATGGGTAATGCTGTTTCTGCCTATTCCTGGAACATGACATTATAAACAGTTTTGTCACAGTTAAATGGTGGGAGCAAGTGAAGACGAGGTCATTTATCAATTTAAAATATAATTTTTCAATCTTACTGTCCTGTATCCTGTCAGTCTATTTTATTGCTTTTGGGGCAGGAAAGCCAGATTTTGTATCATTGTGCATTTTTATTTTGTCATCTAAGATACCTGCTGGACAATATCTCTTGATATTCCAAACCATACTTTATGAACACAGAAAACTCATTTTCCCTTCAGAGATATATGTGATTGAAAACTCTTTAAAAAGATTTTAAGAATGGAATCTTGCTACAACTTTTAAGAAATACATTTAAATTTTCAGCTAACTTCCTTATTTTTACTGGATTATTTTATATCTCTCTACCCCTAGGGCAAATTGTACTTCCTGAAGTAATAAAGATTTTTAATTTAGTGGGTGGTGGTTTGTGAGGCAAAGGCAAAGATCCATGAAGGATTACAGCTATGAACTGAGTCATATCACCTGCCCCATTAACACTGTCATAACCCACAGATCTAATGGAATTACCCTTCATAAAGCTCTCTTTACTCTTCTTTCTGAAGGATCAAGAATTCTACAAGGTAGGTAGAATGACTATGAATTTGGAAGCAAATAACCACTTAAAGGCTAACTTACTTCCCTTCTACATTATACCTATAAGAGTGTTTTCAAACAAAATTATATTTATTATACAAATTATAATCCAAATAAAATCCAAAATAATCCACATTATAATTCAAATAAAAATTACAGGCCCTTTCTAAAGTATGCATTAAGTAGGCAATAATTCATTGATTTGAAAGGAAAATTACATTATGCTAATGAATGTAATGTTTAAAAATATATACATGCCAGTGAATGTTATAATTCTCCTGAGATTGAGGCTTAATTTCCAAGTGAAATATATCAGAAAAGGATGGAGTCTTAAGAACAATTTAACATTTTTAGATATTTAATAATTCCATTGTTATAATTCTTTGGAATGAGCAATTGAGTTTTTTCTAAGTTCTCATGTTTGTTAATGTTAAATTCTTAAGTCCAGGTGAACTAAAAGTACTAGTTATGAAGGTTTCCAAAGATCACAATGAGTAGGCCTCTGACTTACATTCATCTCTTAATTAAACACTACTGGAAGATATATATTAAACCACATTTATAAACCTGAAACTTATTAATTTTTTTTCAGAATATTTCTGGAAAGTAACAAAGGTAAATAACTTGAATTTCATTTTGCTACCCTTTCTCTTTCCATCTGGTGTACATAATGATGATTAATCAAATTACTAAGATTCCGACAACAAAGGATGGTTATTAGCAAAGCAAAATAATTTATAAATCGAATAAGAAATTTAATTATTGAAAGCAATATCCACAATATTCAGTTTATTAATTACATGACTTTAATTCTCTTTTATGACAATATCTCATGTCGCCTAACAGAGATGAATATATGGCAAACCATGTTTTTAGTTTTCCCTAAAGATAATGGTGTCTTGCCAAGACATAACAGTCTGGAGGTCTGGAGGTTTTTGGAATGATGCTAACTCTTCCTTTGTTCCCTCTCTGTATTACCACCATTCACCATCCTACATATTTTCTGTCTTCAAACTCCATTCATTCTACTTCATTCAGTCTTCATATTTTTTGCCACTTTGTATTTTCACTGCTATGAGACTCATTACTTTCTCTGGAAAAAACTATAGAAATAACTTCTTAGACCTCTTTCCTCCATGGTACCACTCCCATCTCTTGCCTTTACCACTATAGACATAATCGTTCTTAAAAAGATGTCACAAGACTTTTCTACTTAAAAAAGAAAAGAAGAAAAATATTTTACCTTCCCAGTTAGCTACTGACTACAGTCTAAAAGTCCTAGTAAAGACATTTAAGAGGGCTTTGCAATATCTACTTAACATATAACTATTTCCATAGAGACATTTGCAGTCCCCACTTGTTACAATGATTTACTCACTTTATCCTTTAGAGTTTTGATTCAAGTTTACTCTTGACAAATATCATTAAAATCACTTCAGTTACATAAACCATGCCCATTAAATACAATATATTTAGGGACAGATAATTCTGAATCTGCAAAGTTATATACGGAATGCATTAGATTATGTCTATATTTTAATTAATATAATTAACTGAATGTGTGATGAGATGAAGTTTTATCTTTATAATTTTAACATTTTTATATTATTTCCCATAATTGAGTTAATATAATAATCATAAATGTTACCATATTTATATGATTGCCTGAAAATATATTTTGTCGTTTATAATGAAATTTTCCCCTATGGCTATGTTACAATGAATGTGTACAAGTAAGAATTATATAACAAAATTATAGGACTTAGTTTCTCTATCTAGTTTTTAAGGACCTATATTTCATTTTATTAATATTTAATAATCCATGTCAAGTGTTAAGCATCCTGCATGTACCAGACACTCTAATAGTACATATAGTTATATATACTATTTAATCTGCTTTTTATACATTATAATGTATAATGTATATATGTGTATATATATATTTAAATATTTCAACAATTCCAAAACATATATTATCCCATTTATAGATAGTGAACTAGAAGCTTTGAGAAGGATAAATAACTGTTCCAAGTCACAGAGTCACAAAAGTGTAATTTGAACATCTGTTTCTCTGGTTTCAAAGTTTATGCTCTGTACATTAAACAAATAACATACTCTCTAAAACTTTTCTGCTATTTCTCCACTCTCCTCCTTCTCCAGACAGACAGGCAAACACAGACACACAGACACAGAAACACACACACTTATTTGTAGTTCTCTGCCTTTTTCCATTCTATTGCTACTACTTTGAATTTAACTTCTAATAGCTAAGTCCTTGGTTAGACCATCTTCTACAGAAACTGTCTCTGAAATGTCTGAACTTAATGATGGGAATGATGGTTACTACCCTTTGTGCTATTTTCTGTTTACTGTGTACTAAGGTCTCTTTATTCATTTTATCATAATTCTTTCTAAGTTTTTGAAGATGAATAAAATATTTTGTCAGTTTACAATTGAGGAAACTGAGGTTTAGCATGATTTTCTAAGTGCTCAGATCACCAACTGACATGATTTCTTTTTTCCTATAAAATTTCTAACTACTCTTCTTTGTTTTATCCATAAAAACATTCTATTTAAGTGTTATGTATAATTTTAGTTTGTTTTCGCAAAATTAAATGTAAATTATTTTGGTGTCTAACTGTCCTAGACAAGTAAGTAGATACTCCCCAATCTGAAAAAAAAAAAACAAAAAAAAAACTAGTCAAATTGTTCTGTTTATAAACACATTTGGGCACAATATTCAAATCCAAATAATTAAAAGTTGTCACTAGTGACAGTTTAGATTTTTAAAAATAAAAATAAATACTTCTAGTGTTTAATAACATAAAGATTTAATGACAATGTCAGATTCGATTCATTATATGATAGAAGACTAAAGGCAATGAAAGCCATGATACCCTGAATGATATTTTTCTTTTATGGCTATAAAAAACTGACATTTCCAGTTTGTCAGAGATGGCATTCCTTCTATCTTACATCAAATAAAGACATTTTTATTTGTAAATCAGATATTCAATAGAGGAAAAAGGAGTATAGTTATAAGAGTCACAGAAGTATCAAGAGTGAAGAATCTAGTTTCCTTGGTTGTAAGCTAAGGGCAATTTATTGATATAAAACACATTATAAGCATAGCCGTAGGTTAAAGTAGTACAATAATTTCTAATATTCATAAGTGTAGGTTATACTGCAGTAACAATCAAATCCTAAAATATCAGTCATTTAAATAAACATTTATTTCTGACTCATATTACATTCAGCAATTCTAAATAATTTTTTAAAAGTGGTGAGTCATGAATTCAAGCCTCTCTCATCTGTAGCTATGCTCCCTGAAAAACACAGGGCCCCCAAAAAATCTCTGTAACAGAGAGAGAGAAAGCTAGACAACACCATGAGATGCTTTAGACAGTCAGATTTGAAAGTGGCTTACACAGCTTCCTCCCATGTAACTTTGATTATGACAAAGTAGTGTGGCTCCAAAAAGTTCTATCTGATAAGTACTCTCTAAGATACATTGCCACAGTTTCTCATTCCCACTCTAATATATCATCATAAATAAAGTGGTTTAAACAATAGAAATTTATCTTGTAATTCCCAATGCAAAACTAAGAAATATGTCTTAATAGACTATAATCAGGGGATATGAGAGGTTGTGTGCCTGATAATACTTTAGAGAACCTACAGCCTTCTCTTTTCCAGTTTACAGAGGTTATCAACATTCATTGGCTTGTGGATGCTTTCCTCTCCATTCTGGTTCAAGTACTCATATTTTCCTCTCTTCTGATTCTCTCTTTAACTTTTAAGAATTCTGGATTATATTTAACTTACTCAGAAAATCTAAATTAATCTCCTTATTTTAAGATCAGTTGATAAGTATCAACTTATCAAATGATACCAAATGTTATATTATATACATACTAAATCAATAGAACTAGAGCATTATAATAATATCAGACAATATACTTCAAAACAGACTATTAAAAGAGATATTTAATAATTATGAAAAGTCTATCTGAAGACGCAAAAATATTAATTATATATGAACTAAGATTATAATTTCCAAAGTACTTTAAAAAATCTGATAGAACTAAAAAGATAGACAATATTATAGTTACATTTGAAGAATTCAACACTCCTTTTCAGTAAACAAAATCCGTGAAATAGAAGATTTAAATATCAACCAAGTTGTACAAATTAAGACTTATAGAAAACTCTGTCCAGAAGAGCAGAATATATATTCTTTCCAAGTACACGTGGAACAGTCATAAAAAGACACAGCATAAAACTTACCTCAAAATGTTAAACATTAAAATCGTACAAAATATGCTCTACTTAAAATAGAATTAAAATATAAATAATAAATTGAAAAAATCTGGAAAAATCTTAAAATGTTTGACAAGGTCACAACATAAATGATGAGGCAAATGAGTTATTTACCCTAAGTAAATGAAAATTCATATCCACTCAAATATGTGTAGTAAAAGTTCATAACATTCACAGAATAAGCTGAAAAACAAACCATGTTCATCAGTTGACAAATATATAATCAATACAATGCTAGCAAAATACTACTTCACATTGATCTAAGAGAAGTCTTTGAGAACTCAACTGCAATGTCAAGGTAAAGTAAAACCCAAAATACACAAGTGGGAACGCATCAAACTAAAAATCTGCACAGTGAAAGAAACTCTCATCAAAATAAAAAGACATCTTACTGAAGGGGAAAAGATATTTGCACATCATGTATCCAATAAGGGATTAATATCTCAAATACACAGATTTCATGAAACTCAAAAACGGATAAAAAAAAATCTAATTAAAAAATGGACACAAGATGTAAAGGCACTTCCTCAAAGAAGACATACAAATGACAAAAGGCACTTGAAAAGATATTCTACCCGTCTTGTTATTAGGGAAATGCAAATCAAAACAAATTTGAGATATTTCCTCATACATGTGAGAATGATTATTATCCAAAAATCTGGAAATAACAAGTGTTGGTGAGATGAAGAGAAAAATAATTTTTATACTATTAGTAGGAGTAAAAAATATGGCAACCATTAAGGAAATGGTATGGAGATTCCTCAAAAAAAAAGAGGGAGAGTGAGAGAATGGAAATTCCATATGATTCAGTTATTCTTCTGCTTATAATTACCTGAAAAACACAACACAAATTCTGAGAGATACATGCAATCTCAAGTTCACTGAAGTGTTATTTTCAATAACTAAGAGCTGGCAACAATGTACGTATCCCGAGGACAGATAAATGGTTAAAGAAGATGTGGTATACCCATACAATGGAATACTGTTCAACTATCAAAAATATGAAATCCTGTTATTTGCCACAACACGAATGCACCTACAGCAAATTATGCTTCAGGAGATAAACCAGGAAAAAGACATCTTAAAGGTATCTCTCATATGTGTTATGTAGAGAAACCAAGCAAACAAGTGAACTAATTAAATCAAAAACAGACTTTCAGTCAATAAAAGCAAATTAGTTATTGCAGAAAGGGAAGCGGGTGGAGGACAAGCATGTTGGGTAGAGGAGAATAATTGTATAATGAAGAAAGAATTGAAAGAGTGTTGGTAAACATAATTTTTATATACATATGTTGATAAACAATGCTCCTTACCTTAAACCTATAGAATGTTATGATGCAATGTTTCTTCAATGAAATTCCTCTTAAAAATCAAGAATAAAAATTACTCAATAATAATAAATTAACTACTAATAAATTGAATAGCATGGGTAAATCTCTAAATTATTATACTGAACAAAAGTAGTCAGATGCATGAGAATACATACAAGATTCCATCTATGTGAAATTCTAGAAAAGACAAGTGTACTATACTATTTCAAAAAGCAGATCAGATGTTTCCTGGGATTGATATTTAACTAGGTTTACTGGAATAAAGTATAACAGAACTTTGGTGGTTATAGAAAATTTCTGTTTTGAATATTTCTCTACTTGGTTACAGGGTTATCAGTTTGTCAGTTTATCAAATCATATTTAAAATGCACATTTTAGTCATGTAAGCTGTAATCTTAAAGTTGATTTAAAGAAATAGTTTGAAAATGAATGCATGACATCTCTAAAATGACAATGTGATAAACCAGAATTAAATTTGATTTTAAAAAATATTTGCATGTAGGCCTTTCAATATATTGATGTATAAAGAGGTCTGTATAACAGAAATAAATTGCAGTTGCATTGAGTTGACAATAAAATTAAGAAAGAATCACAATTTTAAAAAATCTCTTAAAATAAATGCCCCTGATCTCACAGTAGAATAGCAGAATAATTATGTAGGAGGCATATTCATAATACTTAATATCAGTAACAAATACAATTGGGAGGTAATTATGCTATTAACATTACCTGGTGTATTTCAAAGAAAGAACATTAAAGAGCAACAGAGAGAGTGAAGGAGGAAGTGAGAGAGGGGTAGAGAGGAAAGGGCTTAGAAACTATCTCATAATTTGCTTATAGATTTTAAAGTTAACTTGATATTATGCTTTTTTCCTTATTCTATGATACAGGCTATTCTTTTCAAATACTTGGTTTCTTTTCTTACTACTCCCACAGGATCAAGAAAAGGATAATAGTTCCCTTGAAAATTTCTCTCAAGTGGCACTTTACAATGTAATCTAAGTTTAAAAAATGTTTATTTATAGGTGGGGTTTTATTTGTTCTTTTGTTTTCAACCTGCTACTTAGACTAGAGACAACACTTGGCGTTCTGGTAACTTCCAGCTCGATTCACTCATGGCAAACTGAAGTCATTTTTGTTCGCATAGAATGATTGCTTATACTCATAAGGGCCCTTATGATGCTAAGAAAAGAAAATGTTCCTTTTAGCTGGAGACTTGATGGTATGTGAAAACTATAGGCATTTTGGAGGGTATCTTTACATTCCATGAAGCCACTGGAGAAACGAAGTATATGAAAGCTGATAATTTAAAATTTCTTTGCAGTATGGTAGGAGTTGAGCTTCCCTTTCTACAACATTGTTTTTAGTTGCCATGTGTTCACTCAGGGCTATTTTTAAGCTGCTTTAAACTTTTTATTCTTTGGAAAAGTTATAATTTCCTTGTTATTTCAATGAGGCTGCAGTAGCACAATCAAATAGGGGATTTATTTCATGATGTTCTTATTTTAGGATCCTATGAAGTCTTTTACCCTCTCATTAGTCTTTCAAAAATAGGCTGCAAAACTCCATGTGAAAAGGCTGCAGTTGTACAAATTAAGATACAAGGATTCTAAAGTTGTTTATAATTTAAAATCTACACACCCTCTCATACAAACACATGTATCACCACCACCAGCACCATCACAAACAACCAAAATTTGGGGTTTCAAAGCTAGAGGGGATTTGCTTATTCAATATCTGTGGTTTGCTTTTATGGAGATATTTTTAGCATAGATTTTTTTCCCTGTTCTCAATGTTTTATGAGTTTCCCTGTAATATATAACACATTTTAAAACTCTTTCCAAACATTCATAAATTTTTGCTAATTGATGATACAAACAAACTGGGAAAGTTGCATATTATTTTTTCTGTTGAACTTTATATCTGCTTTTATAAGGATTTTTTAGTATCCAATAATTAAAGATACCCTATCACATTTCATGTGAGGTCTATAGGGACACAAGATGGAACATGCAAGTACACACATGATTTTTTTTCTTCCTGAATGATGGTTGTGATCCCTCGCAAAGGGATTATCTATGATATTCCTATCATAATACTATTTTTATTATTTTAAAAATATTATTGCATTTTTGTTTATATTGCTATGTGCATTTTAGGATGTTGAAATCATACCTGAGTCTCTGTAGCATATTTCACATCACACCCATCAGCAGAGTTCTCATGACCTTGATCACAACCCTGTTGCCTCCTTCATTTCCTCCTCCCTCTCACCTCCCTCACAGCCAGTCTTGTATCCTGTGAATTTTGTTGAGATTTGTCTGTTCATTTGTTGTTGTTGTTTTAAATGTTACAAATGAGTAAAACCATCCTGTATTTCTTTTTCTTTCTGACTTCTTTCACTTAACACAATTTCTTCTAATTCACCAGATTGTTGGAAAGGGTGCAATCTCTTTTAAAATAGTTGCATAGAATTCCATTGAGTGTATATACCACAGTTTCTTTATCCATTCATCTGTTGATAGGCATTTATGTTGTTTGCATGTCTTGGCTATTGTGAACTGTGGTGCTCAGAACATAGGGGTGCAGATATTTTTGCTGTTTAGTGTTTTTATATTCTTTGGTTACATGCCTAACATAATATATCTATATCTCCCAGGCAGGACCCTGTGCTCTAGTCAGCAAAGGTTTTGAAATATATATATATATATATATATATATATATATATATATATATATACACACACACACACATATATACACATATAATGAGTTCATACACTTCAACAACAAAAAATTCATTTGACCACTCAAAAAATGGACAGAACTGAAGTGATATCTAACTAAAGAAGATACTATCATGGTCTATAGATACAAGAAAAAAAATGCTCTAATCACTCATCATCAGAGAAATGCAAATAAAACCCATAATGAGATATATCCACACACCAGTGAGAATGGCCTATATCAAAAAAACTATCAACAAAAGATTTTGGAAAGGGCATAGAGAAAAGGAACTCTCCTTAACTGTTGATAGGAATGTAAATTGGTGCAACTTCTTTGGAAAGAGTATGGAGATTTCTTACAAAAAAAATAAAGGTGGATCTATAATTTGATTCAGAAATCCTACTACTAGGCATAACCTAGAGATTGAATAATTTTCTTACCCCATCCTTTTTATACACCTCATTCAAATTATCTATTTAGAAATAAACCTCAAATACTAATATATCTGAGAATGTAATATATAAAGATATGAGCGTTTGAAGGCTTATTCGGAGAATAGAATTTGAGTAGAAAAGAAATAATTTCTAAATAGGGATGTGGAATTCCCAGTTCTGAATTGGGAAGGTTTGATCTGGAATAGAAAAGATCACTAAGAAAGAGTTCTAAAGAACTTGTAAAACAAATTTTACAAAACAAATTTTGTAAAAACAAATTTTGCAAAAGTACTACAAAAGTAGTAGAAGCTACTTTATGCCTCTTGAAGGGGTTAAACAAAATGTTTAAAAGTCATATTACATAAAATATTCAGGGGTGGAGCCTTCCTCATCTCTTAATCTATCCTTTCTTTTCCTCATGCTCTTTTTCCTCTTCTCACTTTTATTTCAGACAGAAAGGTCATATTTAGAAGAATAAAGCTAGTGCTTACATTGGCAAACTTTGAAACTGCTCGCCGACTGAGATGCTGCAGGCAACTTCATAGGATATTTCAAAACCTGTGCTGAGTGGAGCACAGGGTCCTACCTGGGAGATTCCAGGAAAGCCTCCAGAGAACAGTAGGAGGGAAGAGATTCCTCCCAGTCTTTAAAGGAGCACCCAGAGACCAAAAGGCAATCTCAGTGACTGAGGAACTACAGTGACAGCATGAGACTGCAAGAGGACCTAACTGTGAACCAACCTCCTGACCTCTGTCCTAGAGGGCTATGGGTTCTACAGAACTCACATCATCTGCTTATGAACTCAGTCCTTAGATTGGAGAGCTTCGTCTCAGTGGTATGGAAGTAAAGAACTGCCCCTCGTAGTCATAGAAGCCAGTGGATACTAGTAGACAGTATTAGTGACCCATCAAAACAAAGTATTCCAGGGAGGGGAACAGATGCCAACCCCCAAGGAAATCAAGTGGATGATACTTAAGCATGCCAGGCCCCAAAATTCAGGAAGAAATCTAACATAAAAAGAAAGCTGCAGCAGTAAATATAAGCCAGAGAAAAAAATCTATGTCCAAAACAAAGTCACCCAAAAAAGTTCAAATAGCCCAAATTGAGGAAGATGCCAGAACCTTGTTCCATTGTATTAGGTATCACATCTTCTTTATCCATTCATCCGATGCTGGGCACTTCGGTGATTTCCAGTTCTTAGCTATTGTGAATAGGGCCACAATAAACATGAGGACACATACATCTCCGCAGATGGATACTTTTGTATCTTATGCATAGATGCCCAGAAGTGGAATGACTATATCATATGGAATTCCCAACTTTA
This sequence comes from Solenodon paradoxus, assembly GCA_004363575.1. Classification (NCBI taxonomy): domain Eukaryota; kingdom Metazoa; phylum Chordata; class Mammalia; order Eulipotyphla; family Solenodontidae; genus Solenodon; species Solenodon paradoxus. The sequence goes on along the minus strand of RJWH01000115.1, from coordinate 813,119 downwards.
TTTTTTTGTGGAATCCCCAAACTGTTCTCCAGAAGGGTTGTACCAATTTGCACTGCCACCAACAGAGCAAAAGTGTTCCCTTTTCTCCACATTTTCACCAGTATTCGTTGTTTCCAGACATTTGGATATTAGTCAGTCTGTCAGGTGAAAGGCATTATCTCATTGCTATTTGAATTTGTATTTCTCTGATAGCCAGCAAGTAGGAACATAATTTCATGTGCCAGTTGGCCATCTGTATATTCTCTTCAGAAAAGTCTCTCTGATTCCTCCTCCCATTTTTTGATTGGATTGCCTGTTCTTCTATTGTTGAGTTTTATGAGTTCTTTGTATATTTTTGATATTAAGCCTTTGTGGGAAATATCACATGCAAATATCTTCTCCCAATTAGTAGATTTCTTTTTGATTTTGGTATTTTCTTTTATTGTAAAGACACTCCTTAGTTTGACGTAGTCCCAGTTGTTTATTTTTCTTTTTGTTTCCCTTGGTGGTGGAGTTGAGTCCCCAAAGGCTTCTCTATGACTGATGTCATGGAGAGTCTTTGCTATGTTGTCTTCTAAGAACTTTATGGTTTCTAGTTTTACATTCAAGTATCTAATCCATTTTGAGTTAATTTTTGTGAATTTGTTGAAGAGACTTTTCCTTTTTCCATCGAATGCTTTTGGCTCCTTTGTCGTAGATTAACTGATTGTATGTGAGTGGGTCAATTTCTGGTGATTCATTTCCTTTCCACTGATAGATGCTTCTGTTAATATTTCAGTACCATACTTTTTGATCATGATTTCTTGTAATATAGTTTGATGTCTGGAAGTGTAATCCTCCAGATTCATTCTTTTTTCTAATGATTGCTTTGGCTATTTGCTGTCTTTTGTTGTTCCACACAAATTTTAAGATTTTTTGGTGCTATTTCCTGGAAATAAGCTTGTGAGATTTTAATGGGGATTACATTAAACCTATATATTGCTTTGGGTAAGATGGCCATTTTAATGATATTGATTCTTCCCAGCCACGAGAAGGTGATGTCTTTCCATTTCTTTGTGTCCTCCTCTATTTCTTTTAAGAAGTACTTGTACTTTTCATTTTATAGATCTTTTACTTCCTTTGTTAAGTATATGTCCAGGTATGTCATTCACTTAATTTCTATTTTTAATGGTGTGATTTTTGTGATTTCATTTTCCTCTAGTGTGTTGTTAGTGTATAAAAATGCAACAGATTTTTGTGCTATGATTTTGTAGCCTGCCACTTTACTGTATTCATTGATAAATTCTAGAAGTGTGTGAATAGAGTTTTTGGCTTTTTCAATATATATAATCATGTCATCTGCAAATAATGAGAATTTATTTTCTCCTTTCCAATTTGAATTCCTTTTATTTCCTTTTCCTGCCTGATTACACTGACTAAGACCTCCAGTACAATATTAAATAACAGTGGTGAGAATGGACAAACTTGTATTGTTCTAATTGAAAATATTCTCAATTTTTCACCATTGACTATGATGTTGGCTGTGTATTTTTATATACGGTCTTTATTATGTTGTGGGATGAAACTTCTATGCCCATTTTATAGAGGGTTTTTTTTTTTAATATCATAAATGGGTGTTGGCTATTGTCAAAAGTTTTTTGCATCCATTGATAAGATCATTTGTTTTTTTCTCTTTGCTTTTGTTGATATGGTGTATGACATTAATAGATTTACGTATGCTGACCCATCCTCGCATCACTGGGATGAATCCCACTTGGTCATGAGGATGATGTTTTTGATACATTGTTCAATTCAGTTTGCAAATATTTTGTTGAAAATTTTTGCGTCATTAGAGATACTGGTATGTAATTATCTTTCTTGGTGACCTCTCTGTCAGCTTTTGGTATCAGTGGAATGTTAACTTAATAAAATTATCTGGGAGAGTTCCCTGTTTGTCAACATTTTGGAAGATCTTGAGAAGAATAGATGTTAATTCTTCTCTGAAGGCTTGGTAGAACTCATTGGAGAAGCCATATTACCCTGGCTTTTACTTGATTACTTCTTTAATTTCTTTGTTTGTGATTGTTCTGTTGGGTTTTCCAATTCTTTCAGGGTCAGTTTTGGTATACTATACTGTTTTAGAAATCTGTCCATGTCCTCAAGGTTGTCTATTTTGGTGGCATAGAGCTTTTTGTAGTAGTTTTGATGTTTTGAATTTTTGTGGCATCTGTTGTAACTTCTCCCCATTCACTTATGATTCAAGTCATGAGAGTTTTTCCCTTTTTTTCTTTGTGAGTCTAGCCAATGGTTTGTCAATTTTGTTTATTTTTTCAAGGAACCATATTTTGGTTTCATTGATCTTCTGGATTGTCTTTTTGTTTTCTATTTCATTTATTTCTGCTCAAATTTTGATTATTTCCTTTCTTTTGCTGATTTTTGGCTTTAATTGTTCTTCTTTAGTTGTTTTCAAAGTAGAGCTAAGTTGTTTATTTGAGATGTTTCCTGTTTCTTTAGATAGGCCTGGATGGCGATAAACTTTCCCCTTAGTGCTATTTTTGCTGCATTCCATAGATTCTGGCAGCTGATGTCCTCATTCTCATTTGTCTCAGTATTTTTTTAAGTTCCTCTTTGATATCCTTTGTAATCAATAGCCCTTCAGGCGTATATTGTTGAGTTTCCAATTTGTTTTGGGACTTCTAATTTTCTTTTTGTGGTTAATTTCCAGTTTTAGGCCATTGTGATCAGAAAAAGGTCTTGGTATGACTTAAATCTTTGTAAATTTGTTGAGACACATTTTGTGTCCCAGCATGTGATCTATCCTTGAGAATGCCCCATGAGTGGTTGAGAAGAAAGTGAAATCTGTAGTCATTGGGTGAAATGATCAGTATGTCTGTTAGAGCTATCTGTTCCAGATGGTCATTTAAAGTGACTGTCTCTCTGCTAATTTTCTTCCTGGTTGATCTTTCCATCGTTTAAGTGGAGTGTTTAGTCCCCTACTATTATTGTGTTGCTGTCAATGTCTCTCTTCAGGTCTAATAATACTTGATATATTTTGATGCGCTTTCATTTGGTGCATCTATGTTAGGAAGTGTTATGGCTTCCTGCTGAATTTATCCTTTAATCATTTTATAGTGCCAATCTCTGTCTTTTGTTAGCTTTTCACATGGAAGTCCGTTTTATCTGATATGAGTACAGCTGTTTCTGCATTTTTATGGTTGTCATTCAACTGTAGGATTGTCTTCCAGCCATTGACTTTGAGTTTTTGCTTGCTTTTGGAAGACGGTGGGTTTCCTGAATGCAGCAGAAATTTGGGTTATGCTTTTTAATCCATTCAGTCACTCTTCATCACTTGACTGGTGAGTTCAGGTCATTAACGTTTAGGATGATTATTGATATACAGTTGCTTAATGTCATTTTATAATTTGTCTTTTGTATGTTGCTCCAGATGATGACTTTGTTCTCTTCCACTTTTTAGGTCCAATGAGTGAAGTTATGTTTTGATTGATTCTGCCTTTCATTTTCTTCTTTGCTTTCTTCCTGGGGATGTAGTTTGAGGTTACCCTGAAGTTAGCATTCACAGTTCTATGTTTACTACCTAATTTTATTTGAAAGCATATTAGTTTTCCACTCATTCTAACTATCCACATTATATTACTGTCTTACTGGTTTTCTGTGTGGTTTCTTTATGTTTTATAGAGCATCCTTTAATATGTTTTTATACAGCTGGTTTTATGGTGAAGAATACCTTTAACTTTTGCTTGTCAGAAAAGGTTTTTATCATTCTTTCACTTCTGAGTGATAATCTTGCTGGATGTAGAATCCTAGGTTGGAAATCTTTTTCTTTCAGCACTTTGATATATTATTCTATTCCCTTGGGGCCTGTAGAGTTTCAGTTGAGAAATATACTGACAATCTTATGGGGGCTTATTTATACATTTTACTCTGGCTGCTTTTAAGATTATTAATTTTCTATTTTTGACATTTTGATGACAGTTATCTAGGTGTATTTCTGTTTGTCTTTGTTTTATTAGGAACTCTTTGAGCTTCCTGGGTCTGGAGACTTGCTTCATTCTTCAGGTTGAGAATGTTCTCTGTTAGTTGTCACAGTTTCTGCCCCCTTTTCTCTTTCTCCTTCTGGAACCCCTATGATGCAAATCTTGTTCCCGTTGACGTCATCCCAAAGGTCTCAAATGCTGTCATTTCTTTGCATTTTATTTAATCTCTGCTGATTTGCTTGATTGAGTTCCTCTGCCCTATCTTCCAGATCATCCATCCTATAATTGAATCCCTCTACTGAGTTCTTCAGTTCAGCTGTTATATTCTCCACCTCTTTCATATCTTGTTTCATTTCTTTTCTTTCATTTTTGATGTTCTCTTTTTCTTCCTCTATTGTTTTCTGGATTCCCATGAGCATGTTAATCACTGTTATCCTAAATTCGTCTTCAGGTAATTTACATATGTCTGCTGTATTCAGATTTTCCCTTGGGTATTTCTTATTGGATCCATTATTTCATATATTTCTCTGTGCCTTTACTCTGTCCAGCATTTTGTTTATATTTCTGAGTGTTTGGTTTTCCTCCAGTTATGACACCGTTGTGTAGGGTTGTGTAGGGTAATCACATTGCTGCTGGCCCAATATTGGCAATCAGGCCACAGTTCCACCTCTATCCACAGGGTGATGCTTGCAGGTAGTATTCAGGTTGAGTCCAGTCAGGGAGACTACCTTCCTCCTTTAATCCAGTGGGTGGGATATCCTCCAGTGGGTGTTAAATCCAGTGTGAGGACCCTGAGGCTCTCATGCAAAATGGTGGTAGGAGGGGGTGGGGTTAGGGAATTTCCCTAACTGCCTTCTGGTTATGGTAGCACCCAGCATAATTCCACCATGCAGGCTCCAGCTCTGTCATCAGGGTGCCAGCTCTTCTTCCACCCTGTGCCATGATGGTCTTCCTCACCTTTGCATCACAACACCACAGGGTATGCTCCTCATTGCCTCTGCATTGGGTCCTCAGCCCTTTCAGATCCTCCCTCAGCTTTGCCCTATTGCCGCAGCTCTTATACCATGTCCCAAATCTCAGGCTTAGCTGCATACTGTACTGGACGCCCTCACCCTCTGCCTTTTGTCAGGATGGTCACTCAGTCTCTGGACCTGTAGTGCCTGTCTTTCTTCGGTGTTTGCCTCTGGAAAATAGGTGAGTTTCTCATTGCTCTGTGTTTGTGTGTGTATGTGTGTGTTGGGGGGAAGGATCTGAATCTCCTTTCTACCAGTTTGTCATCTTCCTTTCCTACTCTAGATGTGTTTTTCTGAAACCTAAATGTATATTTCTCTGTGCCTTTGCTCTATTTGGCATGCTGTTTATATTTCTGAGGGCTCTGTTTCCTCACGTTGCGTAGGTTTGACTTGCCCAGGATTGGCAGTCAGGCTGCAGTTTCGCCTCTTCTCACAAGGTGGTACTAGTGGGTAGCACTGAGGTTTGGGACTGCCTTCTCACTGTAATCCAGGGGGTGGGGCATCCAATGTGCGGGATTTTGGGTGGAAGGATATGTGGTGGGCGGGATTTCTGCTCCGTGGACCTCAGGCTCTGGTGCAAAATAGCTGTGGGGTTTGATTTGACTGATTTCTGGTTATGGCTGTTTCCAGTGCAATTTCAACGCATGGGTTCCAGCTCAGCTCCTGGTGCACTGGTTCTCCTTTCACTGTCTTCCAAGTTGGCCCTATGTTTCTCTGCATCTCAGCCCCACTCAGCCTGCCTCTCGCTGCCTCTGCGTCTGGTCCTAAAATCCCTAGCCTCTGTCCCATGGCACATCCAGAGGCTCCCAAGCTCAGTCCCAAATCCAAATCCGCGACTTAGCTGAGAACCGCACCAGGTGCCCTCAGCCACTGTTGTTCTTCAGCTGCTCTGTCTCCTGCTTCAGTGCCAGTGATTTCTTGGTGTTTGTCTCAGGAATATAGGTGATTATTTTTATCAGTGTCTGTGGGGAGCAACCCAAAAGTGCGTGCTATCAAGTCACCACCTGAAAGTCGATCTGAACAATATCCTTTTGAACAACTAATGGATAATCAATGAAATCAAAGATGAAATTAAGACTTATCTGGAAACAAATGAAACTGAAGAGACAAGCTATCCAGAACATATGGGATATGGCGAGAGCAATTCTGAGAGGTAAATTTATAGTCATACATACACACATTAAAACCAAGAGAGAACCCAAATTGAATCTCTAACTTCACAAATGAGGAAACTAGGAAAGGAAGAACAATAAAAAACCCAAATCAGCAGAAGGTAGTAATAATAAAATTTAGAGAAGAAATAAATGAAATTGAATACAAAAGATCCATTCAAATGATCAATGAATGAGAGAAAAAAATAATAAAATTGAGATACATTTAGCTAGATTCACAAAGAACAGAGAGGAACCCTTAATAAAATCAGAATGAAGGTGGTGAGATTACAATTGACAACAGAGAAATACAAAATATCATGAAAAACTATTATGAGCAACTATAAACCAACAATTTTGTCAGTCATGAAGAAACATACAGATTCCTAGAAATGTATAACTTCCTGAAACTGAAACAGGAAGATAGATATCTTTAACAGACCAACAAGAGGCACAGAAATTAAAGCAGCAATCAAAAATTCCCACCACCAAAAGGAGCCCAGGTCCAGTTGGTTTCACATCAGTAGCATTCCTGTATATAAACAATAAGGTAGAAGAAAAAGGAAATTAAGAACAAAATCCCATTCTCAACAGCACCAAAAACGATCAAATATCTGAGAATAAACCTAACAAAGGAACTGAGAGTCCTTTGCATTGAAAACTATGAGACTTTAACAAAAGAAATAGAAAAGGATGCAGACATGGAAGAATATACTGTACTCATGAATATACTGTACTTCATGTACTCATGAAGCATTAACCTAATTAAAATGACAATCCTACCTGAAATAATAAACAGATTTATTCAGATTTATTATAATTACCATCAAAATTCTGGAGATATTTCTTAAGAACATTGAGAAACAGCACTGAAGTTTATTTAGAATCACAAAAGACCTTGAATAGCCAAAGCTACCTTGAGAAGATGAAAGAACAGTAGAGGAATCACAGTTCCCAAATTCAAAGTATACTATAAAGCGATCATAATCAAAACAGTATGGTATCAGAACAGACATAGATCCATGGAATAAAATTGCGAACTCAGAAATAAGACCACAACTATATTACAAACAGTTAATCTTTGACAAAGGAGCTGACAGCATACATGGAAGAAGGAAAGACTAGTCAACATAAGCTGTTGGAAAAAATGGACAGACATCTGCAAAAAATAAAAAAAACCAAAAAATAAAACACATTATTCATTAGCACCATACACAAAAGTTACATGAAATGGATCAAAGACCTGGACATAAAATCCAAAATCCTGAAATACTTGGAAAAAATATGGGGAAAACTCTCCACAACCTCAAGAAAGATCACTGGGGAAAGAACAGCTACAAAAAAAGCAATCAAAGTAAAATTAAATAATTGGGACTACATCAAAATGAATGAACATCTTCACAGCAAAAAAAAACTGCCATTAAAACACAATGGCAACCCACAGAATTCAAGAAAATATTCACATAACATAGATCAGATAAAAATTTAATCTCAAAAAACATACAAAGAATTCACACAACTCAACACATAAAGTTAAATAACATGGCATGACCGGGTGGAGCAGTAGTTAGGTCAATCAACTCTAAAGGAGCTTGGGCCACATACCCTCAGGTTTGAGTCCCGAGTCTGGGGGAAACAACCAGTGTGAACAACTAAATAAAAATAGAAATGCTTCTTCCTCCTCTCTTCTTACACACCAGCCTACTTGCCTTCATTCCTGTCTATACCTTTCCTATATATAAAAAAAAAAAAAAGATGACCTACTCAAAAAATGGGCAGAAGAACTGACGAGACACCTATCCAAATAAGGCACATAAATGACCTACAGACAATGAGAAACCAATAAAGTTTCATCAGAGAAAATAAAAACCACAGTGAGATATCACCTCACACCATCAATAATGGCCTATATCCAAAAGTATAGAAATAACAAGTATTGGAAGTGGTGCAGAGAGCAAGGAATCCTCCTCTACTCTTGGTGGAAATGTAAATTTCCTCTATGGAAAACAGTATGGAGAGTCCTCAAAAAAATAAAAATGTTAGTACCATTTTATCCAGAAATTCCCAGAGGATACAAAATCTGACCAGGAAAAATATCTGCACCCTTATGCTCATAGCAACACAGTTTAGAAAAGCCAAAGACATGGAAACACTGTAAATTCCTCTCAACAGATGACTGGATAAAGAAGCTGTGGTAAATATAATCAATGGAATTCTATGCAGCTATTGAAAAATAAAAACTAAATTGTGCCCTTGGAAACAGCATGGAGGGAACTGAGGAAATCATGTAAAGCAAAATAATTCAGAAAGAGAGAAATACGGATGTCTTTACTCATATGTGGAATATAGTGAAATGAAACAAACAGTAAAACCCCCTGCAAAAACCCAGAACACAAGATGATTTCTGTTAAGAAAGGGGTAGTGAGGAGGGAAGGAGAGAAAAAACAATATGGTGGTAAAGGACACTGGAACTCTGGTGGTGGGTGCTGTTTGTAATACTCAAGAGTGAAAACTGAGTTCAATATCTTAAAGTGAGTATGGTTTTGTAAATGAAATAAATAATAAGATTATTATATCATAAAAAAGTATAAGGCTAGAAACAGAGTAACATCTGTATCTATTTCAAGTATATGCTGTAATACCTCTTTTTCCAAAAGAAATTCATACCCATGAGATTTTTCAACATTAATAATAATTATAGTTATCACTTAATTGAGTAGCTCTCATTCTACATTCTTTATATTGGTTAAGCAAATTAAATATTTCAAAATCTCTGCCAGTTAAATATTAGTATTCCTATTTTAAGGGCTTATCAGTGATTGTGCAAGTTACTGAATCACATGTGATTGCAGGATTCAAATTCAGGTAACTCTAAAATACATAATTTTTCACTTCAGAATTTTAGCTACTTTTTGCAGTACATGTAAGACATATTTTTCTCTGTTGAAAGTCTGTATTTTACCAGAGAATTAGATATTATTGTCATTCTGTCAATATGTTAGTAGTAGTATTGATAAGTGACATTCTCTGTATAATCATTTCCCATTCACAGGAGTTCTTGTACTTTAATACTCATGTTATTAAATTTTAGTGTTTTCCTCTATTATCTTGAATGTTAATGGGCTATGATAGAAAACGAGGATGCCAAAGCATTGCAGATGAAGAACTCAGGGTTTTTGAAGGTATGAGAAAATATTTCACTTGAGAGTCTCTTTGGTTGGAACAGGTAGTTTATGAAAGTTACTAAAGTAAGTAATGAATCCTTTTTTCATCTGTCTATATTAAAATAACTAACTTAACTTCAATTAATATTTTTAATTTAGTTTGAGGAGCTTTATATTTTAAAATAGAAATAAGTGCATATATTACTATTCTATTTTGTTTTATCATGCTACAAAAATAACCTTACAAAAGGATGGAAAAGAAAAGAAAGTGGGAGATAAGGACTATAAAAAAGAAAAAAATCATCATAATTATCTGGGCTGGGAATGAGTGAAAGCCAAATAGTGAAAGAGTTCCTTGCATCCTAACTCTAGACATGGCTGTGTCCTTCCAGCACTCAGCTCCTTGTTTCACCATATGGGGGTGGGGGGGCGGGAAAGAAAAAACAGATAGCAGTCTGGATACTACTTTTCCTAAGTTCTAACACAAAATGCATAGTACAGATTATTGTGTCTATTTTGTCTATCAAGGAAAAACTATATTTTCAATAGTGAATAAAATAAAATCATAGCCTCTATTTTTAATTCTAACATGTAAAGGACATGTCTTCCGATATTCCAATCATTACAAGAAATATTTGGAAAACAATTAAAATCATTTAATTTTCTTAGATTCATCAAAGAATTGATGTTGTAGGGCAGTCTCCCCTAAATCTAGATATAAAGGAAAATTCAGAGCCATAGGAGAGAATTACTTGTAATGAGAAGAAACCTCTGGGGCCATAAACTTACAGAAATAATCGATCATTTTCACTTTTGTAGCCTGAATGTGAATTAGACTGAACATGAGAAACTCCTGGGGTTCCAGAAGTTTGTGATAAAAATGCCTGCCAATGTATCCCAATCTCTGATAAACTACTAATAAATGATCAAGTAAGAAAAGTGTTAACTACTAGAAACCAAAGATTCCCTCTTGCTCTGGCAGTGAGAGAAGATTGGTCATTGTAAAATATGCCCAAAGCATTTCTATTTCACTTTCCCTTTTCCTCTTCTTCTTTTCCTCAGACTCTGTTTTTGAGGCAGATGGAGATGGTGGTCTCAGACAGTACCTATTCCTTCAGGGTAGGGTTTTAGAATTGGATTTCTACTTGTTTGAAGGTATTGGTGACCTTGGAGTTCATGATAAGTAAAAGGATAAGGATAAGGAAAAGGATAATTCTTGGTATTTACAAATAACATAATTACTTGTGTTTTGATCTGTGGTCATTGGAATTGCATATAAGTGGAAGGCAAGGCACGATCATCTTGAGGACAGTGGTAACTGAATGCTTGTTAACAATGGAAAATGAGAAAAATAAAAATGATATACTCACAGTAATTATTTCCTATTCAAACCAAAAAAATCTTTATGGAAAGTTAAAAAAAAATCTGTCTTACATACTGTTCTTTGTTAGAGTGTGCTGAACATTGAGCCTAAGATCTGACTATAGAATGGCAAGGCTAGAAAATAGACTAACTGTGTCATCTTAGCAAGTCTCATATGTTAGAGTCTTGATAGGGAAAGAGTAAAACTCTAATGCTGGGAATGGTTCTATTTGGATGAATGAGGCTGAAATTGTCAACTTTCTGAATTTTCATTAACCTTTTTGGTCAGTAGAGAGAACTCAAAGAATTTGTTAGAAAAAGAAAAACCTGTCTTTTCCTTGGAACTAAGTGTTGATATAAAATAAGGGTCTCAAAGGATGTTTGTTCTCTAAAAAATCTGCTCTGAATATGCCTCACTGGCCCAGGGCAATCAAGTCTCATAGTTCAACACAGGCTATTCTCTGGGAAGAATAAGCCTAAATACTGAAGAAATTAAAGGCCTGGTTAATGTATATGAACAATAACCAGAGAAACTCACTGGGCATGAATCATAATAGCTGTGGACTAGGAATCTAAGACTGAATATGCTTATTGTCACACAATGGAGGCAGAGTATACTATATCTGTCTTAGCAGATTCACTAGAGACATTTAAATGATTCTATATGCATATCGTGATATCTGTGGATGAAAAAAGGTAGTTATGACCCAACAAATGTTAAGATCTCAAATCCCTTAAGGATGATTTCTGTGTCACCTTCTAAAACAAGCAACTCTGACCTGTTGAAATGCTGGTAGAGGATAAAGGAAACTAAAACAGTTTGGGGAAAGAAGGACAATGAGATATATCAATTCTGTATCATCAGTATGAATATGCCTTTGCTTTCCACACCTCTCTAACAGGAGACTGCAACTGTTACCTTAAATAGTTCCATATACATTTCTCTTCCCAGGGCAAATTGAACCCCATGTCTCAGGTGAGATCTGAAGATCATTAGAGGCTGTTAGTGAATATAAGTTTCTGTCTTTTGAATCTATTTGATCTCACCTGATCCCCTAGGCCTCAGCAGGCTGCTCTGTGTTCTGACCAGAATGGTCTTAGGGATGATGTATGTATTTTCTCAATCACAAAATCTAGGTTATTGTCACTGTCATCACTGCCACCATAACCATCACAGAACAAGTTTCACTGCCCCAACACACATGTACACAAAAACTTGGAATAGTCCAGTAAACCATGTACTGACTGAACTGGACTGCTGGAGGCTCTTATTTTCTCCAGTTACCCAAAGAACCCAGGTGACAATACCTGGATGTCAGGGGAGTTAACTCATAAGATAGGCTTTGATCAATAGGAAACGTGTGACCAAGGGAATCAGTAGGTAATTCACAAGTCCTTCCACTTTGTTCAACCCCCAGCAGAGCAACCCAAACACAGAATTTCTTGCAACAACTCTTTGAATAACCCACATACTAGAACTATCAACTATGGTGTTCTTGAAGTTGTGGCCCCCTAGAAACAAACCAACTTGTATTTGCTCTCTTTTCGTATTGTGTCCTTTCCTTTCGTCATCCACTTTTGCTTCCAAGGATTTCTTCCTTACATGTCCCTATTAAAATACCATGGCATAAGTTTTTGCCTCAGATGCTGTTTTGTAGGAAACTTAGATCAACACAATCTTTCTCCCACTTTGGTCTGGATAATAATAAATCAATGGCAGGCTTTTAATGGACATAGATGATAAAGCTAGAACAATGTAAATTGCCCAGTCATTCATTTTACCATTTTATTTCTCAACAGTTGTTAGTTCTTGATTGTATACATTTTAATATACTTTGTTTTACAGTATCAGTGTATTTTCATTCTGTGTTCTGGTCAGCTGTATGTCCTGATTTAACTATACACATGTAGATCTTTATAATACTTACATTTATCGATAGATCATTTATATGTAGGATTCAAATTATGGTGATGAATGGAAACTAGACTTCTTGTATTAAACATAATGAAATGTATATATATGTACATATATGTATATTATATATACACACACACATATAATAAGTCTATATACCTGAAACCTATGTAATGTTATAAAAATGTTATTTCAATTAAAAATATAATTTTTTGTCATTGGAGTGTATTTGAGCTGTTAATCTATGTTAGCATGATTAAAAAATGACCTTTTTAAGATAATAATGAATTTTACAATTATTAATAAAACTTGAAAGCCTAAAAACTTCCAAAATGCAAGATATTATTGATTTTTTGTGCTTATGTGATGATGAAAGTATTATAAAAGATTCACGAGATAGTAATAGCTAAAAGAACTTTAGATTCTGTTTTAATCTAGATTATTTTATTTAAAAGGATAATGAGGGTTATAAACATGAGTAGGAATCAGTACTATAGTCCAGTGTTGCTAGTTCACTTTTCCGATGTGTTGCTTCAATTCATTTTACATCCATAACTTCTCGTTGCCATTTTTTATCTAAAAAAATAAAGATCAAGAGGCTTATTTCACAGAAATCTGAGACTGAGAATTGCTCTGATATATTGATATAATAGCTACAACTATGGTAAACTTCAAGTAAGAAGTTTGTGTGTGGCAGCATTTATTCTTAATATTTTACTTAAAAATGAATTTTTATTGAGGTAACATGGGTTTACAATATTTTATAAGTTTCAGATGGGGTAGCATTGTAATTATACAATTGTAAACACTGAATGGAGATCACCATCATAATCTAGTTTCCATTCTATCACCCATTTCACCACCCCCTCAACCTTATTCTTCTGTGATAAGCACAAATCTGTTTTCTGTATCTAAAGAGTTTGTTTTCATTTGATTTGTTTATACCATTCTGAATATCTAAATAAAAGGCAAATTCAAGGGTGGAAAGCTAATGGGGAATTACTGGAAATGTGGAGAAGTAATAAGCAGTGCTTCTGACTAACATCCCAAGCAGTCCTCACATCTACTAGGCACTTACGATAATTTGATAATTGAGTAACAAAATTTAGGCCATGAGGCTCATCAGTGTGTGTCTATTCGTAAAACAGAAGAATTTCCCAATGCTAAAGCCAAGAATCCTTATATTATCTCTAAGTGTGCAGACTAGTCAGGGTTTGGATAATATATTTTAGGCTATTTTTTAATATCCTCTCTTCTCCCCACACCCAGGGTTTGTTTCCCAAACTAGATTAGAAAGTGCATGACAGTATAGAAGCACTGTGAAAAACTTTGCCAACTGCTTCACATTCAATTCTTTCTTTTCATGAGCACTGGTATGTAATTCCCTGAGTTTGGTGGTTTGTCAATTTTGGATACTTCACCTATCTGTTTTTAAATTACTTATTCAAACTAAACTGTCTCTGTCTGGCATGGACAAGTACATTTTCCCCTGACCCTGAAGCTGAGGGAGATTCTAAAATTTTATTCTAATTTAAAATCCATGCAATATATACTGCAGTTATGACCCAACTTGGCAGCTTTAAAATGCAGAGGGCATGGTGACATCCTGACAAATGCAGGCAAAGAATCATTTTAACAATTGACTTCCCACCCATTGCTTGGCATCTAGACTATGCTCTTCCCATGAGCAGTGCTAGCTAAAAGGCAATTTGTTCTGAAATCTATCCATTCTGAAAATAGACAAATTAAGATGATCCCTGAATATGTTTAGAGAACACCTTAAAAATAATTTCTCTGTGTTACTTGGGTCAACAAAGGCAAATAATGTTGCCCTGGCTGTTCTTTCTTCATTTAAGGCTGTTTTCAATTTCTTCCTCAGTAAGGAAACTCTACTTCTATACAGCAATCCTCAAAATGATAGCTATTTCTCCACATTTAGGCAATACTGTTTTAGGACAAAAGACTTTATCTAGTAAGGCCATTTGTAGTTCTACAAAGAAATTTCCGCTGATGAAGTAGTAAACTTTCAAAAATGTGTAAATGCAAGTAAGTTTTCAATGCCAGAAAACAAATTCTACATAGTAGAGCATCAGGCAGTTGCCATTTTACCTACAGCTTGACAAAACTGATTTTGTTTCTTTTTCTTAAATGGTCGTGGGCAGTGGCTTCAAATGGCATGACTGCACTCTTTGCCCAGTTTTCATAGGGGCTGTCATTTCTCCTCCGTATTCAATGAACTGATGTGGAGGAGGACTCCACTTTGTAAATTCAGACTGACTGTTTATCTTACCAAATCAAACACAAAATGTACTTTCTCCCAGAATGTCAGTCAACTTGGGTGGGAAAATATTGAATTCATACATAAACTGAGAAGTTAAAAAATAATTTTTTACCATTTGATTCAGAACAAGACAGGGGAGCTGGATCCAGTATCTGTGTTCTCTGTTAGAGAGAAGATATTCACCACATTGAATTCTGAGAACATTCATCTTTCTAGCACCTAAACTCAGTACCTGGGCATAAACAGATACAGAAATTGATACATCAAAAATAGGACCCACCATATTTAATATAAATATATCTTGAACTAGAAAAAAGAATGATAAAATCCTACAGTACTAGAAGAAAACTGATAAAATCTTTGCAGGCCTGAAACCTTTCAGACATTGCATATTTTAGCACCCCATCTTTATATTCTTCACAGGGAAACCCTTCTCTGAACTTGATGTTTAAAAAATAATTCCTTTAACTGAGATCAGTTAAACCTGTGGTAGCATCTCTAATGCCCAGAATAGTCTGAATTTTCTGGAAACTGGTAAGGAATTAAGGCACCGGATGACTTTTATCTTCTTATAGAAAAGAAACTAAATAGCACTTAACTTTAAACATAAATGGAAATCATTTGAAATTAGTCTTATTCATTTAATCCAGAACAGTAATTTCTTCTGTCTTTTGACTCAGTACCACATCCTTTCCTTATTTCTTACAGTTTGATTTTCTTGATACTTCATGTTTTAATTTAAAATCAAAAGAATTGGTTATATGGTAATACAGTGTCTTGATTTTGAATATCTCCTTTATCCCTGAAAAGTGAGAAAAAAACAGTATTATCTAACAATTTATCTTATTTAAAAGTGCTGAAAGAAAGCACAGATATAAAAATGATTGTATGAAAATAGTTTATACTGAATTTTAATAAAAATATTTTTAACAAATAACAAAATAATAATAGCAACATTACTTCAAGTAGCTTCTTTTGTAACAATGGAATCAATTGTTTTTAAGTGCTGTGAGACAGGAATTCTTTTCATGTTACAGATGGAGAGTCTTTGCCCTGGGCTATACCATTATGTGTAAAATTTGAACCCATACATATAATGATGCCAATATACTTAAAGTCTTGCATTGCAACATAAACTCACTCTTTGTACTTTATTAGTTGAATGCAACAGAAACTTGGCATGCTTGCTGGTTGCTCTTCTATGTATGGCCCCAAAACCATCACCAAAAAACAGCTCAAATACCCAAGAGCTGTAGTGCACCGAGGAACTTTGCAACTTGAAACCTTTTGGTTCATTAAAGAAGTTCATGTCTTCCCTCAGATTCTTCTTATGTAAGTAATATTCTTCATTTTATACACATTAGCTGTGAAAAGTCTACTGACGCACTTTTACACAATGTTCCCTTTATCTATTGTTCCTCATATATTTTTTTCTCTAGTGTTGACATATTTTATGTATTTATTCATTGGTTTATTGTATAAATAAACCTCAGCTTCCTACTTTTCTGACTGACAACTTCTCCACACATAGCTTTTAGGGATCACTTAGATTTCTAATGGTCATATATTTATAGAGGTTTCTAGCTCATTTCATCTCTAGAAGGCCAACATGCATTCAAGTATATGCCTACTTTGTTCTAGAATATTAGGTGTCCTTGATGTTAGCTTCTGAGCATTTCTCTTACTGGTATTTTTCAAAAATTTATGACAACAAAACTTTCCTACCAATTGTATTAAAAGCTATCTCGAGTTTATTCCCAATTACACTTAAGTGAAGAAGTGCGCTGATTATTTTCATCAGTTTTTATATCTCCAGATGTATTGGAAAGATAGGGGGCAGTAAAAAAAAAGTGAGGGTAAGTTCAACACACTCTCAAAACCTATTTATTTTATCAGTAGGCATGAGAATCTCAAAATATATTCTGGAAATTCACAGGAAGATTTCTTGCTAAATTCCTTTATTTTCACTATTGCCGTTGAGGATAAAATTTTATTCTAAGCACACCTTTGTCCTTGCATTTCTTTTCTAGATCAGCTAAAAACAAACTGTGAAACTAGATAAAAAACAAAAACAGAAACAGAAAAAAGAGAATTAACTTACATAATTGTGCCCTTGAAGTATCTTAGAGATTCTACCTATTTTGATTTTTGTAACAATTTTAAAATGATATGTTTTATTTTCCCTTATTTTTCAGATAATGAAATTAAAAAGGTAAGCACTAAATTAACTTTCCAAAGATCACATGAGCACATTGGAACCTAAGATTGACTTGAAAGTTCATGCTCTTTCATTTAACCACATTATTTTAAATTGGTGGGAGATTCTTTGTAAATGCTATTTAATTCATATTCAATTCACTATTCTGATTGTGCATTATTTTCATTATAGTTCTCAAACTTCTTTCTAAGGATACCTAGTAGTCACAAGATATTAACACGAAACCACATTAAAATGGTTGGGAAACTTGTTGCAAATTGTCCACAAACTTAAAGTCTCTTCAGCATCTTCTGTTATAACTTTAAAATTCATTCGAAATTTTCATCCTACTACGTAATATATCTATTTTAACAAAAATATTTTAAAGTTCTAAAAACTATAAACTCACAAACTTTTCTAACTAGCCAAATTGATATATTATTTGATATATTTTTTAAGGATTTTGTAAAAACAGGATGAATAAAGATTCAAATAACATCATTCCATGAGATAGATAGATAGACAGATATAGACAGATGATAGATGGCTATATTCTAGTCTTTAACTTATCTATAAAGACTTATATATGCTCATCTCTGGTTATTCCTCAGACTGTATTTCTTCTAAATTTCTCTTGACTCAATTATTCCACATGTCTTACTTGCTGTTCTTCAAATATTCTAAGCAAGTTTTCACTGCAACCTTTTGTATTTATGATTTCTCAGCTGATATTCATATGGTTCACTCCTTTTCTTCAGTTAGGCCTCATTTAGGTTTAAATGGCGTCTTCTCCTAGAGTTAAGATCTTATAATGCCTTGTAAAACAATATTTTATTTTCTTATACTTATGCTTTTTAACAAAATTACTTCATACTATACTTTATGCTGATAAGTTTATTTATCTGTGTCCCACAAACCTCCACAAAATGCCACCCTCAGTAGGTCAAGGACTTTTTTTATTATTAATATAAATTATAGTTACAAACAGCACAAAAGCTGAAACCATAGTTGTAATAAAATTAACCAATGTATTAAATGCTAGTAGGTTGTTCAAGGGCTCTCTAGAGGGCAAGATTATCAGGCTTAGAACCTTAGCCATAGGAATATTGTACAAGTCTCTCTGTGGAATTAAGTCAACAAAATTCCACACGATTCCTACCTGAGTCATATGCCAGAATTCAAATGACAATCACATGCTACCCTCAGAAACACAGCTCCTTGACTATAGGCTCTGACTTAACAGATAAAACATTTAGAAATGTACCTTCTTTGATGCCTGATTTTCCTAGTTGTATCTTTCCAGACCAAAGTTGTTTAAGTGAGTGCTTCTGATTAGCAAATTCTAGATCACATAGTTGAGTCTTAAATCAAAGGAAGCAAGAAAAGTAAGTTTTGGACTTCTAACTGAAGAGTATTTAACACAGAAAATCCCCTATATAAAGGGAAGCTGCTCAAAACATGCTGCATGGCAAAAACATCAAGCCAAATAAATGTCCATGTCAACACTGTATTTGCAGCACCTAGAACAGTGTCAGACACACTGTAATCTTTCCATAATAGTGGCTACATCAATGAATGAACTGATCATATTCCTTTTCTAGGTAATGCATTTGCTTTCCTTGGTAGTACAATATTTTGAGAGCTGAATTCACACAAATTCATATAAAATTCATTAATATGAATCCATATAAAATAGTCTTTTTCTCCCAGTGTTTTGGAGATTCAGAGTTCTGTCAAAGAAATAAAAAGTGTTATTTTACAGGATTCCTATTGATAAGCAATATTTTAAGTGTCATCTCTCTGAGCTCAAATGAACTCATCAAATGATGGTTTAAAGTAGTCCTTTACTAGCAAGTAGTCTCTCTTACTATCTCAGGGAAATCTAGGTCAAAGTTCTTTTCACCGTAGAAAGATTCCTGTAATTTATATACATTTGTAATCTGAAGTCGTCAAAATTTCCTTTCTAAATCCTTTGGGGACAGATGTGTTTTGATATTCAGAATTTTGTAGATATTAGAATAGAGTATATATGACATTTACTACATAAAATCTGAATCTAGGACACCAATTTATAATCAAACTCATTATTCCTGCGTTGAAATATAAAACAATGTATTAAAATCTATAAAATAATGTAAGGTAGAGACTATAAATAGCCTCACATCTATTTATATCAGGTTTTGTTCCCAAATAAGTTATAAAGCATTTCTGAATTTCAGATGATTTTGAATTTGTGAAGATAGAGATTATAAACCTATGAATATCAAATATCAGTGAAGGCACTCACGCATTTATTTTTGTTGTGATTAAGATCCTACATTCAACTATTGAGTTTATTTTTAGTGCTCTTATCTTGACATGAAAATTAAACACTCATTTATTATCTTTTGATTAAGGACAGTCAGATGAGAAAAAAAATCAATGAATTAATATTTATTTCCTACACTATGTCCCTCTATATAACTATAAAACTCATGTCTTACTAAAGCTTCTAACTACATTCCAGAGTGCTCAGATTGACAATTTCTGGTTTACTATACTAACTTCTTGTCAGGACCTTACTGACAATATTAACACTGTTTATTTGACCTATTTATATTATTACATTAACTTTATTCATTATTTTAAGATTATATATGAATTTATTGCTTTTTCAACACTTACTAAAGGTCTTAGCTGACACATAACCTAGAGATTGTTTAAAAAATATCATTCCCAAAATAAAATAAGGTTTAAAGAGAAGGGATGAGCAATAAACCATTCTTATCCCTGATGATTACCCATCCAACCAGAATCAAGCCAAATAATATTGTCTAATGTTCTAAAAATATATTTACTTGGATTTTATTTGGTAAGAATTGTATATTATATCATAATTAGTGCTGATTTTTTCTGTATGTGTGGGTATATATGTATATACATATATAAATACCTTTAATGATTGGAAAAATCCTTGGATCCTTAGTACCCAAAGTATATATCTTTTATTTACAGAAATTTTTGTTAAACTGTCTTGAACAATATTATCTGATCTCCACAAAGTATATTGCTTCACAAAACCAACTTAATTACAATAATAGGATTGGCTGCTAATATTTTTAAATTATCAGTAGTGAAATACACAGTACCATCTTTCCTACAACCCTGTTTAATTTCTAGTTTTCACATTTAGGAAGTCTAACTTGGATGAGGATTCCAAACCCGAAAATGATCAAATCATAAAGGAAAAGATTCACATATTTGACTACATTAAAATGACTCAATCTGTAAGTTACAAACTTGGAAAAATTAAAGATGCTTTTAATCAAAAGATAATTTGTATAAAATGTCTATTAAGTCTTTCAAATTAATAAGAAACTGACATTACTTGAAAACAACTTACTAGAACAAGTGAAATCACTCAACGAGGAAAAAAAAGAAAAAAACCATGAAGAAACATTTCACAAGGGAGGGGATGGTTAATCAAGTATCGGATGAGTATGAAAAGATGTACAAATCATTAGTAATTAAGGAAAATAAATTTAATTAATCATGACATATCATTTTAAACCTATTACATTGGAAGCATAAATATATATTCACTGTTGGGGTCAGGATATGGAATTATGAAATACTGGGAACTCATATTACTGGTAAAAGTGAATACTGATATAATCATTTTATAATTATATATAACAGATGTGCTCACTTAGATGTAACATTTTTCTTAATAAAAATACAATTTACCCATCACTAGACCTATACAGTGAGCTTATCTGTTACTCAGTGCCAATCAGTTGTTGCTCCATCTAAATACTAGGGAAATCATAAGCTTGAAAAATTAAGTAGGAAAGAAATCTTAGCAGTGTAGGACTTGGAGTGAGTCAAAATTGGTGCTTAAGTAAGAGCTATTCAATCAGGTGACATGTAAGTAAAGACATGAAGAAGTTTGGGGAAAGACTGAAGAAGTGGTGGCTCTGTTCTTTCCAAGAAGAACAGAGGAAAGCTGGGGATGTAGAAAATGGGATATAATAAGATGTCGCAGAGGCTTATTATGTAGGGCTTCTAAGACTTCACCCATAGAAAGAACAGAGGAGTGGCTAAATTGCCATGTTTGCTTTTCAAGTGCCGCTGA
Source organism: Solenodon paradoxus (assembly GCA_004363575.1). Lineage (NCBI taxonomy): Eukaryota > Metazoa > Chordata > Mammalia > Eulipotyphla > Solenodontidae > Solenodon > Solenodon paradoxus. Next base: position 791,969 of record RJWH01000115.1, on the reverse strand, counting down.
AACTGTTGTGTTAGAGGAGTTAAGGGTGACTAAACGATTTTAACTTTGACATATGCAAGATAAAGTAAAAATTGATTAATACCATCCACACATTTTCTTCCATATTGCCTGCTAGATTTGGTAAGAACCCGTCTCCCTGTTTTATTAACAGAGACCAGTATCATTAAATGTTTACTTTAATACTGGCAATTAAATTTTAAATTCCTCCAAATATTTAAGAATATGTGGAATTGTTGATACTCACTGCTATATTTGCTGATTAATCTTCTCTAACCTTTAGAAGACACCAGGCAGAGTGAGGAAAATATCCTGTTTGGCTTGGCTTTGAGTGCTCCCTTTAAGAAACGGCTCTTACTGAAAGAGGAGAACCAAACTTTGGGAGTTGTTGCCTTCAGCAGCTGTAGGCAACAATGATTCCCTTCACTTGTTTCAAAAAGGTCAAGAGATTGCAGGCAAGGCTCAGCACCTCAACTAATATAATTAGGAGAGAAGCTGCATGTGCTCTAGAAATTCCACATCCCATTGGGTGCTGACTATCATGTTTATGTCAAAACATTAAGATTAAGACAGAGCATGAACCCACAGTGAAGAGGGCAATTTGTGCTTTGGACAGTCTATTTCATCTCTAATGGAAGTGCTTCAGGGTAGAAAAGGATCAGAAGCAAGGATAAATGAAAACAGTTACATGTTTAGAGGCTACATATTCAACTGTTTTTACTGTCTGCACTTATTTCTGATCCATGTACTAGCAAAATGCATCACAGTGGGGTGCTACGTGCTATGTTTTCTTTTACAAAAATAAAATCTTTTGAATAAATGCAAAATCAATATTTAGGTGTGGAATCATACGAGTTGGTATTTTTGTCGGTGACATTTTACCTAGGAATCACTGCTGATTAGAGCTATTACGTGACTCATTAAAATTTTTTAAAGTTTTTGGACTTTTTGTAAGTGAAGTCTCAGTTTTACAAATTACGGGTGACTCCATTTGCTTGAAATTTATTGACTGCTGCCTAAAATTTCTTATAATTCCACCTTGCCCCATCCATTTCCTGTTAGAGATTAAGCCTCTATTAATTTCCATTGTATTCATAATGTTATGTACGTGTGTGAGAGACAGACAGACACAGAGAGAGAGAGAGAGAGAGAGAGAGGAGAGAGAGAGCCTTCCATTACATATGCTTCTTGTGTTAACATTTATGTGGTTTCTATTTAAAAACTAATCTTTACTGCTTGCAAGTGAAAAATATCTTTCCCTTATAATATTAGATTTTCTCTATTCCTTCCGGAGTAAAATAATGTAAATCTCATTTCTATATGCTCCAAAGGAAAATTGAAACTGTGGTGATACAGGTCAAGGAGTGGATCCTCTAAGAGCACAGAGGTGGAACTGGAAAGCAGAAAGAGAAACCTTTCTGAAATGAAGGAAATGGTCTATATCATGTTTTAGGTGGTGGTCACAAGGGTATATTTTATAGTAAAACTCACTGAGTTGCAAAGCTAATATAGGCACACTTTAAAGTAGGTCAATTATACTTCAGAAAAATGGATGTTTAGATTAGTTCTCCTGTTCATTGTTCTATCGTTCCCTGTCTATTTAGCTAACACAATCTCTCCTTCAGGTGCCTTTGCTGTTTTAAACATTCTGTTCTCTGCTTCTTCTAGGAACACATGTAAATGTGGAAAATATGGGAAATAATGAGTAGATAATTTAAGTAATTGTCAGGGACTCCATATCTCAACAAATGACAGTTTTTATACTCAATTTTTAAAATGATTTCATAATAACACAAGTACCATCACATTTGGAAGTAAAAACTGCTAAGAGAAAGTCTCTGTATAACAACTGCATGAGAAAGTTTGGAAAGTCATCTTGGTGTCTACAAAAGGCAAAATAGATACATCCACCTTCCTTTAGAAACGCCCAATTTCCTTGATTGCAGATGGTTGAAAAAGTTCTCAAAATGTCCCTTCTAAATCTCTAAGTCTGTATTTGTGTCTATATTTTATCTGTATCTGTAGCTATATAAAAGTTTTATTAATAAGGCTAGAGGTTTAAGAGTTTAGAAAAATTATTAGGAAATAAACATTTAAGTATAATTATAGGAGGGAGTGACTGAGATGGAGTGGAAGTCAAGGTCATTGGAGAAGGGGGAGAATGAGTGGTCACATAACTGAAAATGTCTTCCAAAAGAATGTAGAAAGAATTTGGATAAATATCTTTGATGGTAGAAGGTTCACATTCTAAAGAGGGCGTTCTTGGAACTCATGCCATTTAAACATTTGTTGAATAAAGAATAATTTTCATAGCTATGCCAGTATTTTATGTTTGCTGGCAACAATTAAACTTTAATCACATTACAGCCAGCCAAAAACAAAAATCAACGTGGTAAGAATAGCCAAAGGTTTGTAGAAGACTGCAACAATGAGTATAATTAGTATGAGAGTTAAAGGGTGAGAGAGAAACAAGGAGATCAAGGGCAAGGAGGGGCAAAGCAGACATTTACCTTCAGGCGCAGTGAGATAAGACATGTGAAAAACAAAATAGCCTCCATGTGAAAGAATTCTCATATTATCCTTAGAAGAAAACCAGGTTAGCATTAAAAGAAGATTTTTTGATTAATAAGCAGAAAAATGTTAAGAAACACAGGATTATACTGTCTATAGTATCTGAGTACTGTGACATATAAAATATTAGGATATTCAGGAGAGGTATGGAATTAGATCAGGTAACGTGGTATTAGAACTCTATGAGTTAGAAAGATTGATAGAAGAGGAGTGGCATGGAAATTTGAAATTTCTCATAGTGCTGTGATGAGATTCATTAAAGAACACTATAATGATGAGACTGTTTTGAAGAAGGCTTGATACAAATTTCCAAGGAGAATATGAAAAAAATGAATAAGACATCACAGATCTCAAATCGTAAAATCATACTCATGTGAATAAAAGATATTTTCCAGACACATAATTTGGTAAATAAAGATATATCCATTAAAATACACAAGCAAAATGCAAAGAAGTTTCAACATCAAGTATACTTCCCTAAGTACTTCTCATATCAGACATTCTAACCCAAAATAATAGATCTGGTCTCTAATGAGATCTTTTAGTTAACCTTGTGGCAGGGGTATTTAAATTAAAAAAGATATACACATTGCATAGTTAGATAACTGCATAGCTTGTATGATATTTTCTATGTAGTTATGCCTGCTGAATTCACAGTTTTTGTGGGTTTTTTTACCGTAAGAGTCTTAAACCTGAAGTTTACTACTAAAATCACTCCACAGATATCAATCCTCATCTTACAAACTCAAACAGTCTGTATGTCAGGAGATGCAGTTAACATCAAATTTAGAAGACTAGGTCACCTGTCATTTTCTTCCCCAGAGAGATAATCCCTGGTAATAGGAAAGAAATTAATCATAAACAGTTGCTTTAAAGCTTTCTTCTATGACAATTATTATTTTCTTGACCCTTTCATTTTAACTCTCAAAACTGGTTATTATTTTTACCATAAAGAGAGAAGTTATAAACATAATTGACAATTTGTCTAATTTTCTCAATATAATTTCAAAGTGAGATCAACATGAAAGCAACATTTGACAGCACCTGATTTGAAGTTATGCTTTCAAGGAATGTGAATATGCTATCTCTGCTTCAAGTTGAGCTATCAAGAATTATTTGCTTTAGAATTTTTTTTGAGAACCAAAACTAATTTCATTTCAGTTACTAGCTCAATTTTAAGCTTTTGAGAGTTCATTTAAAATAGCTTTTAAATATAAATGTTTGCTGGCATGTTTCACGGAGTACCTATAAAATTTGGAATATAATAATGTATTATATTGAATATGTAGAATTGATGGGAAGAAGTTTCAGCTACTAAACCAAGATAAACACTCTTTTCAATATATTACAAATTTATTAAATATGATTGAAATATTGGTAAAAATTTCTCTAATTTAACCAGACTTTTATATTCCGGTTTATCAGAACCATACACAAAAAAATTAATATAAAATGGTTACACAGTTGCTTGCTGGGATTATCTTTGGCTGAAAGAGTGTGTGCATGTGTGTCTGTGTATGTGCGTGTGCACACACAGAGGTGCACTAGATTATTTGCTAGTTCATTTAAAACTTGGTTTATCTCATTATTTTAACATCATAGAAATAGCTCAAACACAAAAGTGACCACTTATTCCAATACTGTAAAAAAATACAAAGTTATAGAGTTTTCCTTAAAAGCATAAAAACGCACTTTTTTACCCACAGGTATTAATTTTCTGTTCGTACCTACCAACATACACATGCACACACCTACACACAAACACACACATCAAAATATTTCTCTAAAAATATAAACTTTAAAGTTTAAAAATAAATTTAATAGCCAAAGTTATCTTTAGAAAAAAGAAAAATGGAGAAATTATATACTCCAACTTCAAAATCATTATAGTGCATTTTTATTCAAGAAAGTATGGTATTAGAAAAATAGACCAATAGAATAAAGTTAAGAAAATAAAAATAAGATCACATGCAGATGGGCAGTTATTTTTTTGACAAAAGAGGCAAAAACTACAGTGGAGAAAAGAAAATCTCTTCAATAAATAGTGTTGAGTAAACTATACAGCTACATGTTAAAAAAAATTAAATTAGCTTACTTTTCAGCACCATATACAAAAAATTAATACAAAATGAATTGATGTTTTGGATGAAGACCTGAAACTATAAAACACATTCAAGAAAACAGGCAATACATTCCATCAATTTCTTAGAGGTCTTTAGGAGCCTGAAACCCAAGCAAGGGAAACAAAAGCAAAATAAACTAATGGGACAACAGCATATTAAAAAGCTTCTGTACAGCAAAATAAATCAATAAAAATATTAAAGTCAACCTACTGATTGGGATAAGATACTGGCACATCAGATTGTTTGACAAGTAACTAAGCTCCAAAATATATAAAGCACTTAACATACCTCAAAAACAACAAATACAATTTACTCAAACAAAGGGGCAGAAGATCCCGGGCAGATACTTCTCAAAAGAAGACTATCGAGCTAGTGAAAAAATTCTAATCACAACAAATCAGAATGAGATATCACTCACACATGTGGAAATAATCTATATCAAAAAGACTGGAAGCAGTTGCTTGCAGGAGTATGAAAGGAAAAGGAATTCCCTTACACTGTTGGTGAGAATGTAGATTAGTACATTCCTTTATGGAAAACAATATGGAGATTTATGAAAAAGAGTAAAAAAAAAAAATATATATATATATATATGTATATATAATATTTGATCCAGCAATTCCACTGATAGTATTTCTCTGAAAAATATAAAAACACTAATCTGAAAAGATATAGGTACCCCTAAGTTCATAATAAGATCCAGGAGCAAGAAGACCTCTCCCACTTGGGAATACCAGCATTTAGAGAATTATTAATCTCCTTATTAATTGTGCCTCTATTCTAATAACCTGACTTACCTATCTCCTCTAGAATTATATAACCAACAACAGCTCATTCCGCTGATTCAGATAAGAAAATAAAGTAAGTTACCAAGGGAAAGCAAGATGGGTGAGACATGTGCCAGTGCAGAGAAAAATAACACTAACTACAGTCTGTCTCCAACTGGTCCTTCCAAGCCACAGTATCTAACATAAAAGAAACTGTGTGGACCTCCTGGTCTAAGGGGATCTCAGATGCCTGCAGCTCAGATGGGGAGTCTTATTTATGACAACTCCATAATTTAGCTGTTAGCCCCTTTGCTATTTCAAATCTCTACTCTGTCAGATCAGCCCAAGAAAAAAAAAGGAATGTATAATGAGTAACTAGTATCTTCAGCTTTTTCCCAGTTATTTGGGAACAACAACAACTCAGAAAGCAAGTAAAGTTCTTGAGATTCCAGGTTATGATCACCACCAATCATTTGTTGCACTGAAAGGCCTCTCCCTTCCAGGGCCCTCAAGAGGCTGCAGGACAGTTTAAAAGTTTCAATCTGTGGCTGCTAGAATGAAGCAGCTTTGGATTCCACCCTTTGTGTGTCTTCTCTATGTACCAGGCATGGGCCCCCTTTCCTCCCTTCTCCCTTCATGACAGACTGCTAGCTCCTTTAGAGAGCTGCACGCTCTGCCTCCTCTAGACAGCTGCATGCTCTGATTTTCTTCCTTACTATATTCTTGCTTGAAAATAAACATGTCTTGTATCCCACTTACTGGCAACTCCGCTGAATTCTCAGTTGATGAAGTCAAAGATGCCAGCTGTGTCCCACGACAATAGCAGCACAATTCACAATGGCCAAGACACAGAATTAGCCTAAATGGTCAGTGATGGATAACTGGATAAAAAAGTTGTGGGAGGTATACTCAATGGATTACTACTCAGCCATTAAAAAATGAACTCAACTTTTGTAATAACTTCATTGGTACCTGAGCTGATTATGTTAAGTAAAATAAGAAAGAAAAAGAAAAATACTGGATAGTTCCACTCGTGTGTGGAATACAAAGAAACAAAATGAACTAACAAGATACAACAAAATACCCTTAGAATCTGAAGTAAACATTGTGGTCACCAAAAGGAGAGGGAGGACTGAGAGAGCCCTCACTGGAGGGAGTGAAAAACAATAGTTGTGAATAGCATTCGAACTCTGGCTATGGGTGAAGTATGACAGACCCATACAGATTCATTTATCTAGTCTCTGGAAACGTATACAGTATTTTAAACAAATAAAATATTAGTAACATTAAAAAATAAACTTTTAGATATTACATAGGTGGCAAAGTTGTAGTTAAAATACCACATTTTCATATTTAAAATTTCAACCTAAGAAAAATAATCAAGTGACATTGAAATATGACATCAACACATGTAGAAGAAAATGACTGAAGAGGTAGGGAAATGTCCCCGGAATATAAAGACGGTAGACTTGAACTTTCATGTTGGTTTGACACTGGACAGCTGTGGTTTTGGTCAATTAAGTCCCTTTAACCCTTTGAGCCTTAGGTCTTTACTGCTTGCCGCTTTTGTTGTTATTGAAGGTAATGTTCGTTTGGTATTTTAATATCAATTTAAGAGACAAACAAGTTTGCTTTGGGATTCTAAAGCATAGATGTTCTATATTTTGATATTTTGGAAATAACCGTACTAGGTCAGAGGAATGAGCAGGTTTGATCTTAGGAGCTGTGTGGCCTGTGTTCTTGGAGGCCTCCTGAAAAATGTCTGAAATGGCCTTTTATGAGTTCACTACAAGGAGAGAGAGATCCTAGAGTTTCTGGATATTTAAAGGTCATGTGGGAAGGAAGTGAGTACGAGTGCTAGCCGGGAAATAATTTCTTCCCATCTGATTTGTGTCAGGAGACTTCATGGAGACTTCTGGGTGTGCTGACTCTTATGCAGACTTAGCTATTGTCTCAGGCTACATGACTTGGCCTTAACTCACAATGATTCACAATCCTCTGGTGAGGGTGGGGAAACTTACTAAGTAGGCCCTCAGTCAGTCACAAGAGTGGGAGCTACTAACTTGTTCCAGGAAAATGATAGAGTCTTGTGACTCACTGATCAACACTAGGCTACCCATATTTAGCAACTTAATTTTTAAAAGAAAAAGTATTGAATCTGTTGATTTTTAGAACTCCTACCATCCATTATGTAATTGTTTAATATTTTTGTTCAAGTATAATCTCATATGTGTTACCTCCTTCAAGCTTATGTAATTGTTGATTTTCCCATTCTATTTGAAAATGAAGACTCCAGTCACAGGGTGATATATTATTGTTATGATAACCTATACCCTGAAGAACTTCCACGATACAGAAGATTTCTGTATTTTATGCAGAGCACATTGTACCAGAAAAATTTAACTTGCTTAGCCCTACTAAGTAGAAAGCTAATGGAAGGAAAATATTAAAGTTCTCATTCTCTTTAAATTCTGGCTAAAGAGTTGATGTATACTGCAGAGAGCTAATCACATGAAAATAGAACAATAAAAGCAATATAAATTTTTGGCAATATCTTATTGAGTATTTTTTAAAATTTACTTAGAATTCATAAAAATGTAATTTAGAAGAGGAAAGCATATTTTTAAAACTGTTTTTCTGAGAACTTCTGGGAACTCATTTTTATCCAACAAAGCTGTCTGGGCAAATATCTATATACGATAAGAGACCAGAGAGTGGCCGGAAATGTCACTAAAGTTGACATTTTAGTTTAATGACATTGCACAGAATCTTAAACTTTCCACGTATCATTGATATCTTGTTCGATCTCTCAGTTTAGGAATTTCTTTGAGGACATTTTGCTGTAATAGTTACTGTATGCATCATTTTAATCAATATTTGCATAGTACATTAAATTTACCACCAACAGTCCGATTGCATCTTCCATCATACAATTGACCCTTTTTACCAGATTTGCCCACCTTTACCTCCCTTTCATTCTGGTTACCATTAATTTGATTCTATAGATTAAAACTCTGTTTTTGTTTGATTTGGTTCACTTGGTTGTTAGGTTTCTTTATATGCCACACAGGAGTTAAATCATTCCATGTTTATCTTTATCCTTCTGTCTTATCTCATTAAGCATAATTCCTTCTAGGTCCATTCATGTTTTAAATGACAAGAAATCTTCTCTGATAACTGAGCAACAATCCATTATATATACACACCATGTCTTCACTATCTACTCATCTGTCAATGAACACTTAAGTTGTTTCCAGACCTTGTTTCAGGCTCTTGGTTATTATAAACAATGTTGCAATAAACACAGTGGGTGCATATATCTCTTTGATTTAGTGGTATGGTATTTTTCAAGTAAATACCCATATGTGGAATAATGGGATCTTATGAAATATCTATTCTCAATTTCCATACTCAATGATAGTATTAATTTTTACTTCTATCATCATATATTAAGATTCCCTATTTCCTACATCCTCACCAGCACTGTTGTCTCCAGATTTTTGGATAATAGGTATTTTCACAGATGTGAAGCATTGTTATTTTGATTTACATTTGCCTAATAAGTTATACAGAAAAAATTTTCATGGGTATCCTAAACATCTGTATGCCTTCTTAGTGTCTATTCAGAGCTTCAGCACATTTTTTTAAATGGGAATCGTTTTGTAATTGAGTTTTATGAGTCCTTTATATGCTTTGAATATGTATATATTACATTAATATTCTATTCTTATTATAATTGTTGCTAGTAGTTTATAGAGATTATGATGAAAATTTTTATTGGATAAAATGCATGTTTCTTTAAGTACAATAACTTAGTGGGTTCTCACTTGTGATCTTACCCAACAAATAAATCAATATCAAAATGAAAGAGTGCTTGGTAATGACTGAGAATTACATAAGCATCTTTCAATACTGGATGTTCAAATTTTTGAGAAAAAAGTTTTTTTCTTTTAGCAAATCAATATGAAGATTTAGCCAGTTTCATAATCATGTCCCATGGAAAAGTAGATGTGAATGTGATTAAAATAATGATTCTATTTCATGGTCTATGCATTTATAGATGTTTGAAAAATACCAATCAATGCTTGGTTTATATTTCCAAATGGACAGCTTAATTAGACTCCTTGTGCAATCACAGCTGATATTCTCCCACATGTCCCCGGTGGTATTATGGACACGCAACAAAGCCCAGATCCAGGCACATTTTTTTTAAATTTGATTTTTAGAGTATTTTATATATTTGTATAAATTATGGTCCCCTCAAACACTTTATGCAAATATTCATGATATACTTCATTTTGTTAGCCTGGAATTGCCCTCTTATATTTTACCCTTCTTCTCATCATTGTTGTCTGCTGTTGCCAGTTCTTTCACTTTCTGCATTCTTTCTCTCCTTTGTAGGGGCCATGTCCTTTTTGTCAAGAATACATTTTGGATGTGTATCTTGACCGAATGCAGATGGCTCACTGCCAACACCAAACACTTCTTATGCAGCATCATTACACATTTCCTAAGTGGTTGAGGAGCATTCCTACTTAGCCATCATATCCACTATTGAGTATGTTACAATACATAATGACTACATGTTCACTGTGTCGTACATGTATGCATGGTCATTATAGTCAGAATAAATATGAGTATCCATAGCACAAAAGATCTAAAGAAAGTAAAAACTATTGATATTTGAAATATCACTTGGGTTGGGTTAACACTAAGTACTCATGGCCATGCAGTAAGACTTTTGTCAGTATTATAGTTTCCTAAAGTTTCTTATAGAATTGAATATAAAATAGCTTCTAAATTTAAATCTCAGGTTATTCCTCAAGAATATCCCTACATTTAATATTTTCCGAGTTTTCATTCCAGTGTATTTCTTATCATGATGGAAGGAAGAACTTTCCCTGTTCTCAAAACGACCTGTATACATTTACTACTAATTACATTCCTTAGAATAGCACCAGATGAAAACATTTTGAATAATATGAGACTAAATAGCAGCACAATATCTTGATTTTAAGTCAGGTAGATTCCACCCAAGCAAAATATTTCTACAACAGCATTTAGAAGGGTTTGCTATACTGCTGTTGTTTTCAACAGGCAAAATTTTATGAAGAAAACAAAATAATTTGAATGTGAATTATATTCATGTAAATATATAATCAGCTTTATCGCTACAACGTGCAAAGCTTTCAGGATGCAACCTACTGTCATTACAGTGTAATCTTCCTTTGTCATAGTCCTAACTGATTAATTGTGTAAAGCATTCTTCCAATCCTGCCCCATACTGGTTGCAACTATAAGGGTTTAGATATATCCCTGGTCCAAAAGTAACCAGTGCATGATATGGACTGAATTAATTTGATTCTCCTTCCTTCCCCACCAGTCAATAAATTAGACCATTCACAAATTTAGTTTTCCATGAGAACTTGAAGCAACAGGTAGGTCACAGTGATTCAATGCCTGGCAATGGTTTTGCAGTAAACCTGGGGGTCAGGGGGGCATAGTATGGCATATTTGAAACGAGGGAGAGCTGGACAGAAAAGAGAAGGTTAAGAAAAGAACAACAGATGATAAAAAAGAGAACCTTTCAGATTCAGTAAGAGAGGAACAAAATACCAGTGCCAATCTTGATTTCTATGCAGCCCAACTCTACATTTGTGCATGTTTTTCTTTTATTGATGGAGAATTAGTTAAGATTTTATTCTTTGCATTAAAAATTATTTTTTAAATAAACTATGTTGTTATTGGTAGTGGCTGATATTTTCTAGTACCCACTTATAGTAAAATTACTTAAAATTTATTTGTGCCAAACAAGTCAGAGTCTCAGTCCTCCTTACCTTCTTGTCCAAATTATTTTGATATTTTTCCAGTGACCTAAATATAGATCTTGTGTCACTCTCTCCTGAGAATCATTATTCTTATGCCAGGGTTCCTATCCATTTCTCCATAGGAAGTTGCTTTAAATTAACTTAGCATAACTACCAAAACACTTGTGTTTCCAAAGTGATTTACTTCCTTCACTGTTCTGATAAATGTACAGGAAATATTAATAGGTATAATATATAACAGAGACAAACTTCAAAATATGTCAAAGTATATATAGTCAAAAAAAGACTTCTTCTTATCCCTATCCTAGTAACATTCTTATAACTTACTTCAGACTCAACCACTCCTCTCCGACAATTGCCTATTCAACCTTTAAATTAACAATATTTCAGTTTTCATAGGATTTTTTGTTGTTGTTCTTTTTGTTTTTTAGGAAGGAAGCAAGTAGGAATGATGGCAAATAGGCAGGCAGGCAGAAAGAGAGAGGAAGGAGCATTTATTTATTTGTTCACTTTCTGTTGTTTCTTCTGGACCAAGTTCACAAACTTGGGTTTTTCATGGAATGGACTATGCTAGAGTCAGACTTAATGCCTGAGCCACTGGGACACACTTATAAATTATTTTTAAATTTTAATATTTTTAGGATATACATTGCACTTACGTGGTTAAAAATATGCTAGAAAAATATACAAAATACTATTTTCTCCCACACTTTCCCTCAGTCACACATATGTTCTTCTTCCTGGGGAAAGTTAATTTTAACCTTTTCTGTGTAACTATTTCATGAACGTAAAAATAGTCTCTTAGCTCACGCTATGATTAACATGAAATAGTACTGCATTTTGCATTTTATTTTATACTTCGCTTTTCTATGTAATACAACTTAGAAGTTATTTCATGATGGCACACAATGAGCTTCCCCATTCATTTCATGATTAGTGGTGCTCCCATATGTTCAGTTTACATCTATGCTATCTCCATTTATAATATAGTATTGACAGAAATTACTATATCGCACTGTACAATATTTAAACCAATTTCTGTTCCATCATAAATATATGAGTCATTTCATTGCAATTCTTGAGAAAATTAAGCATTATATTTCTATATTTCTATGTACCTATAAAATAATCACATATATTTTATAAATGTTTTATTAGGTTATATAATTATTATAATTCAATTTTATGCTTTTTATCTTCACTAATCTTATAGGTAAGATATTCTACATCATTGAAATTTTTATTCTAAAGTTTTATTGTATATAATAAAAACATTGAACTCATCAATTTTTACATATAGTATGTAAAAACCATCTACAATAAGATGTACAACATCATCAGTTGTCCAGAATATTTAACTCATTATCAAGTAAATATCAACCTCCCCAGAAAAAAAAATCATTCTGAATTTTATCACAATAGAATAGTTTTGCTTATTTTTAAATATAAATTATTAAATATAAATAACATATATAATATGAATGTCTTCACTTCTGATATTTTTATAAAACACAATATTCCTGCAAATGTTTGTAAATAATTCTTTTATGTTTTATGTAGAACAACTAATGGAATATATCATATATACCTTTAAAAAGGTTAAAGCAGTTAAAACTGCTTTCTTTTCAATGTTTCTAAATTGCTGTGTAAGTAGAGCTGAATTCTTTAAGACCATTTGTATTTTTAATGAAGTTTCCATGTTTAGGAATATATATGTATGTATGTATGCATATATATATATATACACAGAAATATATACACATACAGTTATGTCACAACTACTTTGAAATCCAAATACCTTTTTATACAACTTTCATTAAATTTTATATTTTCAGAAAGATCTCCAATATTCCAAGATTATAAAAAGTTAATGCTTTCGTCAATGATTTTATGGGTTAACGTTTTATATTTAATTATCTGTTCAATAAACTAAATCTTAGTGAAAAGTATAAAGTATGAGTTCAATTCATGCCTGACAATTTTCTTTCAAGCAATGCCTTTCAGATCCTATCTTTGAAGAATGTTTTAGGCATGATTTACCCTGTGTTGGTTATTTATCATATGAAAGCAAAATTGAACCTGAACATGATATGTAGTTGAGAAAATTTGCCTCCTTTCCCTAACTGGACTTCAAAAATTGTTATTCTCTATAATCAGACCACATACTCATAAAATACATCTTCTGAATATTTTTTCTAGAAAGCCGATTGAAACCAAGCTAGAAATAGGCTTTATTGCAATACCTTTTGTGTTTATAAGATAACTTTCCTCCTTGCAAAAGATTCTGTTCTGGTGTCCAAGTCAACTCTTTATTGACAGTGGATCGTGAAAGGAGCAAAATCCTGCTCCCCCAGCCCCCAGTAATGAACAGCTGTGTCATTTCTGATGTTCTGATGAGTAACAGTAGGACCATCAGTATTCATTCCAACAAATATGTTCTCAGTTATTTCAAAATAAAACTAACCAAAATAAATAAGCAAAAGCTTCTCAGCTGGAAAAGCCTTTGGTAATCTACAAAATTCCCAACAGAAATTATGGAAGTGGTGGGAAAAAAAGAGATAAATCTAAAATCACAGCATCATCATTTTGATATGATTTGTCTGATATAAAATGGCACACTATGTTAACATTTAACTGCAATATTACTTATTTTTCCAAACCACTTTATATTATATTTAACTAAGATATACTTTTGAGAAGCTATTGTATCATCTAAAATCACTCTGTGAAAATTGGTCCATTGCCACCATTATTGACAACGTATATTTAAAGAAAGAATGAATCCTGAAACTTAAAAGAAGCATCTAGCTTGAGAGCTGAAAAAAGTACTTGACCTCATATGTAAAATGTTATTTCAAGTTTCTCAGACTAGCTTAACATTTTTCTTACCTTATAATTTCTCTTTAGTTCAAACTAGAGGAAAGAACATTCTACAAATAAGAATACTCTTATCTGACTTTCTTTGAGAAAACCCAAAATATAATTATAAATATTTGCTCAGCTACTTTAAGAAAAGATTAATTTTAAACAACTTCAGAGTTCATTTCAAAGCAAGAATTTTTGTTCTAGTTTCAGGTCAAGTTCTATTACTTTTGAGCAGTCTATTATGGAATTCATGGTGCAAGAAGCAAATAAAGTGCTGTTAGCAGAAAATGCCAAAAAAGTGAATTTTTGATTCTCTATCACATTTCAGGTTATACCATAAATAGAAGGGAATATATCTCTCCTTCTAAAAGAAAATTCCATCCTTTAATTTATAAGATCTAATTATGATTCTGAAGAGTTCAATTAAAAAAGACACACTAAAAGTTATCTATTTATACACATACATGCACACACATAAACATATATATGTATCAGTGTAAAGGATTGATAACTTGTGAAAGAATAGTTAATATATATGTATAAGGGTAACAGATCAATAACTTGAGAAAGAATGAGTGCTACTTAAAATTTTCTTGCAAAGGGCATGTAACATCTAAATTTTGCGCCTAGTAAATTGTATTGTGATATTTCCTATTATTTATAAAATAAATACATGGCTTTTTTTATTATGTTTTATCTGGAAATAAATAGCAATAAAGGAGTGTCCGATGTTTAAACAATAAATTTGATTAATTATCAAGATACAGATCTACTAATCAAATTTAGTTGAAACTATAAAATAAAATTTAATTCAACAGATATTTACAAGAAAATTAATACATTTCAACACTATGCAGACATTTTAAACTTTTTATTCATTAAAAAGTTATATAGTTATCTTGCATTTCCAGGTAGTGAATTTGCATTCAATCTCTCTCATTGTATGTAATCTGAAAAATGACAGAAATTATATGAAAATTAACTTTAGTGATACAAATGCAAATTTCAAAGAGTGAGAGAGAATCACAGTAGACTAAAGTTGGAAGGGACTAAAATTGTGGGGCTGAGGCCAGTGCTGGTGATAGACAAGACTATACTAATAAGTAGCTCAGTCACACACTGGAACGCTTAGATATCAGTAATTCCAGGAGGTCAACCACTGTAGCTACAGAGAGAAAAGCAGTAGCTACCAAGAGAAAGATTGATAAGAATTCACAGAAATTGAGATGAAAAAAAAAAATCTGAGGAAGGCCAATATTATGATGGAAGTACAACAATGAAGAGGAATTCTATTGAAAAAATATTGAGTTATTAGAAATAACAAACTAAGTATATAAGTCAATGAAAAGAATCACCACTAAAATTTAATTAGGATGCTACAAAACAACAAAAAAGACGGCATTAAAATACAAATTGTACCATCAAAACATGAGAAATTATTAGCATGAAAACAAAAATAAATGAGTGTAGAACAGATTATATATAATTGAAAATTAAATCAAAAAGATAAAACTGAAAAAATCTTTCATAGTCAAGTAAATAAAATTATAAAAGATAAAAGAATAGGCAATTATGGAAAAAAGTTCTCATTTGAAGGGAACTCTAACTTAGAAATCTTATTAAATCACTGAGGAAAGATAACAGGAATAATTGCAAAGAAGAAAGAAAAGCATAGCAATTATGCACCAATAACTAAAACAAAAAAAACCCCCAAAATCCTAAAAATCATCAGAGGGCAATATTGGTAAATTTATACCAACAAATTTATAAATTTTAAGATAATATGATAAAGTGGGCAATTTCTAGGAAGTAAATACAAACATTAAAATAAATTTAAATATTATTAAAACACACAAATCACAAAAATCTTCAATATATTTATAAAAATCTTTAAGGAAAAAATAATTATTGTCTTAAATTTAAGAGCAAAGAACAAGATGGGTGATTAAACTAGATGGGTGTTTTTACAGGACATTATTTAAGGCATAGTGTTATCACAAAAAATGACCAAAGCTGAAAAAGAAAATATATGTTTTCTATAAACATAAGTGAAGTGAATAAAAGACATTTAATTAATAGATTTTAATAAAAGTCAACAAGATTACTTTAAACAAGATAAAAATAAATTGTGTTTCTATACAAGAGCACCAACAGATTAAGACATAATAGAAAATGATGTATGTCATCATAACATGAAGCTAACATATTTTATACCTATAAAATATAAATTTAAAATGTAAAAAAATAATTATAAGCAAAATGAATATATTGTGGTTCATTAGATTTTATAGAAAGATCAAAAGAATCCTAATGTCTAGCTATTATGAGCAGGAAAGTCTTAGTTCTATGTAGATACCAATTCCTTTGAAAATATTCTATAAATTCAAATAAATATCTTTCAAAGTACCATCAATTTTCAAGGAATCTCAGAGCTGAATCATAAAATTAATTAAGAGGAATTATGTAAAAGTAATCAAAACAGTCTTTTTTTTAAAAAAAGCTTTACATTGAGTTCACATAAAATCATTCAGTATAAAAAAGAAGATATAAAACTATAGTAATTAAACCAATAGTACTGGAAGAAGTAGAATGGAACTTTGCTGAGATTACTATTAAGTGTATTTTATGCATATTAATAAATGATCACATACAGGCATATTTCACTCTATATGTAGATATATGTGATATCTACAGCAGATATTCTTTGACAAGTTGCCTTATATTTAGCTCTTTTAAAAACATATCTCAGACATTCCATTTAATGGATGCAACTTTATAGGTAAACATTTCATTATTTATTTATAATTATGCCATTTTCAGTGAGCAATTTTGTCAGTAATCTTTCCAGCTGATAGGAAGATATCAGGAGGAAAATTCTCTTCAGCAGAACTTTCAGATCAAAGGATACACACATTTTAAGTTATAATAGAGAGTGTTTAATTTTCTTTGCAGGAATTTATATTTACTACCCACCAGCTGTATCTATAATAGAATCTATTTAATATCTTTCTTTTTTCCCACCATGTTTTAGCTTCTGGGTTTTAAAGTATGCTGAGGAACACTTTGTCTAGTTAATATTAGACTGACCCATATGTTTTATTTAAAGTATTTACAATTTAATTCTAAAAGGGCATTCGAAATGTCCGTATATTGTTTTTCTCCAAGCGGTTCAAATATGATTTGCTGAATGATGACTAATGTTTCAGATAGGAAACACTACCACTCATATTTCAAATGGTCTTGTAGTTTTTAGCTATATCTCAAATATGCCTTGTATTCTGAACTCCTTTATATAGTGACATTTTGTTTCATATATATTTAATATTAGTCAGGACTACAACACCCTCTCCATTTCCATATCTAATTCCAAATTTTTCAGAGTATCTTTTGAATGTGTGTGTATAAATGTGTATCACCTAGAACTACTTTATAATTATTTTACCAATATAAAAACACCTATTGGATCATTGATTGGAGGTAGAAATAAATGTATTAGTGGCTTTTAAATAATTGACACAATAATAACTGGTCTCTATCTTAAAAAAAAGAAGCCTTTCCATTTCCTTATATTACCTTTAATTCAGTTCAGGAAGTTTTAAATTTCTTCTAATATGGGTTAAAATTTTTGCTAAGTATTTTATGAAACATAATTTTGATGTAAATAACATATGTATTCATAGTATATTCAAATTAGTATGAATTTTAAAAAATAAAGCCATGATTTTAAATACATTAATCTTATCACCAGTTAAAATTAAATTCTCATTTTTTTTTCTAATGAATATTTTAGGTAATGTTCTCAGAATAGATATTTATAGAATGCAAATCTCCTATAAATAAAAATGATTTGAGATCTTCCTATGCACTATTTATGACTTATGCAATTCTGGTTGCCTGTGATTTTGAGGGTTTTTTTTTTTCTGCATAGATCATATCAGCTTGTAGCTTTCTCTTTGTGGAATCTGGGTAGTACTGCCCTCACAGAATGAGTTGGAAAGTTTTCATTCTCTTCTATATTTTGAGAGAGTCTATAACATACTGGTATTAATCCATTAAGTGCTGATAAAGTATAGTGAATTCTAGACTGTGTGTGTGCTGAAGTGCAACTTTGAAATTAAGTGAGTATTAGAGAAGTGTTTATGTTTCAAGATTTCCTATTTCTTCTTGTGTAAGTTTTGATAGTACTTATATTTCTAGATATTTGTCCTTAATGTTTCCTTAATGTGGTATTGGGGATATACAGATTAAGTTTAGGGCATAACATGAAGGAAGGCTTTATAAATATTTAGATTTTCAATTGTGAGCCTTAACAGATAAACGAAAGAGGACCCTGGCCTACAAAATCTACAATCCATACTCAGGACAGCTCAGTTCTTTTGAGGTTATGAAGATTTTCCCTAATTCAGGCATCCAAAGTAAAGACAGAGTAAACTTATTCTGAAAGAAGATCAATCATTCAGAGTTCTACAGTTTTTTATAGTTCTCCATCATTATGTAAGAAATTGTCAAGTATTCTGACAAATACGATGAAGAGGAAATAGAGAGTAATAGGTAACATATAATAATCTAGAGTCTAGTGTTATCTGCCTTGAAGTTTAAAATGAGCATGATTGCAAAATTCAAGAAGATAACTGGTAATATGTTAAAAATCTCCACAATGTGCAAATCTATCTTAAAATTAATAGTTTAGAACTGAAAAATGCAATAAAAGATATTAAAATGTCACAAATTCGGTATAGGGGTTTAACATAGCAGATGAGATTATTAGAAGCAATGCCTAAAAGATGGTTCAGAAGAAGATATTCAGTATATAGTTTAAAGAATAATAGATGGAAAGCACGAATAAGAAGTTCCTCTATATGTACATTAGAGTTCCAAAATAAAGAGAAAACAAAAAAAGAGAAGAGAAAGATTTAACTTAGCTTGGCCAGCAATTTTCCAAAAGCAATCAAAAGGCATATTAAAGAAGTCTTATGAAACAAAAGCAAAATGGATCAGAGAAAATGTGATTAAAGCATACTTTGGGAAAACTTCTGAAAACATAAGAAGGTGAAAAAAAATTCAGTAGAAAACAGACACACTCACTCACTGATAAACACAAGTAAGCACACATGATACAAATAACAAAGGAAAAAAAGGTATAAATTGGATTACAACAAATCAGTAAAATGGCAGAACAGGGACGTCTTTCACTTGAATATCACTTAACAATAGTTTTGTAGCTTTTTATGGACAAAGTAACTTGTGGGAACTTCTGAATCCAGGTTTCCAAGCGGGAAAAACAGGTGGAGTCCAAGACTGCAGAGGCTGTTTTGAGAAGGAAGGACTATCCGCAAATGGCAAGTTCAGGGACCTATTTACAGTCCCAGAAACAGTGCTGACTCTAGTGGATTCAGCGTTAGCCTGTTTGGCACCATCTGCCAAAGAAACTGGGAGCACTCAAACCTACCTGTGCCTCAAGTAACCTCTGTCCAGACTGAAAATATAAATTTTTTTAAATTAGTGAATAAATGCCAAAGTTTAAGTGAGAACAGAGTCTAGAAGCAACGAGAGAAATCACATACTCACATTGCATTATTGCACATATATTAAATGGAAAAAAATTGTTCCACTATTGCTTATAGTCCTGGATACATTTTTTCCCCAGGGAAAAAAAATCTACAAACTACATGCTAGCTATATTTTTTATTTAAAAAAAGTTTTATGCCCAGGAAAAAAAATTGGAGTCCAACTATAATTACAGAGTATGAACTTCTCAGAGTACGAGTAATGCTAAAAGTGCCGTATAATTTATAAATAATTACTAGCAATCACCTTTTTAGTGGATAACTAAGTAACATTAGTGGAAAAATGTGGTATTATTATATACAAAGAGCTGATTTTTATGACCATTCATATGTGTAATATTTTCCCCAAATAGAATATTTTATAATTGTCAGTTTTAAAATTTCATCAATTTATGAAAGGTCCAACTTTCATAATTTCAAGTGTTTTGAAATGCATTGAGGACAATGAGATTAATGAAAATTATTATACTCCACCGTATGTAGAACTACACTTAAATAATTTGCTCTCATTTAAGAGCAAGAGCAGCCCATCAGTTCTGTGGACAGCGAGCCACAGACACAGCAATGCCAGCCTCATTTACCCAGACACCCAACATAGAGCAGATTCCACTCTCAGAGGGAAAACCTACACTTATGAATTTTAGCTTCAACCAAACGAAACCAGAAAAGTAAATCTGCTTTGGAAATGCAATGTTCTCAAGCCCGATCTGAGACAGAGGATTATCCTTGCACTCAGGATTAACTGTGCTCTCAGTCTCCATTAGCAATGGGAAGGGAGAGCTGACTGAAATCACATTCTGCTCATAGACCATAAATTAAACTATATTTTTCAAAGACCTTTGCAGAGTTTTCTTTAGACATTGACAGGCATGTTAATTTACACTCAAATGTGAGACAGTTTTGAATAGTTAAGTATCTAACTATGCATTGCTGACAGTAACATTGAGTATTATGTGTACAAATGAACAAGAAAACAGACCTGAAATGGGGAAATGGCTGGCTGCAGTTTACTAAATTTGTCCCTATCCTTGCCGATCAAGTTTATATTTATGGAAATTGAAATATTAACCTGGGGATCACATCCCAATAGAAATATAAACCTCTTGAAGAATATTAAATATATTGACTCTTTTGTTCATTATTTCTTTTTTTCCTTCCTCTCAGATAGGATTTATCAAGAGCTGATCATTTCAGAATATTGTAGTTATTATCTAAAGTGTATTAGAAATCTGGTATTCACTAAAATGAATGAAATTACCATGTATAAAGATAATCAGAATACTATAAAATATTTTATCAGAAAGATACTAGCCAAAGAGATAGCAAATCAACAGAATCTTATGCAATTAAGGATAAGATGAATCAAAATCTATTTAATAAAAATTAATGTGTCAACAGTGTACTAATCAAAAGTTTTAACCTTAAGTAGCCACTTCTCTGTCTAAATCGGTTTTGCAAATCAAAGCAAAATCAGTAATTTGTGTTATAAAAATCCTTTGTTATCCACTCTGTCACTAATTAGAGAAATTTTTATATCATGCAAAAATTCTTCAAACAACACAGAACTAGTTTAGTGCATCCTGAAGTGTGATGTAATGACAAATGTCACGAGCTTCAAAAACATTATCCTAGAATTGGGAGCATCCCGAGAAATACAGACATGGATTCTCATTTAAACCAAGAAGAAAACCCAATCCATGCAAACAAAGGATCCTCAGACATTTGACCTTTGTGTTGGCAGGGAGAAAAAACTTTAACAGCATTTGTGCTCTGTAATTGGCCCAACCTTAAAGGAAGGTATTCACTAACAGAGCGGAACACCAAGACAGGCTTTCAGTAAATGGCATGTTATTTATGAAGAGTTCTGTGCAAGGTAATTTACATCAAAGAGGAGGTTTACTGAAATTATCATGGGGTTGCATAAAAATCAAATCAATTCCTTAGTTTCATTATATTTTATAGATGTTTGTTTAGCTTTCATAATCCTAGAGCTGAAACAATAAAAAAATCTCAGAGACATCTCAATTTTAACTCTAAGTTCAATTTTGTCTTTTTTTCTTTTTTCTTTTAAGAGGGAAGGAAGGCAGAAATGAAGGCAGGAAGAGAAAAAAGGAGGAAGCATTTGTTTATTTGTTCATTTTATGACTGTTTTCCCAGATTAGATCATGAAGTCAGGTCCCTGGGCTTTACATGTTCTATGCTCCAACACTTGAGCCACCAGGGTATGCCTTAATATCTTTTTTTTTTTTTTTTTTAATGTCAGATTTTCAATTAAGTGCAAAATTCTCAGAGAACACAAAACACATGCATTCTAATAACACAGTGTCATTAATTAACAGTATTTTACTTCAGTGGAGAAGAGCAAGAATTTTAGAAGATGAGTAATTCCTGGTATTGAAAAGCACAATGCTACAAACACAAATGTGATGGCATTGTTTTAATTTTTCTATGATGAAAATGAAGTTATTAAAATAACTTTTATGTTTATATACAATGCCTAAGTAATAAAAGTATAATTTTTTTTTTCCAAAAAAGTTTGTTTCTATTTCAGGCTCTCTGGATAGCAATAGAAATAACTTGCCTTAAAGAGTACTCTGACAACTTTTGGTCTTTAGCATGTGGGCAAAAATTCAAAGAACTTTCTGTGCTTCCTGCATAAAGGGGGAAATGTTATAATATTTGGCATTTTAGGACAAGGACTGAAGAAGCAAAGAGCCTCCACGCATTGTGGACAAAGTGAGTTTGGGAGAGTTTCAGCAAATAGTTTGGTGAGGTCCTCTGACCTGGACCTGCTCTAACCTTTGTACCAGATCAGCTTTGCAAATGAAATGTTTTTGATCAATTTGGTGGTCAACTGGTGTGTCATCAGATATTTGAATGAACCTGCACATCTAAAATTTGTATAGTGTAAATCAATGCTATCTCAATCAATATTTTTGCCATTAGATAATCTACAACTGAGAGTGTATTCTTTTCCTCTACTTTTACCTTTGGGGTACTTGCAAATGACAATTAATATTTCTTTTAGATAAAAAATAAGAACAGTAGGCTGTGTCATAGCTTACCTCATTGCTGTGAGGACATCTATTGCTTCATTCCTTTGCTGGAAGAATCAAAAGTGAGAAAAGGATCCATTTCGAAAATTTTATTGTTGCAGCTCAGTCTGAGCAGTACTACTGGTCCAGGGAGTCAGTGGGAATAACTCCTGTTTGTGAACTGGTAAAGACTGAAAAGGCTCTATGTTCTCTTCCGGCACCTTCCAACCAAGTGTTTGGGCAGTCCTGCTAGCCTAGGGACCAGGCAGGAGACACTCATATCTGTGTCTCTGGATATCTTTAAGGCCCTATATGAGGTTCCAGACACTCCATAATTAATTAAGTGATGCACCATATAAAATATAAAGTGTGATCTGAACAAGATAAAATATGTACAAGGAGAAGTAAAAGTGTAGCATTTTGTATGCAACTGTCATTAACATTAAGTTGTCATTAGCTTAAAATAGACAGTGCAATCTCTAAGATGTTTCAAGGAAACTTTAGAGTACCCACAAAGAAAATAATCTACAAAAGAAGAGAAACAATGAAATATATATATATATATAAAATAAATCACAAAAGATGACAGTAAGAGAGGACGAAAGTAACGAAGGAACTACAAACACCATCAGAAAACAAAATATAGCAATGATAATAATTGAAATCAAGTTAATAAAAAGATCATAGTGTATTATATACACATCATATACCTGAAAAAATACATTATTTTAAACTAATGCTTCTTAATGAAAACAACAAAAATGTAAATACTGATTAATGAATTAAAAATCAATATGTTTAGAATAGAACCACTTTAACAATAAGAATACACAGACTGAAAGTAAAGGGTGGAAAAGATATACCAGAAATATGATTTTAAAAAAAAGAAAATAGGCATGACTATACTTACAACACATAAAAAATAATTTGAATGTAGTCAAAATCAATTAAAAGAGACAACGAAGGTCACTATATGGTGAAAAAGAAGACAATCAGGAGAAAATAACAATTATGCAAATACATATACCCAACTATATCATGATTGGCACCAAAAAGCTTTCTTTCATCAAAAGTCATACAGTTAACCCTTTATTCATTCCCTATTCCTCCTGGTAACTGCCATTTCGCTCTTAAAATCTAGGAGTTTTATTTTGTTTTGTTTATTTTGACTGGAAAATTAGATTGAATACAATAATAGTATTCAACTTCAATAACATTAATTCCGAGATTGGTTAGATACTCTAGACAAAAAATTAATAAAGAGCAGACCTGAATAAAACTATAGTTTAAATGGATCTAACAGATATATACAAAACATTGCATCAAAGGGGACCAGAAAACATTCTTTTTAAGAACATTCTCCACATTGCTTTTATGGGCTACAAAGCAAGCCTTAACAAATTTAAGAACACTGAAATAATATCTTGTATCTTTCCTGATCACAATGGTAGGCAATATAAATCAATATTGGTGGAAAAACTGAAAAAAATCTAAAATGAGTGGAATTTAAAAACAACCTTCTAACAACCCTCTGGGTCAAAGAAGAAATCAAAAGTGTAATAATAATAATAAAAAAACTAAGATGAAAGTATAACATAGCAAAATTTATGGGAACAACAAAAGCTGTTGTAAGAGGGATCATTTAGCAATCAATGCCTACTTAAAAAAAAGAAATATCTCAATCAATCTTGCGAGCAAAGTAAGCTCAAAGTTAGCAAAAGGAAAGAAATAAAGATTAGTACATAAGGAAATCAGAGACTAGAAATAAATTTTAAAAAACAATAAAATTAAGTGTTGCTAACATAAAATTGAAAAACCTTTACCTAGACTAACCAAGAGATGATAAGAGGGACTTAAATAATCAAAATTGTAAATGAAAGAGGATATATTACAACTGATAATACATAAATACAAAGAGTCATGGAAGACTACTATGAACAATATGTCAACATATTGGATTACATAGAGTAATGGGACAACTCCCTAGAAACCTATAATCATCCAACATTTAACTACAAATAAATGGAAACTTTTACCATTTCAGTAATGACTAAGGAGATAAAACAATAATTAAAAACCTCTCAATAAAGAACTGTCCAAGACCAGATGGTTTCATGGATAATTCTGCCAATTATTTAAGGAAGACTTAACACCAATCTACTTAAACTCTTGAAAAACATTAAAGATGAAGAAATATTCCCAGACTCATTTGATGAGGTCACCATTGACCTGATACCCAACCCAGGTAAGGACATTATATGAAAAGAATATTACAAGTCAATATTCCTGATGAATAAAAATGTAAAATATCTCAATTAAATTGTAAAAAATTGAATTCAACAGTACAATAAAGAATTTTACATGATAATCTGGTGGGATTTATCCCTGGGATTCATGGTGCAACCTATGCAAATAGACAAACATTATATACCACATTAATAAAATGAAGAATAAAAATTGTATCATTCTCTCAATAGATGCAGAAAAAGCATTTAACAAAATTTAATAACTTTCCATGAAAAAAAGCTCTCTAAAAATTAAGTATAAAATGAACATACTTCAACATGATAAAGGTCATAAATGACAAACCCAGAGTTAATATAATTGAGTATATAATTGCAATACCTGGATGATAAAATACTGAAATTATTTCCTCTAATATCAGGAACAAACTAGAAGTGCCCACTCTCACTACTCCTATTTAAAATAGTACTGGAAGTTTTAGCCAAAGCATCAGATAAGAAAAAGAAATAAAAGTTTTCCAAATCAGACAAGGAAAGTGAAAACGTCTTTGTGGGTGACATCATCTTCTATATTGAAAGCTATAATTTACACACACACACACACACACACACATACACACACATTAGAAGTAATAGATGAATTCAGTGAAGTTAAAGGATAAAAATCAAAATACAAAAATCAGTTGCATTTCTGTACTCTAACAGCCAAATATTTCAAAAAGTAATTTTAAAACAATCCCATTTATAATAGCATCAAAACAATTAAACACTCAGGTATACGTTTAAGCAAGGAGGTGAAAAGATCTGCAAACTGAAAACTATAAGACATTAATGAAAAAACTGAGGAAGATACAAGTAAACAGAAAGATTACCTGTGTCTACAGATTAGATAATTAGTATTGTTAAAATGTCCATATTATACAAAGTCATCTAAAGATTTAAATAAATCTCTCTCAAAATTCTAGTGGCATTTTCATAGATGTACAATCCCATAAATTGTATAAAACTACAAATAATCATGAGAACAAAGTGTACGCTTCACATTTTCATATCAAAAATACAGTTCTATAATCAGAATAATGTGTTTGGCATAGGGACATACCTATAGATCAATCTAATCGAGAACATAGACATAAACCCATGTATTTTAGGTCAACCAATATTTGAAAAGTCAAAAATCTTCATTTGTGTAAAGATAATCTTTTCAATAATTGGGTCTGGGGAAACTGAATAATCAAATGTAAAAGGATGAAAGTGACTAAGGAGATAATAAAAATCCATTCAACAATTTCCTGGTGAATTCACTGGTGAATTTTATACTACTCACAAAAGTTAACTAAAAATGGATTAAAAACTTAAATTTAAGACCCCCAAATCATAAAAATCCTATAAGAAAACATATGGGAAAAACGCAATGTTGGTCTTGGCAATTAATTTCTGGATAGAACATCAAAGCACCAGCAATAAAGGAAAAATAAATAATTGGAACTATATCAAACTTACAAAATTTTGCACAACAAAAAAAAGAATAAACAGAATGAAAATACAACCTATGGAATGGGGAAAATATGTGGATCTGACATCTAATACTCAAAAGTAGAAAGAACTGACACAACTCAATAACAACTAAAAATAAAATCTGACTAGAAGATGGAAAGAGAATCTGAATAAACATATTCTCAAAGACATACTAATGACCAAGTGGGATCTGAAAAGATACTGAACATCACTAAACACAAAGGAAATGCAAATTAAACCCACGATGTGGTATCAACTCTTACTTTTAGGATGGTTACTATCAAAAACCGAAAGATAACTAGTATTGGCAAGGATGTGAAGAAAAGGAAACCCTTGTATGCTATAGGTGGGAATGTAAATTAATACAGCTACTATGGAAAACATATGGAAGCTTCTCAAAAAATTAAAAATGAAGTTACCATATGGTCTGTGTTCTGGGTCTCTCTCTCTCTCTCTCTCTCTCTCTCTCTCTCTCTCTCTCTCTCTCTCTCTCTCTCTCTCTATCCAAAGAGCATAAAATCATAATCTCAGCTATATCTGCACTCCTATGTTCACTATAGTAATATTTACATTTACTGCAGGATTATTCACAATAGTTAAGAGATGGAAACAAACATAATTATAAATGTGCATTGACAGATGAATGGAAATTTGTGGTATATCTATATAAAGGCATTCTATTCAATGCTGTCAAGCTATGAATTAACTATATCTACATAGCTATGCGTAAATCTCAAAAAACCTAAAAACCTAAACTTGAGGAAAATATTCCAAAGAGAAATGAGTACATATGATGATATTCCCATTAGATGGAACAAAATCAATTTGAGGTAATTAACTTTTAGTAGAAATTAGTGATTATGACCAGAAGGTCAAGGATGAGATTTCTTTAATGATACTGGAAGTGTTCTATACTTTTATGTCTTTATGTGTGATAATTACATGGGTATCTTCAATCTGTAAAAATATTAGCATGTATGCAAATTACTTATGGGATATATACACATATAATCATTACATACTTTAGTAAAAATTAAAAAGTTCAATGATATCAAATATTGCAACTAGTCAAGCAATACAGTAACAGTTAATTTACATGACAATTTATATTTCTTATAAATTATGACCTTGATTATACTTTTATGAGCCATTGAAAGAAACAGTGAGAATGAATGCACTCAGTATGAAATGAGGACAGATGTTATTGAGGAATTAGAGTGATTCAAGTGGTTATTAATAGAGTTAATATCAAGTATATGATGGAAGTATAAGGAGTGCAATTAAAAGTCTAGATGGAAAACACTTAACTAAACTCAAGATATGGAGGAAGTATCCTTGAGGAGATGATGTACAAATGTAATCTTGAAGGTTAAGTAAGAGTTAGGGGAGGAAGTAAGAAAGTCAGGTATAAAAAGTGGTTATTTCAGGCAGCATGAGAGGCAAGCAGTTGTGAATGTGCATAGATAAGAGAAGCACTTGGTATTCATACAAGGGTTAAGGGTAAAGTGGAGGGTCTTGGGGAACAGCTGGAGTATTAGGCAAGACACAAGCAATGGAAGATTTATTCCTTTTTAAGATAATTTCATTGAGACATAATTTTCACACAA
Source organism: Solenodon paradoxus (assembly GCA_004363575.1). NCBI lineage: Eukaryota > Metazoa > Chordata > Mammalia > Eulipotyphla > Solenodontidae > Solenodon > Solenodon paradoxus. The sequence continues at coordinate 763,848 of RJWH01000115.1, read as the reverse complement.
TGAAATACACAGATCTTAAATGTACAGTCAAGGAGTTTTGACAAAAGAAAGTATCTATGTAACCCACACTCCAGTCAAAATACAGAATATTAATACCAACCCCACACAGTTCCATCAAACCTCTTATCCATCAATATGGCCTACCTCCTATTTTAGAGGCAAGCATAGCTCTTATTTTTATTCCTAGATGATTTTTTTCCTATTCTAGTTCTTCAAATAAGCATAATAACACTACAGCATATATTCTTATGTGTCTGATCTCTTTCACTCAGCATAATGTCTGTGAGATTTATCCATACTGCTGCATATATCAGTAGCTTGTGTCTTCATATTACTAAATAATATTCCATTCATTGTCCACTTTAAAAATAGTTTGATGAGTTTTTGGTTTTTTTTGAGTTTGATTATTTTCCTCAAAGAATTGAGAATGGAAATTCCATAAGATCCAGTTATTTTCCTACTGGGCGTTCACCCTAAAAACACAACACTTAGCCAAAGACACATATGCACCCACATGTTCACTGCAGCACTATTCACACCAGCTAAGAGCTGGAAACTATCTAAATGCCCATCAACAGAGGAGTGGATAAAGAAGACGTGGTATATATACAGAGTGGCTATTATGCAGCCATCCAAAAGAGAGAAACCCTGCCATCTGCAACGATATACATGGACTTGGAGAGAATTATGCTTAGCAAGATAAACCCAAAGGAGAAAAACTGACATTGTAAAATAGCGCTCATATGATGTGTATAGAGTTAGAAAACAAACTCATGACAAATTAAACAACACTGAACTTGAAAAGAGAAAGAGAGAGAGAGAGAAACAGAACTACTCCAAACAACTGTGGCTTCTTAGTGGTGGAAGACAAAAGGGCAAATCAAAGGGTAACAAAGTGACAGGGAGGGGAGGGGGAAGTGGGATACAGGGAATTAACCGTAAGCAAAGGAAGAAAGACAAAAAAAGGGAATTTTAGTAAACTTACTGTGCTATATGCAAATGTGAAATTGCTATTATGTATACCTCAAATCAAGTTAATGTCAAAATGCCATATTCCTTCAATTAAAAAAAATCAAACTCAGAAGACTTTATTTCGATGTTTAATGGGTTGACCTTCTGTTAATTCTGGGTTGCCATTAAAAGGCTATAAGCATAGAAGAGTCACAATCAGATCTGTCTTTTAAATACATATTACATAATTTGAAAGCCATGGGACACAATAATTTCTTTTTCTCCTTAAGATTTATTAAAATCTAATATAAACAAGTGATGAGATCAAGAGGTATAAATAACATCCAGCTCTTGACTATCCAAAATTTAATTTTGTTTATCTGACACTTGCCCATAGTTATGATGTTTGCACTAAATCATCCTTACTTTATACAGTTTTATCTTTAGCCACAGATACATATTTGCAATTAGTTTTCAACCATCAGCACCTTACACATTTGGAGCTCAATAATTATATTGATTTGTTGTGGTTGCTAGCAAACTTGAAAGTAAAACAAGGAGCCATGTAATAGATGCTTTCGTTATTTTTTTTTCCTCCTCTGTGTGAAGTTAATTGGACTATGTAGAAATTCAATTCTCAACTTGGCCTCAAAAAACCTTTTTATCATCTCAGCAGGAAACTCATTTTAAGCTTTTTAAACATACTTCCATGATTTTGATGAGATTATCATTATCATAATCATTATTATTATCCCTCATTAAGTTCCTGGAATACAAACATATACCATCTAAAGACAGGAAGCTTTTTTAATAGCCTTCACTGTTTTTTAACTGCAATAATTACAGCGAATTCTGAATTCCAAGACTCTTTATATTGTCTGCGTTAAAAATGCTTAGGTGCTTTGGTTAACAGTTGCCTTCATTTTTATAAAGACACGTTGATAGCCCTAAGCAACCAAATAAGACTTAAAAAAAAAAAAAGAGAAATAGCTGCTTGGGAAAATATGCATAATGCATGATGATTAACAGATTTTGAAAAATAGCTTCTTTAGCTTAAAATCTGTCTCTAGTATAAACAACCACTATATTGTACAAAGAATGATAACATTGAGCAATATTAGCCACAATATACAGGAAAAAGAATCTAGTGTTCTTACTGAACTCTCCGTGTCAGGACCTTGCTTTTTTAATCTGAACTCATGTTGTCACTACTGTAATTATTCTGACGCAAAACTCTGGACATGTGCCCTCCCCATGGCTGAAGATATACTACTTGATCCTTTTTGTACACCAAAAAAGGATGGCAATCACAGCCTTTCTCTCTCACGTTACCATACAGTTACTCTTGATAAGACAGTGTCCTAGGTGTTGTGAATATAAGGTTGAAGAGGTGACTGGAAAGTGTGTGTCTGTTGTGGTGCAAATGGATGGTAAACATGAAAGAAAAGAAAATACAGTTCAGTGCTATGAAGACTAAAATTAGATTAATGCTATATAACTAAAGAGAGATGTTTTAGGTAGTCAAAGCAGAATCTCTAAAGAGAAGCAGTTGGAGTTGTGTTTCAAAGTTTTAAAAGACAATTTACAAACTTTTATAGGCAAATAGCATATATCATCAAAACTGTATGGTACTGGAACAAAATTAAACACAGATCAATGGAATAGAATTGAGAGCCCAGAAAAAAACTGCACTTATACTGACACAATCTCTGACAAAGGAGCCAAGAGCAGTCAGTGGAGGAAGGAAAGTTTATTCAACAAATGGTGCTTAGAAAATTGGACAGTCATTTGTAAAAGAATAATCATCATCTATACTACCTGTTCACACATTCATTTGTGAAGAATCTAATCAATCTTTGAGAATATCTGAATAATAAAAATAATGAATAAATATCTGAACTCAAATGCTATGTCTAACCCCTAGGGAAAGCTGCAAAGTGGTATTCTGCTTGAGATAGTTTGAGCTGCTCTTTGACAATTGGATTGGGGATTGGAAACAAGGACAGATCTCCTACTCTCCCTGCTCCAAGGTCACAGGAGAGAAGGCTAATCACCCATCAGAGTCTAGATTCTTAGTTGCTTTATTGATGCTCTTGTCGGATGTACATTTTGACTGCCAGAAAGAATTTACTCACAAAGAATATTTTCTTAGTCAAAGAGGTATTTATTTGGGCAATTAGTTTCATTTATGGAAAAATTCCTTCCAACAAAATTAAGGAGTTTTGCACTTTATTTTAGGTTCCCTACCAAATAAAGTCCTCAAACTATAAAGCTAAGACTCCTTATGACCCCACAATTTATGGCATTACCCTTTATCAACACTGAGCTATTCTTATGACATACATATTTTTATAGAATTTTTCTCTAACTACATCAACTTGAAAATGTAGAGAATGCATTGTTACAAAAAAATTCCACAAGTAAAGAAATTTCATCACGAAAAAAATGTATGTGATAAGGGGCTGGTTGAACATTGTTCTTAAAGGGAAAGAGTGGGAGGAAGTTGGGTGAAGGCTGAGACAACTGTTTACACACCAGTAGCAGCAGCTGCAGCAAGTTAACCCTAGATAGGGAAGGATTCTGGGCATTAGAGACTCCGGAGTTACAAAACGGGTTGCTGTATCTGTCACATTAGATATGTCCCTTTTTTATGGTCTTAGGGTCCCATAATTACTTGGGGCTCCTTACTGCATATGGTGGATACACTTCCTGAAGCTGTCCCCAATGCGATTCTTATTTATCGTTAAAGGTAAAATATAAGCATTTATTTTATGGCCTTGTAAACCATATCATCCTGTGATAAAGCAGTTGTGGTTTTACTGACAAGATTTCTTTTGTCTTTGGTGATCTTCAGGAAGTTCAGGTATTAGTCTCTCTCTCTTCATTTGCTAGGAGCACCTCCTACCCCTGTACCTCAATATGGAACTCAACGCAAATTTGAACTGGCAGCGTTTTGCATTTATTTTAGAATTTACTACAGAATTATCCAACTCTTATGTAATTTGTAATGTTAGCTGCTTTCTGGAAGTAGCTGATGGAAAATTTCAAATGGCTTACATAACATTATAGAAAAGATACTAACAATGGTATCTTATACTTGGATAATATTCTAAGATCTATAAAACTCTTTCACTTCTATTTAAAATTATAAACATGACAAACTAGAGGAAAGAAGATTAAATTTTCTCTGTTGCAGGTAAGAGGCTAAGGATTAGGAATGCTAGATTTTCATGGTAATACAGCTAGAAATTATAAAGTATGCAAAGTCAGACAGTCTTTGGCCTCCCCATTTATGTGTTCAACCTTCTTCCTAATATGTGTAGAGCCCTATCAGATCCATAATTACAGTATAATGAACATTATATTTCTCTACATTGGGGGAGCAAAAGAGGGCCATTTAGATCTATACCCCTCAATCACCAATGAGCACTGTCAAGAGAGGTGCAGAGTCCTGGGGGCTTTTCACTAGGGTTGGAGGCCCGCACTTGGCCAGAGGGTAGTCATGAGAGCAAATCACGTAAGTGCTAGCACTCTGGACTAGCAATTACATAGCAAGTTGCTTCGAAGGAGCAATTTGAATGTAGATTTGGCAGCATTTTAAATTTTATTTTAATCAAATATTGGTTGAGCACTTACTATCTCCTAGGACTGCTAAATGCAATGGAGTCCTAGTTAAGAGCATGCAGTTTCTGACCTGGAGGAATATACAGTCTAGGAAATGAGATCCACATGTCATCTACAAAATAGCTTCTTAACTTGGCATGACAAAGGGCTAGCAAGAATGATAGAATAATGATTTATGAGAGTAATGAGCAGTTAAAAATACATGGCATTTTATCTACAGATTTGCTGCTGCAAGTTTTGATACTCAACCGTGCCTAAAGGCTATTGATATCCCAAGGCCTGGGTATTCTCTTTTCTAAAGTTTTGAAAGGGATATATATTTTTTTCATGTTTGGAAATAAAACTTGAGGAAGTCAATATGACACAAATTTCAGATTCCCAAGAGACTTGATACAGCCTAGCTTTAATTTCAGAACTGAGTTTCTTTTTGATAAAATTAGACTACCTTGAAAATAAATTCAGTATTCACTGAGTTCAAAGATGGAAAGCTCACAGCAACCTCTTGATTGATGTTAAGAAAAAATGCCCACAGTTCAGGAGGTAGAAATACAACTGAAGATGGAAATGTAGCATTAGATTTTATCATAAGAGCCTTGTGGGACTAGCCCCATTTTATTTTATATAGTAACTACTAAGTAGTAGTTCCCTAACCAGATCCTTCTTTTTGATTCTTTGCTCCAGGGGCAGTGGGGCATGAAGGAAATCTAGCACCTGGGCACTGAGCACCCTGTCAAAACACTGGGGGAGGCACTACAGGTCAAGCTTTGAAGCAGAACAGTGTATTTATCTGGAGCTCAAGTGCCTACCCATAGGTACCTTTCACATGAGACTTAGAGAGTAGCAGTATTTCACCTCAAGAATAAGGTATTCACAGCAAATATATGAAAAGCACATATTAGAACTGTCATGATTTTTATTTGGTTGTTCTTCAACTTCATAATGGGGCTTGAATGTAGGAATCAGGAGGAAAGAAGTTTAGAGTATTGAGGCTATTTCTCCATACCCTTGATATCTTCAATGAGTTCTTGTCATTGTTAGGTTTTGGTTCAAAGATATATGTTTTTATTATCATATTATGTGTTCAGAGTAAAAATTCATCCATCTATACATCCATTCATTCATCCTGCTGTCTTCTATCTATCATCTACCTATCTATCATATCTCATCCATCCATCTGTCTATAAGACAACCACATATTTTATTCTGAAGAAGGGTATACAGAAACTTCTAAGGAACTTGGCATCAGACCAGCATTGTCAATATGTTCTGACTTTTCTCTCTGACATTTTATGTGTAATGGAATCTATAGAATTAAACAAGAGTCCTGATAAAATAATAAGGAGATAAAAAGCCAATTAGACCTTTGACATAAACTTAACCATAAGGGAAGAAGATTCTAGATTTGTGTTTATTATTCTGGAGCAGTCAAGTATGGAGGCAGAATTCTCGGTCTCTAGGGACTTTGCTCTAGAAGTACCCATTGATATCACTCTAGACATAGTGTTGGGAAGAACTACTCAGTATTTGTGTTTGCTCCTGTATGTTGTATCTATGTGACAATCTGGATAACATAGAGTTGCAATACTTGGGGTTCAAATGGGTTTTTCTTAAGGGTTTCACTACTGAACTTGACACTGGGCCACACAGAGTTTTGAAGAATTAGCAGAGACTCACATTGGTAAAACGGCACAAGGGCTACAGTGATGCTGTACTACCTATGGAACATCGCTTCATATTGTAACAGTTTAGTCAGTAACTCTAGATTCCAATTTGGCTATGGTGACCCTAAAATAGCCAAGACCCTCAGGCCGGGAGGTTACTGCTGGGGCAACTGGCTTTGAGGAGTGTCTATGATGCCCCAATTTCACAACAGATAGCTTCTAATAACAGGGGGGCAATCTTTGTATAGAATCTTGAGAATCAATGGGAGAATTTGTTAAGAGACTACAGAAGGGTAAGTTTGTCTCCAACTAATCTAGGAGGTATTGTCATTTGATGATGCTGTGGATTTATTCTGTTATAGATTGAGATCTAAAGCTATTGAAATTACTCTGTGATATGATCTGAATGTGTTCACACCCTCTCAACTTAACATACTGAAGTCCTAATTCCCAATGTTATAGTATTTAAAGATGGAAAGTTTAGGGGATTTTAGTGTTGGATGAGGTCATGAGAATGAGGCCCTTATAATGAGATTAGTATTCTTATAAGAGGAGACATCAAAGAAATTGCTCTTTCTACCACACACACACACACAAAGAGATCTGGAGAGCAGGTGGCAAGATAGCAGTTACCTACAAGTCAAAAAGAATAGGCCTCAGAATGAAACGTAGCTGGTTAGCAACTTGTTGTGAACTTCCCAGCCTCCGACTGTGAGAAGTAAATATCTCTTGTTTAAGACACCCGAAAGATGGTATGTTATTATAACTGTCTAAGTTGAGACATGCAGAAAAAAACATAATTTCTGGTGGATTTCTGTGGCTCAGTGGCTAAGGTGCAGTAAATCCCAAGAAAACAGGTTTGCGACTCAGAGGTAGGGGAGGAAAAAATATATAATTATTTACCTTACTTGGGCAAGAGGAATTGATAAAACTAACTACAAAGCATAGCGAAATTAGGTGTTTCTTTTTCTCTGTATTTTAAGTCAGAGAGTGACTACAAATTCTTCTTTTCATAAATAATTTACAATTTTCTACAAAATTTCATCACATCTGAATGTTTTGAAATTTTAATGAGAAAAGTTTGGCCCATGTACATTTGGAAGCCTGGTAAATTGACTATTATGGATTTAAACTTTAATGCTCTTTGCTATAAAGTCAGTTGTATAATTGATTTTATTATCATCATTGTTCATTTTTCATCATTGCTTGAATTAGTAAACACTGATGAAAGCAAAATCAAAACAAAGGGGACAGAGTATTATTTATAGATTTGGGAAAACTTTGGAATATTTAAATGTTTGTTTTTACATTTGTACCACTAACAGCATCAATAAACAAAGCGCAACATTAATGAAACTGCTGTACACCCAGTTTTACACTCTAAACTGCCCTTTGAGTCTATAAGGTTTCATGTAATTAGTCCTGTATCACAATTTATCAGTCTTGGCAAAGATTAATAACAACTGGAGATTGTGCTTGCTCTGGGAATTGTTATTTACTTTCCATATCTCTAGTATTTAGCTAATAGTCACCCCAAACAAAAACATCACAGTTGTCTTCTAAGTTTATGGTGATACAATCAAAGGCAAAAGGGGTGTTCTGAAAATCATTTAAGATAAATGAAAAAAACAGAAGGAAAGTAGGTTGTACAGGATGGGTAGGGGACAGGAGGAGGGAAGCCAAATTAGTGTCTAATTAAAGAAACTGGTGACATTCCCCCATTGAAGAGAGTAGATATCACAGAGGAAGATGTTCAATGGTTTGGCAGCCACGAAGAAGCCTATGTCCCACTGCCGGGAGCGTAATTAACCAATGGACCCTGTTGTATTCTGAAAACCCCTGAAGCATCTGGTTAGGAGCCATTCTCTACCAGGTGCTCACAGCAGGTAAGAGAAGGCAGCAGATACACCAATCAAGGCAATCCCTGGGAGATAGAAGACTCCTATGGCCAATGACTTTGGTTCATGAACTCCTCACTGTTATGCTTAAAATTTTCTTTGAACAACATTACAACATTAAGACTTTTTCCTACTCAACTTTCCCTCGACCTCCCATACTTTTTCCCTCCTTTCATAGAAATTAGACCTGCATCTTGGTCTAGAATTCCCTCCATCTCTTCTGACTCTCTCCTGATTTTTCTTGGGCTTTTTCTTCAATAAATTTCTTGTACAGTTAATCTCAATTAGGCATCTCCTTCCCAAAGGACCCTCAGTCATACAGGTAGAAAGTTGGAAAGCAATAAAATAATTTTTAATAATAATGTTCTGTGATTTTTGATCATAATAATTTGAGCAGCTGATTTGTCCATTTAATATTTTTCACCAAGATAATTAAGGCTAAATCTACAAGATATGTTATGATGACATTTTTTATGTTAACACCAGTGTGATATGTGATTTAATCAAGCAGATGACTTTAAGACAGAGTCAGTCAAGGCAGTGGAAGAAGGAAAGAATTCAATTTTTATTTTACTTAAAGTTCATAGATAGGTAAGAAATGGAATAAATATTCAGATGAGTCCATCTAATGAACAATGAGATCCCTGGTCTTTTTTTTCCTTTATGTCAAACCCAAAGGGAGGTTCTTCTCTCCCCATTGTCATGACCTTGGTGAATTTTTGTTTTTAAATGGATGATAACCAACTGTACCAATAGTTAACACTGACTAAATTCTTAAATAGGTCCGACACCTTTACTAAATGCTTTAAACTCCAGCCTTAAGAGGTAGAAATCATCATTTTAATCTCTATGGTACATGAGGAAGCTGAACAGAGAGATTAAATAGTTCACTCAGTACTTATAACTAGTGAGAGATGAAGCTGGAGCAGAATGTAGACAGTATGAGTTCAAAGCTCTCCATCTCACCAATTTATAACATGCCTCTCAGAAGGTTTACTTTCTAAGGTATACATTTTGGGAACAAAATAAATGAGAATTTTCAGCTATCACATGCCAGTTTATTTTTGTCACATTGTTTATCAAATATCCAAAACAATTCATTGTTATCCGGAGCTTCCCGTGGCACCTACAGTCCTGCTGGCCCCTAGAAATACTGCAGAGACACTTTCCTGAGGCTAGACACCCACCTATCACAGGTCACTCAGCCTTGAACTCAGTTAGAAATTGACCTGAATGTATCTATTTTAACTTACTTATATGCTATCTGCCTATTATTCCAATTTGTATGTTTCTGAACAGACACTTTTTCCACCATGTGGCCCACAGTAATTTGGAGCTTTTTTAATAGGCTCAAATGAACCAGGGTGAAGAAGAAACACAAATAATGTATTTATAAAATATATTTTATAAAAGTGCTGTGTTGAAAACTCAGACATCAAAATATTCTTTGAACTGAATTGAATATGCTCAATTAAAATTATTTGAACAAATTCATTTTTCTCCATTGATCCTTTAACATTTTTTCTATATTTATGGTTGAAGACAAGCTTATGAAAGAAAATATGTTTTTCTGTATATCTCTGTTTGTATATATTTTTATGTACATACAAAATCCAACATGAGAAAGCAAAATCAATGTATGAAGTATAGAAGAAAAATCTTTGGACTATTTATGATAAATCCAGACATTTAAAACATGTACTTTATCTTTGAGGAAAAATTTGAAATCCTGTGGAGGGAAAATTTGAAATTCCATTGCCTTAAATTCCTACTATCTGATTTTTTTATGTATCTGTCCTATTAATTTTCATTTTGCTGATAGTTCTAAGCCACTAAGTAAAGTATATTATGAAAAAAGTGGTGGCAATGGTTGACATTTGTAAGAATATACTACCTTCTTGAAACTACTGTTTGGAAATAATTCTCCCTGATTCTCTCTTCTTTCACTTCCAAAATAGTATTTCAGAATTAAAATATAGCAAATGTCAAGAGAAATAATGACAGAGGCTGAATAACCTGGATCACATCACGTTATCAGAACAGCAGTTTTCCACCCAGAGTTCTGAAATTGTATATTTCTATGTTCATGAAACTAGCAAATACCATCTATTTTTCCCTACCCTTGTCATAGGATTTGAGTTAACTGAAAAAGAAAGTGAAGCAACTATTTGAGTTTTGGATAAAAAGTAAAAAAAGACAATAAAAAATAAAAAAGTCATTTATTATCTTAAACACTGAGTTTTTCTCTCATCAGGAAATGAAAACTTTAAACTTTCCAGAATCAGAATTACTATTTCACTACCCTTTAAGAATTAAAGTAAGGCACCCAGCACTTATGATGGAGCATCTGTGAATGAATCCCAGCTCTCTCTAGAGCTGGGAGAATAGATATGGCAAAAATTTTTCATTCGCTTAGTTCACTTTGTGATGTGTCTACTGCATTTTCTCCCTACTCCCACCAGAAAAAAATACTTTCTCTAAATGGACTAGAGTCAATAGGAAAGTGTCTGATAAACTCATTCTTATTAATGGCATAAGATGGTTGATAACATTTATCCTTGATGAGATAATTTGCAGTTTTGAGGAAGAATTAAGCCAGAAATGCCTCTGGTGAATTTCTACAGTGAATACCAGAACCTTGAATTCCCTGTGTTAGAATTTTAGGCACAGGGCCAGCCAGTGGAAAATAAAGACATATTTGTTGCAGTTGTGAGAGGGTAGAAGGGTATTTCATAGAAGGGAGGGTCTCCAATGAAATGGTCAGTGGACGTTTAATTGTTATTGACTATTTTCTGCAAAGACTTGTGGGTCTGTAAAGAATGTGTATGAAAAAGTAACAATGAAATACTAAACTGATAGTACTGCATTTCATTCTCTTATTCCACAGCTATACTACATTTTCTAGTCTCCCTTGCAGTTAAATGTGTCCATGTGACTGAGATCTAGTTAATGGAATATGAGATGAAATTACTTCTAGATTTGAACCATTTAAATATTTCATATTTCTCCCCATCCTCCTCACTCCATACTCTGTCCACTCAAATTAGTGATGCTAATCAAGGAAGTTTTGAGAGCCAACACTTAAAGACCTAAGAGATTTATCAGTTTGTCTTTTTGAATACCACAAGAAGTCCCATGGATGCATTTATTCAACTCAGTACTTCTATTAAAAAAAGTTTTATAAAGTTTATTAAAAATAAACTATTGAATTTGAATCACTATAATTTTTGAGGTCTATTTTTGAGGTGCTATGACAAAAAGTCAAATATTCTATACTGTATGACATTGAATTAGATCAAGAATAAGGACTAGAAGTAAACTTTCCATTTTTTTTCTTACAACAACAACAAAAAAATCAAGCCAAAACTGTCAGAGAGTATACTTGCAATAGCGATTCTGGAAAAGAAGATACTAACCTTAAGCTTAAATGAGTGGAAAAAGTTATATTACTTTGTAATCAAGAGTACAGACTTTTTGTTATGTCCATTTTACCATTTATTTCCTTAAATGATTAAAAATGGTCTTAAAGAAATACATTATGGAATTATTTTAAGGGTTAAATAAAATACATGAGTAAACAATGACCATTACTTATTATTGATTTTAAATTTTTCAGTCATGAAGAACTTAACCTTTAATAATAATAGCTAACATTTACCTAGCTTTTGGCATACCGGTTACTCTTCTAAGTATTACCTTTATTGAACCATATAAATCTCATAACTCTATGAGCTATCACAATGACTTTGAAATCCAGTTATGACAAACATCACAGATTAGAGACATGTTCTTTCCTACCAGGGATTCACTTTAGATTCCAGCTGCAAGGCCAGGGATCCACAGACCACCCTCCCTTCTGACCAATTGTCTATAAATTCAGAGATTCCTGTTACTTTCTCAGATTCACTAAGTCCTAGAATGACTCACAGAACTCAGGAAAGCACTACATTTATGCTTACAGTTTTATTAAAAGAAAAGGCTATAAATCAGAATCATAACAGAGAAGGCATGTAGAGTAAGACCCAGGAGGTTTCCAAATAAGAGGCTTACATTATCCTTTAGTGGATTTGGGACACAGAAAGTTACTAATCAGAGAAGTTCACCTTAGCTTTAGCATCTATAGTTTTTATTGGGGCTTCTTTATAAAGGCAGGTTTCACTGAATTTTTGGTCAGGAGACAGTCTCAAGTTTATTTCTTCCTAGACTTTGGGCTGATATTAAAGCCCCAACTCTCTAGTCACATGACTGGTCTTCTGGCTTGGCTAGCCTTCATAGAGTCCATGTCACCTGATTAGGGTAAATTGTCAAGGACCTTCAAGATAGCATAGATGATTCTATCACTCAGGAAATTATAATAATTTAGAGGTTACTTCCTAGGGGTCTAGGTAAAAGGCCAGTCAAATTTTTTACTCTAGGAGTTTAGAGGCTATCTCAGCCTTATTACCCAGGTATGTGCTAATATTATCTACATTTTTAAATAAATAAAGCGAGGCTCAGAGTGGTCTTAATCCACATCACACAGCTAGTAAGAGAACCAAGTTTTGAAATTGAAGAGTTTGGTTCTTAAGTCCATTCTCTAAGTTATTATTGTTAATACCCTAAACCTTGGCCATTCAAGTCTAGACTATAGCATAGTGTTGTAGTGAACAGTTTTTTTTTTGTTCTTGCTGTTTTGTTTTGTGTTTTTTTTTTTTTAATTTAGTACCACGTTATCTTGGCAAAGTTATCTGTATTTCTGGAAAACACTTTCAAACAATATTGCTTATAAAATGAAACCACTATCCGGGTCTTTCCTAACTGTAAGATTCTTATTCTCCATTACATTGAACAGCATTATATCATTTTGGATACCTCTGAAATGGCTAGTGGACATTTATGTTTAGTACCATTGTCCTTTCTTAAAGAAATATGAGGAATGGAATGACAAGAGACAAGATCCTAGAGGATATTTGATTCCTACTCAGGAAATTAGACATTTGGATGGGGTATGAAAGATAGCTATGCAAGTCAAGGTATGAAATCATGAACATGACATTCCATTAAAGAACAAGAGTTAGAAGTATTCTTTTATGCAAATTCCCAAATGTATAACAACTATTAATATATATGTATATGTGCATGTATCTATCTATACATATATATGTATCCATGTAGATATGCAGCTATATATTTATACTGTCTTTCCATCTATCATCTATCTGGGAACGATAGCTAGAGGAATTTAAATTTATAGGGGAAACACTTCCACAAGATGGCAACACAGTTCTCCCTGATTTTGCTCGCAGTCACAAGAACAAGGAACAGCTATTCATGGATAAGACGCTAAAAAGAATCCTAGAACAAGGAAAGACACTGAAGCCGCTCCCCACACCCCCACCACAAAGACCCAGACAGACTGCAATAAGAGGATAAGGGCAGTGGTTACATGCTAACCACTTTGCCCCTCCTTGTTCAGTGTGACAATTTATCACAATGAAGAAGGCCAAAAGAAAGCATCAGATAATGAAATAAAGAATTAAGAGATCCCTTGCTTTTCTCTTCAAACTGTGAAACTGCCTCAGGCAGAACCACCAGCTGAACTGAGGCAAGGCAGTGAATAACTATTGAAAATGGGCCCTTGAGACTCCCTCCACACTGTACTCCCTCCACACTGTACTTGTAAAAACTCCCTACTGTTTCCTCCACTTCCCAGTTAAAAACTTTGTCTTTGTCCCAGAGAGGTGAGATGGCCTTTTTGGGAGAAGAGTCCACCATTCTCTGTTGGTTAACCTCTTTGTTCTTTCTCAAACCAATCCCTCAGCCTTCCATGTCTTTTGCTTATAAATAGACTTGAGGGAACCTTTACTGCTTAAGAGCATCACCCTGAGAGGTCTCCTTTATACCGATGGTTTCTGCAGTGGGAAGACAGAGCTGAGGATTGACACCCAATGCTGGGGCAGCATAGAGTCACTTTTGGGGAGCCCCACTCCACTCTCACCCTTCAGAGATCGCAGAGAAATCTTTAGGACTTGACTACTGGGAATCTAATTATGAGGGAGGAGGGGAAAGAGTTAGCAGCTGCCTGAACACTGATATTAGCAGACGACGCAGTTCCTACCTGTAGTGGCCAAGTAATGCTCCCAAGCAGCAGCTCTCTCATCTGCAGGGAGCACATTCTGAGCAGGAACTCTGCGGGTATGGATCTACCTGATTCAGGTCCTCAGATGAAGAGCTTTGCTAATTCCCAGGCTGCCATCCAGGCAGGGCAGGTCAGCTTGAAAAAAATAAATAAAGGCTGGTGCCAAAATTCAAAGTATGATCTTCCAAGGAGAAACATTAGGTGGGGATCCAAAGCGCACCTTCACCGGTGGTGTAAAAGTGTTGCCAAAAGTCTCACTTATTTGGCATTTTATTGATAAAAAAATTTCAACATCATTTGCAAAGAACAATCAGAAATCAGGAAGAGAGCTTTCTCAGATAATTCAGGCTTCATACAGGATTATTTTACTATTTTCACTTTACTCCTACACTTAGGATGAAGGTGAGGAAAAAATGAAACAACTGTGATAACGCAACAGAAATGTTTAGTAAAGGGCTATTGGTTACAAGATTATATAAGAGCCGCACATAATAGAAATAGACAATAGTCACAATGAAATAAATATAACAACTAGTTAAGCTGAATGGCAACAAATCCTGGAATGTCTATCTTCTTAATGATAGGAAAATTTCTCTGGAAAGTTTCGAAGTGAGATATTTGCCTCATACGAAACTGCTCCCTCAAGGGAGAGATCTTGAAAGACAATTTGACCTGTCATTCTCTGAAATCCTTTTCTGGACATTCATTAGTTGCTGATGGTGGTAGTGACAATCTAACCATAGCATATTTATATCTTTGTAAATAGGTCATCAGTCCATAGGGATATCCATCACATTTTAAATTATTCAATAGCAATATATTTGGAACTAGGGTAATTGTAATATTCTAGTCAAGATTTTATGCTTAACATGGGTGGCATTGGGGTAAATTTTATAACAATTATTTGCAAGCCATTTGAAAATAATGGGTTTTCCCACTTGAAGTCTCATTAAATAACCAGATAGAAATTTCTATTTTATACCATCTCATGTAACAGAATAGACAGGTTTTGGGGGAAAAATAGATAAACGGGTACAAATACAGGCTCTTTCATTATAAACAAATTATCATTAACTTCTTTAGAATTTAATATTACCCTAACACCGTTTGCTTATTTTGTTTGTTTTCTTCCTCCACCACTAAAATATAAGTAAACTTTATAAGAACAGAGCATTTTGACTATTTATATACAGCTATATCTGTGTTTTACTTTTAGTAGCTATTTGATATATATACATGTATGTATGCTTTGAGGGAATGAGGACTTTACTCTCTCCAGAAAATTTCTATCACATCTATCATTTATAGACATTAGTCAGATCATTATGCATGGTATAGTAGAAATATGTACCCATACAATAGTTATATTGCCTCTGATGACTCAGGAGTGAATACAATTTCTGAATTTATATAATTTATAAGAGGCATATTTTTGCTAATCAGTGTAAATTTTAGAAATATATTAATACTTTATGCATGTCTAAGTTTTACATCTTCAAGGAAATGCCTATGCATAATTAAAAAATTTAAATAACAAGTAAACACCGCAATTTAGATAAATATTTTATCCATTAATCAGGAAGTTTGTTTCTTTTATATTTCTTTGGTTGAAAATATAGGCTTATCTTCTCAAATTATAATATTTAATAAATTGCATCAAAATTTGTACACTGGTGCTCAGTAAAATATCATTGACTCAAATAAATAAATAAACTGAGAATATTCTTCATGTATTTATTATTTACTCACCAGGTGTTTATAGAGTGCAACTATGTTTTCAGTATGATTCTAAGAAATTTAAAGATAGCATTGAATAAGAGCAGAAAAATAATGTCTTACTCTAATAAAATTTCATATATTATAGTTTATTTATGGAAAGGTGGAATTGAAAAACACAGAATTTCAAATGCAAATATAAAATTAATAAGAGTAGATTAGTTATTGTAAGAAACAATTCAAGGTTAATGGTATGAGTAGTAAATATACTCTCAGAATAGATCGTTAGGAAAGGTTTCTCTGAGGAGATGATGTTTGAAAAAAATGCAAAAAATACTGTGTGAAGAGAAGGAAGGAATCGTGGGAGCATCTGAAGAAAAAGTATCTTTTCAGGCAGGCTGCAGATGCAAAGACAATGAGAAATGCCTGATTCATTTGAAGGACTACAAGATCAGAGTAATAAGATATTCGAAGATAGGTTTTAAAGATTGTCAAAGGTCACATGAAATTGGCTCTCAGAGGCTTTGTACTAACGTTGAATTTCATTAAAAAACAATGTGAGATATATACATAAATTATACATATATGTATATATTATATATACATATATAATACATATAATATATACATATATGTAAGATGATGGCAATGTTGATGATGAAAAGAGCTCAGTCTGGGGATATATTGTGAAGGCAGAACTGGCATGACATGCTATAAGTTAGTTATGGGATGTAAATGAAAAAGAGATCCAAGAGAATGCTCAAGATTTTAACATAAGAAACTGGAGAACTGATGGTGCTCTATACTGTGGTGCCATGTACAAGTGAATTGAGAGTTCTCTTTTGGACATTAAGTTCCTGATAACTAGTAGACAATCATGGAGATTTTTAAGTAATTGTTGAATAAGCAAATTCAGAGATTAAGAGAAAGTCATCTCTGAATACAGAGTTGAGAATCAGTGTATAAAAAGTAAAATCTATACTAAATATTATTTTACAGAATGTATAAAAGAGACAAGACAGTGTATAAGGACGAAACCCTGTGTTATTCCGACTGTTGCTTGGAAGCATAAAGAAACTCTGAAAGCAAAAAAAAAAATAACTACAAAAAGAAGTCAAGGAAAATTAAAATACTTTCTTAGAATTAAATGAAGAGACTGTTTCAACTAGGAAGATTAATAAATACTGTTGAGACTATATTGAGGATAATAGAGTCTAAAAGAGATCTTTCTCAAGAATATCGTGGCTGATTAGAATGTAATAGATGTATTCATCTTATGTCCAGAGATTTTAAATACAATGTACTTAAACTAATTTTCTGAAAATTCAATTATGTAAAACTTTCTAATATTACTTTATCTATTTAGCATACTTAGATTTCAATTCTTAGAGATTAATGGCTTTATTTTTGGAATAATAGAAGTCAGTAGATTTTACAGAATATACGTAGTCCTAAAAATTATTTTTATACTTATATTAAGATTATAATTGAGCTGCAGGTGAAAAACTGCCTATTGTATGAGAAAAGCAGGTTCAGAAATTGATGAATGTTTACCTTACCTAAAAGTTAATAGAATTAAAATCAAGGGCAGTAATGAATTTGGCAGTGAGTATGAAGAACAGAATGTACCAAACTGCTTATCTTTTAAAGACATTTTAACACTGTGCATTCAGTGAAGAAGTAAACCTACACTTTATAAACTGAAGTGCATAGAACATTGTTCCAGCAAGATGATCACACCTCAGGGACAAATAGATTTGGGAAACAATGCTTATGTGTTTCCTTCTGGGAGATTTGCCATGCAGATGAACAGACTAACAATTTACTGAAGAAAACTTGAACTTATTTTTTCTTTTAACCAGGTATTTGCCATACTTATTAGTCAATCACTGTTGGGCTTGTTTATTCAACACAATTCATAATATAAGGCCAAGCTAGTGGGAAATGTCAATACATACAATAACATAAAGAGCCATGCAAAATTTATAACTCCCATTTATAACACAAAAATATGATACCAACCTGATAGGATTACAATAAATGAGTTAATGTTTTTAAAACATGTAAAAACAGCCTAACCTTAAAAAGGAATAAAATATAAATATATTGGAAAAATATTATAATTAAATTTAAGGACATTTGAGTTTTAAATTACTGTAAGTTTATTATCTGAGTTTGCTAGTCAGTGATAGTGCACACAGATAAGGAAAAATAGCCATATGAAAAAAAATGAACCAAATTGATTAGATTCATTATTTACTTTTCCCATTCATCATTTAATTTTACCTTTAGTCAATGTTGAATTACATACCTAACAACAATTTAAGGTATAAGTGGCTTAGGGAAGAAAAATTCATATCAAAGTTATTTCCTAATATTAGTACTAATAATATTAGTGATATTAATATTTTATACAATAAATTTTCATTACTCTCTTAAATTCTTGGAAAACAAAACAAACTATTTACTCACAAACTATGGATAACATATGACAAAATACAACTATATTCAAATGTATCATCAATGAATAAAGTGATCCCATAAAGATACATTGGGATTTAACCCATCCTCTGAAGTTGTCATGTTACAATCAAATAATTGAAATACCATGTTTTTATCTTTATAATAAAATAGGATATAAATAAAAATGTTTAATTTGTGAATTATTCACCTAAAGATTCCTTCAATAAGATTGCATTCTCCTGAGTGTGCCAACCTTCTGAATAGTTTCCATTTATTGCTGAGCAATTTCATAAGGTTCTCTAAGTTTCATCTCTGTGATTCAAAGCATACACAAATGACACTGGAAATTTGACTCAATTCTATCAGATGTAATAAAATACAACCTCAATAGTATATGATACCCATTTTATGTCAATGTCAAAAATTTCTGTTATGAACCAAAAGTGATACAAAAGGTGAAGAAAACTCAGACCTCACAAAATGATCATACAAGGGCAAGCATTGAAAATACAGACCATATATCATAATTTGATTCTATGTATCAAGATAATTAGTAATATCATCCATTAATTTTCAAGAGAAATTTATTTTTCTGCTCAGAAGGAATTTAGGAATATAACCAGTGGGAAGGACATGAGCTGACCAGAGTCTGGACCATTGTAGCTGATCAATAAATAGTGACTATTTAGGTAATTAAGAAATGAGAATTCCTGTCATGACCTACAAATAGTGTGGATGCGGATGTATGTGTGCACACGTTTGTGCATATGTGTTGTGTGAAAGGTGCTTTTTTGATTATTTATCAGGGTTACAAGAGTCCAACGTGGAGGTAGACAAACTAGGGTAGATGAAGGAGGGAATAACTGACATTTGAAACATTTCTCCATTGAAAGTTTGGACTCGACCACTAGATTAGACCATGAGATTGATGCACAAGTAGTGACAGGGCATCCAGTTCAAAGCAAGGAACTTTGGAATTTGATTAAAGCTGGTTGGATATAAAGAGAAGAGTAAGAATAAATGTGATTCAAGAATAAGAACATCTAGGGTCATTTCCAGAAGCACCTGGTCGGAGGTTTTCCACAGAATATATCATACTAAGAACTAGCAGATGAGGGCTCTGGACTGTGTCTTGGGGACAGCAAAGATAAAGACCACTTCAGGAGGAGTGACAGTTAAGTGGAATCTCAAATCATTCTCACAACACTGGCTATGCTTGGTTAAAGATATTTCCTAGATAGTTGAGTCCTTCTGAGAATGAAAGCTTGTTGGGATTATTAATTAAAGCCTTTCTGAGTTTACAATAAAATCATCACGGGGCATGATCTGGTAGCTCAGGTGGCTGAAACACTGGTGTGAGAATCACATATAGGCCAAGGACCTGGATTTGTGACCAAAGGTCAGGGCAAAAAATTCAAATTAACAGCAAGCTAAATTAAGATGTTTCATCCTTCCTTCTTTAAATGTTTCTTCCTCCTGTCCCTTCGTTCCTCTCTTAAAAAAAATAAAACAAAGTATTATTATAAATGTGCAGAATGTCACCATATATATTATGTATCTGTTATAGAATATAATCAGTAACTACAGAGATTTGTTAGAGAGTTGCAAAGCATAGTTTTTTAATCAAATAGAAACTGAAATACTTTATAGAGTATTTAGGTTTCAACAAAGAATACATCTATAGAAATTTTAATGTCATATTTATTTCCAGTTTGAAGAAACAAGTTTAGAACACTAAAAGTTTATGAAATAGTCTAAGAAACTCCAGCCTTTAAATATATAATATAAATATATACAATAATAAATATGATGTTAAATGCATTTTAAATTCAGCAGTGTAAAATACAGAATATTTCCATACCATTTTGCTTTTGATTTTGTTCTTATATTCAGGTATGTTTGGGTTAGAAATACATGACTAATAATCTTATACCATTAAGCTTTTTATTGAAAAAAATATTATTGCATTGAACTACAGTCCAAGTAATTTATTGTATAACCTAAAAAAGCTGCTTTGCATGTACAATAGTGCAATTTACATAGCCACAGTATAATAAAAAACATTTTGTACAGAGAATACAAAATAAAATTCTTAGATTATGTACCATATTGTTCAACTATCATACAGTTTAATTACAAAGTAAATAAATAGAATAGAGGAAGCTGGGTGTTTGTTTTAAACAGTTATATGACCACTTTACAGCATCAACTATTTTATAATCTCATACATAGAAGAATGACAATTTAACATGGTGGAAAGAAAGTCTCTCCTTGAAATTGATTGTTTCAATGTGTGAATGTTATGAAAAATACTATTTTGAACAAAGATAAATGTCTTCAACTAAAGACCTAACATTTAAAAAAAAATTGTATACACACTGTGCACATACATATTTTGTGTATTTCCAATTTGCTTGATATATGTTTCTTTCAAGATGCTTTTGCTCTTGCTATTTCAGAAAAATGGTGAGGTGTAAAAAGGAGGAATTAACTTTGGGGAGGGAATTAAGGAAGGGAATTGGGAGCTCTCTCATCTATACAAAGCCGCATGTAATGAAAAAAGAAGACCCTTTGACTTATCTCTCTAATATTGGCTGATTCTAAACCTAACTGATTATTCCACCGCTTCCATTGTAATATAGTTTAATTCAAAGCAATACAACAATCACCTTCAAATGTCTACCTAATAGAGAAAGTGGATATTTTTGCTGGAATAAAATAATAACCTCTGAAAATCCTCTGGACTCCACTTTATTGCCATGAAGATTCGTATTTTAGTAGGAAATTCCTATTTTACTGAAGTGGTTTCAATCTGAGACACAAAGGGCAGCAAACTATTTCTCTGACTACTGTATGGAAGTAGTCATTCCTTGCCTTTAAGCAATGTTTCTATTATTCAATAAGAGTTTCATTTATTCATGAATTCATCAATTTAGAGAATCAAGGTTAAATCTTTCCATGAATCCAGCTGAACTAGAGATAAACATTCAATTTTGTCCCTAAGAACATTAGCTACATAAATTGATGTGTAAGATTTGGTTTCTTTCAATTGTTATAGAAAACTGGATAGATATTTAAATATTTTTCTTCAGAATGTTTAACCAGCTTTCTGAAAACTCATGGGGAAATTTTCAGGAAAGATTAAGAAATGCACGACTGGGTTGAGATGATCAGCAATATTATTTCACTAATAAAGAGGCAGTAACATTCCTTACAACCTGGGGAAGTCTTCTGGGAGTTTCATTCAGATATAATTATAATACTGGAATGCCAGAGTACTCCAAAGGATACAGCAGCCTCCATGTCTCTAGTTATTGTTCTGAAAGCTTGAAGTTCACGATGTTTTGCGGTCAGCTTGAAATTATTATGGTAAAAGATAGAAGCTGTGTGTTGCTGCCATGTTTGGACTTTGTAAGTAAGCTATAAAGTCATACACTAAGGTGATCATCAAATCTAGATTAAGATTCTGAGTAATCTTTCTGATTCAATATTCCATTTAATGACAGAATTTTAAAAGATTAGTTTCTTTGAATATTATTTCTATTCAGAGATAATAAGGAGATTCCATTAAGTCCTGGAAAAAACCAAAATGAAAGGACTCACTGTCAAATTCATTTTATTTAAGTAATATAAAAATTTCTAATCATTCTGTGAAATATCTCCCTAAGGAAAAAAAACAAAACAAAACATGGAAATTGGGTGATTTCCAAATTATTTCCTGTATTCTAATCACGTTTTATAACATTTATAACATACCTAAAAGTAAAAGTATACAGAAATGCAGTTTAAAAATTTCATTTATTGATGTGTGCCCTATTGACCTAGTGATCTAGTACACCTGGAAGCCATCCCACATACATACCAAGGTCCCGGGTTCAAGACTCAGGGCCGGGGGAAGAACCAAAGTGAACAATTAAATAAAAATGAAATGCTTCTTCCTCTCTCTTCGTGCCTACTTCCCTACTCACCTTCATTACTGCCTGCACCTTTCCTATTAAAAACAAAAACAAACAACAATAAAAAAACCAGATAACTCTGTGTATGTATGTGGTGTGTGTATAAAGATTTCACAGCCTTTCTTAAAACATTTTCAGTTTTTAATAAAGCATTTATAGTTTGACATACAAAAACCTGTTCAATGAACCACATGTGAAGGAGCAATCCCATAAAGAGAATTACTTCATAAATATGAGGCATTAGGCATAAAATATTTAAAGCTGAAAATCAACTGTCAAATAGTTGTGTAAATAGAAAAAGCGATGCTAGAAATACAATCCATCACAATGACAATTTCTAGTGGATCTACCTTAGAATTCAATATATAAATTTAGAATTTAATATCATTTTCTTCAAGAGTGCAGTTCCCTTAAAATCCTCAAGATTGTTGCTCAACCAGATGTATGAAAGTTCTTAAATATTTCAGTGATGAAGGTTCTACAAGTTCATACAAATAACTCAAATTGTAAACTTCTTCTACATGTTGAGTTAAAACGTGCTACTCTCTTCCCTAAAGAGAATAAATATGATCTTCCTCAACACACAGCTCCATGCTACAATTCAGATATTTAAAGTTAGAAATCTAATCCTTTTATTTTTCTCCACAGGATTTACAAAAAATTTCCTTTGGAATATTTATGTATATTTTTAAATTTTTATATGGCACTTCCCAGAGTCTGTTCTAAAGAATATTAGTTCTGTAAGATGGTCTACAGAAGAAAAAGTTTCTGTTATCAATATTTTTGGAAATAAAATATATTGCATCCTTTTCTGGAAATGTCAGGTAGGTATTGCTTGTCAAATGTTTTGAGACATGCTGAAGTAAAGAAACAAAACTATTTAACCCAACCTATTTAACTATTTAATCTCTGAAACATTTCAAAATTGAACTTTTATTCTGTTATTTTTGTTAATTGACAGAATATGTTATGCCCACGTGTGAAAACCTAAAATTGATCTAGTCTCTTAACTGGTCAGACTTATCATTTATGAATCCACTTCAGTTGACCAATAGCTCTCTTAATTTATGTCCCACAACAACATATAGCTTCTGTAAGTGGTGTAATTTTTTCCAAGTTCTAAAAGAAAATCTTTTTTCCAATTCTGTATAATTTTTAGTACAACTACTTCATAATTCTTGCCAGATTCTTCATATCACTGGATCGCATAAAACCTGTAATCTACTAAATCCTTCATTTTATTGATGAACTTGGATTCGGGTTTGTATCTCTAATTATATACATGTACACAATTTTTAAATTAAAATTAAATATAGAATTTGACGTTTATTTGCATTATGTTCACTTTTCAAATGTTCCATGTTTATGCTTTTTGAACTTTATTCATAGTGTCATTTGTCACCGATTGTATTTTCTAGTCCCCTTGGTTTTATATTTTTCTCCTATTTCATAGGTGTATGTCTTCCATGATTTTGTACATGTTTGATAAAGGTTGACTAATAGAATAAAACACAAAGCCTCATAATCCATCTGTGCAATTTTCTTCTAATTTGAAAACAGACAGGTTTTAATGCACTTTGGGTAATTTGTTTAACAAACATCTAATAAAACACACTTATAACATAGTGCCAACTTTTCTGTGAGGATATTTATGAGAATCACAAAATGCCTCTCTTTAAAATTTCACACAGATTTAGTTTTTTTTTTGCCCCAACCACTCCACCACAATGTTTCTGATCAAAATTACAAATAAGCACTCCATAACTGAACTAAAACTTATTTTTCTGTAACTTTTTTAGTTGACACAGCAACACGTAACAGGATTGATCATCTTCATTTTTTCCAGTCACTTTCTATATGTGTCTTAGAGAGTACACATTGTCCTGATTGTTTTCCTATGTAACTTGAAAATTAATCACAGTCTCATTTCTTGGCTCTTTTGCTTCTACGACTAAAGTTAGAGTGGTCAAGGGCTCAGTCTCTAAAACTCTTGTCCATGCTTCCGACCCCGATGATATTATCCAGCTAATAGCTTCAAGTGCTTTTTTGCATTGATAATTCCTAAAAGTATGCTTCCTTTTCACACCTCTATTCAAACTCCAGTCATATTTTTATCAATTCAATATCTCCACTTTAATATTTAGTAGGCATTTCAAAATAGTGAAACTGATTCTCCTCACCTATTCTGATCCTCTCACAGATTTCAGTTAACAATAAATACATCCTTCTTGTTGCTTGGGCAAAAACTATTATTATGCCATGTCTGCTTTCTCTGTCTTTTATCTTACACCCAGTAACAAGTACATTTAAAATGAATCCAGAGTCTCACCACTTCTTCATTGACACTAGACTGTCACTGAGCAAGTTATTGCATTTCTTTTTTTTTAATCTGAAACACTTCAGTCTACTGACTGGTCTCCTAACTCCCGCCTTTCATTCCCTAGATACTATTCACAGTGCAATAACTGAGTGACCCTGGTGAAATCTCAGATGAATCATTTTGCTTCTCTGCCAAAATTTGCCAATGGCTTTTCATCTCAAGATAATTATAATGGTTGACAAGATACTCCATGAAATGGTCCACAATTACTTCTCTGACTGTATCTCCTGTAAATCTCACTCTGAACCTTTCTTTCCCAGTGTTCTAGGGCTATTCTTTCAGCATGATGAGTACATCAACAGGTTGTTTTCTTCTCTGTCTAGAATTCTCATTTCCCCATTCCCATAGGTCTTTGTTGAAAAATCACTTTTACAGAGAAGCTTGTCCTGACTAAACTAGTTAAAATTGTGCCTTACATACTACCTCTACTTGAGCCTCTTTATCTGCCTTTCCTACTTGTTTTCTTCAGTAGCATATACTATCATCTCACACAGTATATATTTCACAGGTCTAGTCTCCTTTTTATTTGGATGACTTAATTATACTAATATCATATGTCATTAATATTTGTCAGTTTTGATCATTTTATATCCTCGACAGTTAAGTTATTGCCTAGCATATGGCTCTTAATTTATACTTCAAAAATTTTATTGCAGGAACTTTGCATCATAACTTTATATAGGTTTAAGTTAAGAATCATAGTATTAACACCTGTGTATGTTGCCAGCAATAGTCCAATTCTATCCTTCATCATATAATTAGCAACTACCAGAAAGGAAGGGATGGGAGTTAGAAAATCAGGTAAAAGGAGTCAAGTATATGGGGAAAATTCATTTTTTTGAATTTATTTTCTTCTTGAATGAGAAAAACTGAATAAAAAATGAAATACTTTATTTTTATACTACTTGTTTTTAGCATACCTGTAGTTACAAGTGACTATCTCTTCCTTGCTATCATTCTGCTAAAAATTTTAGCTGTAAATATGCTGACTTTTAAATCAGTAACATATATATTCATTTTTCCTACCTTTATAAAATTAGAGATGTTTTTTCTAACTCATTTGAAGTGGTTAGGAGATAATTTTTTCTACATATTCCAAATGTCTTTTCCGTGTTGATTCACAATTTCTTTGAAGAACGTGCACCTTAATAGGGAAAGCAAAATGCTGTCAGATGGATTAAGGCACACACCAGCGACCCCCACCCCCTTAGGTCATCTGCCTCTAGTGGTAAACAGAAGCAAAAGATCAAGTTGTTTATTTTTTTTCCTCCCCCAAAATGGTATTTAAATGGTATCAGTGTGATATCTATTATTTTGGATCCATGGTTGTTGTGCCACTATTTATAGAGTATGACATTTTAAATTGATTTTCCCTTTTAGTTTATATTGGGTTATTTAAAGGACTATACTTTTCCCTCCTCATTGGCATGTTTTATAGCTGGAGCTCTCCTAATGTGATGACAGTTTTTACAATTTCGTACCGTGGAATACTTGCTTTCTTTTACTTAAATGGGGAGGCTTCTTTTCACACAGTCCAATATCTAGTGAATATTTTCATCACATAATGTAAGATAATCATTGCAATGCTATCACTTCATATCAATCTGTCACTGTTCGTCAAACTTAAGTGATCAGTAGGTGTCCTCTGTTGTAACTTTCTGAGAGATTAAATTCTCTCTCAAGATAATTACAAAAATTAATCAGTTGGTGCACCCTGGTGGAGTAGCAGTTAGGGCTACCACCTCTGGTTGAGCACAGTCTACATACATCCCAAGGAGCTGGGTGCGTGTCCTGAGGCTGAGGGGAACAACCAGGATGAACAGCTGAATAAAATGAATACAAATATTTCTTCCTACTCTCTCTACCTGCCTGCCTGCCTGCTCACCTTCATTCTGCCTGAACCTTTCCTACAATAAATAAATAAGCAAATAATCAGGTGCTGTCTTTTTCATAATAAGAATTCTCGTTGAGTTTTCCTGATTATGATATCTTGGCTTTATGTCAACTTTATAATCTATTTTACAAAACAGACTTTCACCTTATTATTTAAAAATACATTGGATACTTTCATAGGAATTATTCCACTTATTTCATTTAATGTTTGTTAATGTTCTATCATCAGTTTTATTGGTTCTATGAAAGTAGTGTTTCTTGCAATTTGACACCCTCCTTTAAAAAAAGTTCCTTTTAGTTAACCTAGACTTTCTCAAACCATGTATCCGTCGAAATTCCTATCCTACAAGTTTCTAGTAATAGCTAGGAAATTATTTATTTCCACTATGTTAAACTTTCAAATTCACTTTCTCTCTCTCTGACTCTCATTTCTCCTCCTCTCTCACCTTCTCTCCTTCTTTCTCACCAGCATCAAAGATGTCCTTTCATACTATTTTTCAATATTAATAATTTAACCTTTTGCCTTAATTTTTCTCATCTGTAAAGAATAATGATAATATAAAAATAGACCCAGAAAGGTAATATACTCAAAATATATTTGTAAAGATTAAATCAGGTAATAATGGGCATTTGTTTAGCCTGACTCTACCTGATACACAACAGACTTTCAGTAAACATAACTCTCTTCCCTCTGAAGCCAAGGCTGCATAAAACATCCCTCTTTTGTTCTGGCAGTAGAGTCTATATCATCAAACATATTTGGTGGATGACTGATTACTTCTATTAATGTCTAGTTTGTTTTTCTCTGAAACCCAGGTATATGGGGGATGCACAGTCATACAAGCTTTTCTTTCTAAAATGAATTTAAAATAGCAAACTTAACTAGACAGTCATTCAGAATATAGATGTAAGGAATGCACATTCCATCAGTCAGAAAATATTTTGAATGAATGAATGTTTAAAAAATCTGCAAAATTATACAAATGGTGATTTTATTCACCATAGTCAACTTTGCTTTATAAATATCTAGTACAATTGAATAAGACACACCACTTGATAGTTTTTTTCTCAGTAAATATTATGCAAACATTCTGACCTTTCCAAACTTTTACCTCTCTAATTATATTTATATTGGTTAATCAGTAAGATTTTTGAATAGAAGAATAAAGAAAACTTAATATTGTAATCCCTGTGATATTTGAAAGATTAGATCAATTGCTAAAATGCTATTGTGAGTATATTTTATTTTTTATTTTGCATTATCAAATGTCAATAATAATTTATATATGTTTTCTGATAAAAAGTCAAACATTCTTAATTTTAGATGTTGGTGAATCTTACAATTATAAAATTCTTTTGACATATATTTGTGTGAAATAAAGAACTAATTTTTTTCACAAACTCAATAATACAACCTGTATGATTTTTTTCATTGAGGAGTAGTTTTCAACCTGAACTAATCAGAAAATTTCTCATCATGTCTTATTTCCTATGAAAATATAGATTATATTCATTAAAGCAGATTATATTTGAAATCTTAATAACTAATCATAGGAATTATACTAATAATTACTTTATTTCATTGACATTTTATTAACTGATAATAAAACAAAATGTTTACTAATTCATTTACTCACTCATCAATAAACCAAGAACATGTTATTATGTTCCATTTTATTTTCCTTGTTATTAATGGTTTGCCTGAACATTTTCTGTTATTATCTCTTAATATCATGTGAGAAATCATACCATATAGACCCTTAAGATGCTGACCTCTACCTTTCCATAAAATTAATTTTAAATTTGCTCTCTTACTTTTGCAAGTTAAATTAAAATCTTAAAATAACCCTATTTCAATATTGATTATTCAGTTATTGTTTATATTGTCACAATTTGAATTGATACCAATATTTCAAACCTTGTAACAATCAGATATATCACTTTAAAGATATCATTTTGATATTTATCTACAAGCAGGACTTTAACACCAATTAGTTCAAGTGTGCTGACACATTTAAGGCCTCTTTCACACCATTTAACTGTTGCATCTGATTAGAGCAAGAATGATGGCAAAGATCTTGACCTTGAAACACTGGTTGAATTAAAGGGTTAAAGTGGATGATAGAAGTAGTGGCTGGGTTTAAGTGAGGGCCAAACAATGTGGGGATAAATGCTGCTGGGGACAGAGGCTGAAGTGTTATGTGAGATGGGTGGAAGGGAGCAGCAGTGACTAAATGAAGGGGATGGCCTGCTATGAAAGTGGGGTGTGCAGGGATGAGGGTTGGGGTTAGAGGTGAAAATGTGAATGGAGTAAAATGTGGCTGTGAAAGAGGATGTAGATGAGTGATGGGGAGATGACTGCTGTGGGAATTTATGGAAGCAGAAAGAGCAAAATGCTGCAGGAACGTGTGGTGGATGGTGGTGATGGAAGCATGTTGGTGAACTGGAACTGTCTGGACAGTTGAGGTCGGAGAGAAGGCAGTTGGCCCTGCAGCAGGCAAAACTCGAAGATGCTTTGATAAGAGTTGTTTCTGCATATGCTGCTGAGCTTGTAGCTGTAGGAGCTTATATTTATCTATTTCATCAGGAGAAAATGTTATTGGCTGTTGAATTAAAGGGGGGGAGATAGATTTACGACACACTTCTAATTCATCTTCTACTTTGTCATGCTTCTGCATAGTTCTGTCATAGTAAGAGCTTATATTCCCCTCCACATGATTCATATGCATGCTTATATCCTGTAAGTCTGGATTTATTTGGTCCTCTTTGGTCTCTGTTGAATCAGTAACACCAGTATATCTGTTAGATGGAATAGCACCAGGGAAATCATTTGGTTCTGGGTCACAGCTTTGAATAAAAGGATGGACTTCACTAATTGAAAGTTTTGATTGTTCTTTTGTTGTTAACTTCTTTTTCATATTTAGTGACTGAGACTCTGCTACTACATGAATGACACCTTTAGAAAGATGGTTATCACAATCAGTGTCTGCTAAAACAGTACAATTATTTGTCTGTGAACTTTCGACTTTCTCTTTCTCAATAGTTCTTTGAATTGCACCACCTTTATCATTTCTTCTTTTACTCACATTCTGCATTTTTTCAGACAAAGGCAATGCTGATCTGTTACAGTCGGGTGGTGTGAATTGAATTGTGCATCCAATTTGTGAGTGAATCTCTAATTCATTTTTACAGCTGTTTGAAGAAACCTTAAAATTAGTTGATTGTTCCTGACACTTGTTGGCTTGTACTCTTTCTAAAAGGCTTTTGGTTGTGAGGGGGGTCCTCTCTTCTGTAATGTTCACCTCGGTGGTTTCTGGAGGACGACTGGAACAGTTCCTCAGAAGACAGCTGATATTCTTGGGGTTATACTTCATGGGTTTGATTTTTCCCAGATCACAAACATGAGGGCTGTCTGAACACTCCTGACCACTTTCACTTTTGTTTAAGTAATACAGCCTCTCTCTTGAGTAAGAACCCAATCTGCTTTGCTGGAGTCCCTGGCAGTTCAGTGGTTTTTCACTGTTCCCAGCACAGGAAACCTGTGATTTGGTATCACAGTGGGCGTTTCTCCTGGATTTTGACCCTGAAAATTGTTGATTTTTGCCCAGTTTATATTTTTCTCTGCAGTGACCATATCTAAGTTTCGAGTATTTTTCATTTTTAAATGTCTCCCACAATTTGCAGTTCCTCACTCTCTGTGTTTCAGGCTGCAAGCTGTCGCTCTTTGCTAGTTCATCAGACAAGTACAGGCAGTTGTGCTTTGGGCGTTTCCTTTTGTGACTTTCCACTGAGTTGTGTTCTCTTTTACATAAGTAGAGCAAATTACCTTTGCTGTTACCACTGGACCTGTAACTTGAACAAGTACTATTTGATTTGTTTGTGCTGCCTGGGGGTGTGTCTGAAGGGCTAGAATGTGTGCTCAGAGACAACTTTGGGGAATTCCTCTGATAACTTTGGCTTCCACATCCAGAATCCTTGCTGGTCATACTGATGTGGTTACTATTCAAAATTATATTGAAGTCCTTCTCATGGTCAGTGTGACTCCCTCCTGCATAAAGATCAGAATTCCATGTGAACTGATTTCCATCCTCAAAATCTGAATGAGGATTACAGGGGATCACTTTATGCTTTTTAGTCCTGGAGATGTAATGAGAAAAAGATAGGTCCTCATTTGCTTCATTTAGACCTATGCTTTGGCAGCTTTGCCAATGAGCTCTTGAAGTTTCCTTAAACTCATCACTATTGTTTCCTGCACTATTCTTGAGAGAGATGTCAAGATAAGCAGGCACTTCAGGATTTTTCATTTCCAAATTACTTGCACTAAAATTATGTTCGCTTATATTTGGCTTGGAATCATTGCAGCCTGAATGATATTTTCTATGGAAATTTTCCCAATCTGGATTAGCTATCATCGTCTTTGGTTTCAGAGAATGATTATCTTCGTGGATCAATTTTTCTTTATCTTCATTTAAACCTGAGACTTGGCTCTCTCTTTCAGTCTTCATTTCTGAGGGCTCTTTATTCATTTCTGTTTTTAAGTCCTCTGGATCATGGCTATCCTTTATGTTCCGAGAAAGTTTAAAATCAAAATATAATGGGTTGCAGCCATAAGAGATACAGGGCTCTGTTTTTGTAAAGAGCAGAAGTTCTGTAGGCCATTGGAGAGTGGTGTGGCCATCCTTGCTTTGTACTTGGAGAAAAGGTAATGCTTTGGACTTTATGTCATGGGGACATACTTCTCTTACAAGCCTTTGCACATTATGAGTAACTCTATCTGTTTCAGCTAAAGATTTTTCTATGTTTTCTATTCTAGACTTGGGATTCAGAGTCATAGTACTGTCTTGTTCACTTGGCTCTGGTGATAGAAATTCATCCAGACATTCAAATATCCTGGCATCCGTGTGCTTGTGAATGTTTGGTGGGTTGGAGGAAGAATTTGCTTGGCATGAGTGATTAATGCAGCTTTCTGAAGTGTTCTTCAATATATTTCTATTTTCCTTTTCTCTGCTGGAAGGAGCAAAATCCACATTTGAAAGATGAATGTTTGATTTAGAGAATGAAGCATGAATGCCAATTGAATCTTCCAGTGTTTTACCAATAGGGTCATTTTTGTCTTGTACAATTTGAGAGCTTATGGAGAAGGACTTGTGTAAAACACTTTCCAGATGGCTTGGTGAGATTTTTCTGTCTTTATTCTTTTCAAGGTGTGTATCCTCATTTGCAAACCTGCAGCATTTGCATTTCCCTACAGTTTGTTTTGTTTGATAGATGGGTGGCCTGCTACAATCATGAGTTTCTTCTGAGTTCTCACTGAACACTGATGCTGAAGATTCTAATTTTAGATGCACTTTTTTGGAAAAAGAAAATGATACTCCCGTCCTGTGATTTGCGTTGCTGAGATTTGAAGAGGTTTGAGATACCCGATTTCCACACAAATAGTGTCTATCTGATTGTAATTGGTGTCGATTTGGCATAGTGGACCGCTGCTTATCAGAAATGCTTCGGGAGAGATTCTTTCCTTTAAGGAGAAGAGCACTCTTCATACAGGAGATCTTTCTGCCATTTTTAATTGGGAAAATGCCTTGCTGGAGTTGTTTTTCTATGGCTACTTTGGGGGTTTTGTATGCTGGTCCACTTCCAGAAACACTGTGAATAAAATAAATATTTCAATGATTAAGATATTTGATTGAAAATCTTATCCATATGTGAACATTTTGGGTACTCTTTTGAAACAAGCAAAAAGTAATAATAGGTGAAGAATATCTTATGCTACAAAAGAAAGCATTGTAGTCACATCATATATACGTCCTCTAGAACCTATCAACGTATTGGAGTATAGCTTTAACATTATTTCACGAGAGTTTTCCAAACAGTGCCTTCAAATTAAATGGAATTAAAACTTACTTCCAATATATAAAAATATATTTTTAGTTTTCTTTTTTTGTATGTTACAGCATTTAAAATATGTTGTTTCCTCACTTTTAAAATTCTCTCATGCTTGCTTTCTTTAAAACAGGGTGATGAGTTCCTTATGACTTTCGACTAATTTGACTAATTTAAGAAATGCATCATAAAGAACCCACATTTACAAACCATCTCAATATATTTAAATATTCTAAGTTTTTCTCTCTTGTATCTTGCCAAATCATTTTCTTTCTACCTTTTGTGAATATATATTTTGTGTTGCAATAACTTTTTATAGATTGTTCATTCTACTGAGATTAATCAATAGCTCAATCAGAAAACTGGAAACAGCAATAATATAGAGATGAAACTCTAACGCTTTCTCTTTAATGTTCTACCTAGAAACCTCTACTCAAAATCAGACCTTACTGTAGCCAAGACAAAACAACCCAAGTACTTACCTGATTCTTTGCTGTCATATGCTCTCTTTTTCTTTTTGTAAATGGTTGGAGTTTTTTTCTATCTTGTATCTTTATTTCATTTTTATTCAATTCTTTGTTTCTTGAGTGTATAGCACTTAAAACAACTGATATCTTTTCCACATGTAGCTTAAATTACGGTGAGAAGTGTTTCTGGGGCCCTTTGAGAAATTCTATCTCATTGTCTTAACTTATGACATTTTTACCAATTGATATAGAAATCAGAACTTATATTCATTTTGTCTGCCAAATCTCAGATGCATTGCTTCATATAATGAAAGCATATTTGGTCTCCTTTCACTCATGTTGTAAAAAAGCATATATATGCATATATATTATTTATTATATATGTATACATATTTATAATATATTGAATATAATAAAACCATTCTATATATAAATAGAAAGGAAAAATATAAAATCACATAAATATCCAAGAAATACATATCATGTGTGGGCACTTTTAATTCAAATTTCTTCAGCTCAGGTACATTTTCTTCTCTGATTATTGATTCTACTCTGTCTTAGATTCTTCTCTTGGGATTTATACATTGAGGTTTTTATTTTTTCCTTGAACATATCAGTTAGGTCTTTTTTTATTTATCTCGGTGTTCTAGCGTCTTGATTTTTCACTCTAGTTCAGAGAGAATTTCTTGTTTTACTGATTCAATTTTTTTATAGTGTTCAATGTATTGTGTACTATGCCCCTATGGATTGCAATTTGCAGATCCTAATTATAGCCACCAGTCTTTAATAATTTTGAATTGTTCCCTCTTCCTGGACAAAGAACTTAGTTTTAGAATTGCAGTGTTCCCTTGAATCTTACGGAAATTCATTTTAGAAATCTTCTAAAGGTATACTCTGCTCCTTACAGCAACTATTGTTTAATGAAAAATTCCTCTTATTCTTCACATTAATCATTTTTAATCCATTTTTTGTGTTTTGTCAGGAGGGAGTTTTAGGCATATTTAATATGGGGGATAGAGAGAAAAGCTCTAAGATGTGTATGTGTTATTGAATATTTATCTTAGGTGTAAAGGGAAATAGGACTCATATAGGTTCGCTATAATATTTTTGACTTTTTATAGTCCTGAACTTTGCCTTGGGACCAAAGAGATTCATTTCCATATTTGCAGGTATATTTTGGATTAAGTAGGACCTATATTTCCATATAAATTATCTTCCCCAGGAACTTCAATCAATCTGATATTATCTGCAGTAAACTTAATAAAAATTCTTTCAAATGTTTAGTGCATGGGTATTATTATCATTCACCCCTCCTGATTCTATTATGATGTAAATATTTTACTATCATAATATTCTCTCTTTTCTCTTAATAGCATTTTTTATTATTATCCTGACAGTTATTTTTTTGCTTTTATTTATGTTAGGATCAATATTCCTTTCTGTATTGCCATTTCATTTTACCATTTATCTCTATCATATGCATGCTTCTGCTCATATTGGTTTAAATATTTTTTAAACCACTCCCTCTTATTAATTTTATATTATATTTTCATGTAGGACTTAATATATCCATACTTAATTCTTATTCTCACTTTAAAATCCAATCTACATTTATGACTATATTTTCCACAAGTTTTAACATTATATTTTCATTTTAAACTTTTAATACCTCTTACTTTGATGCTTTAAGCTTTCTATTTCATTGCTTTATAAACCTAATTTTCCTTATCCTAAATCTAATTTGTTTTTATTATTTAGAAAATCCTAATTTTCTATTATTTAATATATTTATACTTACCTAATATTTATAGGTATAGTTTAACTTATTATTTCACTCCCTTCTCTATAAATTTAGTTTCTTTCTATATATTTGACCTTACTTTTACTTATGGTGGCTAGCAAAAATATGACTATAAAGCTGACCCTTTAATTATTATTAATAGATTGCCCATTCCAAAGTTTTCCAAAAATTCTAATTCTTTTCAGCTCCACATATACACAACTTAATTCTTTCTTTTGCAAAAAAAACCCAAAAAAAACACAAAAACTTTCTAAATAAGAAACAAAACATATCAAAACCTGATTTCTTTAAATGATATAATCTCCTAATGTCCCATATCAACTAGCTCTTTCTTATAAGAAATATTATGTCAGTACCAATGTTTCTGCAATTATTTTACTTTTCAAAATGATCTATATCAAGATGCCTATACTGAGTCTCATCCACAGTAGGAGAACTTCATAGATTGTGAAACTACTCCTGTAAATTAACTGCCCTTAGGAACCAGGTTGATTTGAACTAATCAAGTGATGGCCAAAGTTGAGTGCCCATTATAAGATCTATGAACAGTTTCCTGCTATCATTTATTTATGAGTCTGATTCACGTATTCTTACTGCTAGTAAATTTACCTGTCTTCTCCATATGATCAAGGAAGAATCTTCTCTGAATCTGCAGCATCTACTCAGAGTCCCTAATATAAGGAGAAAGGGCAGGAAATATCCAAGGGTTGGACAAAAGAGATGATTTTTTAACTTATTACTATGATTTGGCAATTAACTGCCTAAATGAAAATATTTAATAATTGACTTCCCTTAAGCAGAGAACAATTATCTAAGGGCAGATGATGGGTGGCAGGAAAGAAGGAAATAATTTTCCTGGATTCAAGCTAGATATCAAAAAATATGAACACCTGTCTTTTTCTTAACAGTATGGATATACTGAGATCTAGACAGTTTGGGTACTCTATAAAGAATGCCAGGCTTCATGTGCTAAGGCTTGTGTTTGCTAAGTTAATATGATTTCTAGAGGGATAGCTCATTTCCAATAGAATTCCCTTTTTAATCTGTTTTTGTTTGGAGAACAATTAATGGGTACTCTGCAAACTTAAAACTTTTAAACAAAATCATAATCACCATCATCATCAACATCAAGTCTCTTCCAATCTTTTGTCTGTTACTCCAAAAGGAAAATAAGGAATGAGTAGAAATTCATATGTGACAACATTCTTAATAAAACAACAATGCTTCTTAAGTCTGTGCAGATTTGGTATTGTGTGGCTTTAAAAGATCTGCCTGAAGGGTATCACTCTGTAGTTAGGCTTGTCCCATATTTTATAACTTGACTTATTACATATCAGAATTAATCACCCAGGACTTAACATCTTCCTAGATTTACTTTCCTGCATGCTACTCCAATAGCTATTTCCCTCTAAGTACTGCTTTGACAAGGATAATCTGATAACTTAATGACTAAGTATTTGGAAAATATAAGATCATCATTGTGTTGGTTGATAAAAAGTTCAGTACAAATGTGTGCCTTATTTGTATGATCATATGGAACCTCAGAGCGTGTATTTTTATATTAATTTCATCTCTAGATGCATGTTTTTTTCTAATCTTTATATTTCTTTATACAAAATTTCTCATTTATTTTAAATAGTACTAATATTTACTTATATCCATAAATTAATCAAATTATTCAGCTAGTAGAAAATATGAATATATGCAAGCTGAATGCAAATCTTATTTTTACCTGTAATTTATCAAAAAATTAAGGCTTTTCTTATCATTAATTTTAAGGTCTAATATTTTATGATATTATAATTGAATCACTCCAAGCTTATTCTATATTGTTTTTCATTTAAACCACTGAGATTTAATTTCTGGCACAGAGCTATAAATTTCACAATTCACCAGGCTGCTGTCAACTACATTAATTAGTTACATTAGTGTTCCACATTATGATTCATATGAACACGAATCACAATCTGCAAACTTAATTGAGTTTCAGGTACCAATCTCCTCACTTTGAAGCATTCAGCAGTTCCAAGCATACATAAAACTGTTATTTTTTAGCTACAAGAATGTATTAGTGTAATGCTTTTTATAATTTTCAAGTCAAATGGCATTGTGTGGTAAATTCAACTATATTAATTACATCTTGTTTGTCATCTAGACAATGATACAGCAACTTATTCTGTGTGTGTTTAGGAAAATGTAGAAAAGATTTGTTTCTTCTCTGAAAAATCATTTGCTGTTATTTATGGTTTCTAAATTATTATTACAAAAAATAAAATAAGAAGCTGGATAGATCCATTTAAAAATCAATTATATAGAATAAATGCCTGTATATTAGAATTTTTGGGTCATTTTATTAAAGAGCACATTAAATGAACAATAATGGAAAGGAAAAAATCAGGTATCAAAGTAACTAATTATGTATCTTTAATTATTAGGGACATTTTTCCCAAGACATATCTGTTAATTAGTTATAATTTGTTTACATTATTTCATTGAAACAAGTAAGTTTATCACTGAAATTTCTCTTCAGGTTGAAGAAACTTTTGAACCATTCAATATGCCCCTAATTCTTACCATTCAGACTGTTGCCTTAACTCAGCCAACTGATGAAGTCGCTTAAGTGCTTTTTCTTGTTTCTTCTCATCTTTCCATGACTTGGAAGCTACATTTCGAGCAAATTCCCTTTGCTTTAATTCTTTCAGTCTCTGTGGATAAAAGAAGTAAAACAGAAAGGATACTATAAATAATACATTAATTTTCATCCACAAAACTCCTTATTAAACTTTATCTTTGGTGCAGTGGTGACTTTCTGAATAGAAAGAGTAAAAGCACCTTCTCTTTATATTCTATTCACTGCTCCACAATCAATGATAAATTTAGTTGTCAACTAGTTTCTTTATCAAAACTTGTCACTATTACTACAAAAATGTGCTGCAAAGCTAGTTCCCAGTCCTTGTTGGAACTTCCTGGCTACATAGCAGTAATTACCTATGTACCTTTGAAAACATAAAAGGGAAAATGTTCCATATATGAACAGATGTGAAGGGAACAGAGATTACAGGAGGTACTTTTCCTCTATGCACTGCCCTCTCACTTGTAAAATATTTTTTGATTCATGAAGATTGATGTTATTACATATACTGGGTGAAATGAATTTGTTTTAGTTTGAGAAAAAACATCTGTTATTGGGAGAGATTTAACTTAAAATCCTAAATGTGATTTTAAACTCATTTTTTTTTCTTTTTGGAGATATTTATCTAATGCAGAGGTCTATATTGTATCCTGGAAGGTAAAAATAGCTCAGGGATTTAAGCTCAAGATGGGGACTAAACTCAGCTTGGTCTTGCTTGATTTAAATTAACCTACTACTTTTTAAATTAATATTTTCTCTAAATTGACTTACACACAATTTGGGTGCTACTCATTACCTATCTATATTCTACATAAGAATCTGCCACTAAGCACACCCAATGCTGTCGAACAAATTGAGAAATGGTCACAGTCAAATAAGTATCTTGAAGTTGGGGTTTTAATCTTGAATTGAGAGTATATTTGAAGATTAGCCTCTCATACCAAACAAAGTGATTCAAAACTGCCTAAACTCCATTTAATTTGTTTTCATTTCCCAAATCAAACATAGATGTTTCCCAGGAATGGAAAAACTGCAAATGATCAAGTGAGCTGATAATGCTGCACTAAACTATCTCCCACCCATGGAACCAGTACCCAAACATTTAATGATCATTGGCTTTATTCTCAATGGGGAACATGTTCATGAGAGATGGTGACTAGATGGCTGCGGCTTGGCTAAGTATGTGAAGAAGGAAGTCGATTGGTCTTTCAAAGAGATAATATTCTGAGCACAAAAAACAAGAGTTTCACAGAACCAGTAACAGCCACAGGGAAGGCACTAGAGTTATACTGAATTCCATTTTTGACAAATACTTGAGTCTTTAAAAAAACAGAAAATTCAAGAAATAAAAGTATGGCCTATTGGTCAGTAGATAGAAACTTATAAAGTCATTTAACTTTGCTACTTACTATCTAGCTCCTAGAATGAAGGTTTACCTTGTGATCAAAGACCTTGTAGAAATTGTCTTACACAATTTAAGAGCCCACATAAAATGTAGTTGAACTGTGTCAAAGAAAGAAGATGTCTACTTTGGTAGACAGGGATTTTCTTTTTTATTTTTTGTTTATTTATACTCCAAGTTACTACTTAAACTTAATAGGTCAAACGCGAATTAAAAGGTAGAGAGTGTCAGTTCCAATTAAAACATTTTAAATTCAATTATATGTTGATTACGAAATACAATGGGTTAAATTAAAAGAATATTAAAAGATATAGCACATCAACTCCAGTCAAAAAAAGCTAGAGGGACTTCCTTCCCAGAAGACAGAAGATTTTAGAGCAAAGATATATTATTAGAAATAAAAAAAAATTTCATAATGCTAATAAAGTAAATTTAATCATGGTAACAAAATAAAGCTAACTGTTTACATATCTAATAAAAATGTTTGAGACTACATAAAGCAAAACTGGATAAAACTACAAAGGAAAAAATTCGTCTATAATTATCATAAGGATTTCCAATGCCCTTCCACCAAATAACAAAATTCTGATCACAAATACCATGTATCTGGAAAAGATCATACCAAGGTGATCATGCCCATTATAAAACAACCTCTAAGGGTTGATATTTTCCTTATGAGAAAATGGCTGCTTGACACTGATAAGGAAACATTCCAAGAATCCCAAGCTCACAATTTCCCAGCTACATATCCTAGCTTGCAATTTCTTTAGCTTCTATTTTTCTTTTTCTGTTCTGTTAAAAATCTATTTAAGCAATGGCAGGCACTATAATGATCAGTATTCTTAGTTTAAACAATATATGTGTATATATATATATATATATATATATACATATCAGTTAGAAAAAATAAAATTTATTTGAGGTTATTTAATATATCAACTCTTTCTGGGACAAATTCAAGAAAAACATACAAAAAATTGATACCTCAAACATCTACAAAGAAACTATAGAGAACAACTCCATAATCAGTTGCTTATCAGTAGAGTGATTAGGTCAGAGCAAGGGAAGGGTTGCATCTAATACTAGGGGGGGATAAAACAAAGTATCTGGTTTCCAGAGATGTTTGGATTATAGATAATATAGTGTAGGGGTTAAGAGAAGGTTTATGAAATCACTTAGACATGATCACTTTGCATCTTATTATCTCTGTTAGATTTGAGACAGAGAAAGCTAGTCATTCAGTTTATATATTTGTGATTTGGCCAAATACTTGGCATTTACCTTGTAGAGTTCTTGGAATTATTATTTGAGTTGGTAAAGGGACAACACCAAGAACACACTTGGTGTACAGCAAATGCCCAACTGCGGGGGTTAGGGGTGAAGAGAGGGTGCTGCAGGAGACTGAGAAACTCAAGAGAGAGTGAGATGACAGAAAAATGGGGTCAGGGGGCCAACAGTCTCTCACTGCCTGAGGGCCCTGAATACCCTACCCTCCACCTATTTATTGAGTTCATACACAGCACTGCTTCAAGCAGTTTACGCAAGCAACTTTATAGTTATACCGGATTGCTTATGCAGTCTTTTGCTTTCTAACTACGTAACTGTATCTATCTTATTTTGGCGGGTGAACAGTTATAGACACACTTCCCAGTGTTTTTACATGGTGACCCAGGCCTGATGCTCTGGGCCTGGCGTCCTTGATGTCTGCCAACTCCCTGTTCATCCTTGTTCTACTCTATGCCCCTAACACCCAATGATTAAGAATTATTATTTTTAAGGTAAGGGATGCTTGGATTTTATAGCGTTTTGGAAAGTAGGATGAAGAAGCAGCTCTGAATTTAACTGGTAATTGGAAACAATTAAGAGCACTTAACTCACATTCTCATTGCAAATAGAAATTTAAAACTTTTAAATTGTATAAGATGATCGGTACAGTCTTTTCTAAAGGAGAAGACAGGAAATGGAAGCATGCAGAGTATATTCCTCACCCATGTCCTGAAAAATTTGTGTTTAATCAAACATTTTTATTTCCATGAGTCCCAAATCATATGGCGTTACTGAATAAAATTATATAGTTTGGATTAAAGTATAACTTGTCAGATTTTTTTTGATAAATCTTAAAGTTTGCCCTCTAGGGATTAATACCCAAAATAGATCTCGATCAGTGAAGAATAAAAGACTGGGTATCTAGTATTCCCAGAGGGAAATGGAGACATCGAGTTCATTTCTTTCTTTCTTATTATTTTTTAAGGACTTCAAGAGAAATGGCAGAGCAGGAAGGCTACTTGCCAAGGAACTTGCCCAGATCGAAAGTAATGAAATAAAGGAATCCAGTTAAAGAAACGTAGGATTCAAGTTAAAGAAAAGTAGTCTTCATATAGCTTCTCTAGCTTTCACATTGCATTTTATTCTTCCTAATAACTGAAATAAGGTTTATGTAGATATAGTTTATGAAATACATTTATGAAATATTTGAAATTAAATTTTCTTCTCAGATTCATTTTTAAAAGCACAAACTAAGCAGTCTTTATTTCCTACCTGCTAACAAGGATGCTTGGCATATGCTTTGCAAGTGGAATTCAGCTGTGAATAAATAAATGAAGAGGCAAATTGAAGAGATCAGGGAGTGTCTGTGTGTGTGGATTTGCAGCACTCCCAATATTACTGCTTAGTCAGGACACGTGTATGAACATAGGCCCACTCTAGCAACTACTCTTTGTTCAACTTCAGTGAAGCAGAACGCACATGTGAAATGCATTTACTCAAGTGTATCTACTTTTTTCCTCTCTTAAATGGAATAACTCCTTCCATCTCTGTACTTTCATCCACAGATCCCAAGGTGTTTTTGAAAGCTTTAATGTATTTCTTCACAGCAGAGCAAAACGTGAATGCAAAAGGTCAAAATTATTAACCTTGTTTTGGAGATGAAGAAACGAACATATAGAAAGTTAAATGACTTGATCCACACCAGAGGATAGTCCAAGAAAAAAATTGTGACTTGAAAACAAAATGTCTTATTGTCGAGAGAAAAAATCAAAAAAGGTTAGGTAAAATTCTAGATATTCATAAATTCTCACTTTGTGAAATTAGAGTCTGTATAGTCTGAAATATTAATTCGTTGTTTGGAAATATTTTTTTATCAGAGTAATTGAAAGACATTTATACATCATTAACAATATTGGTCTAGACAGAGGGTAATCATTGAAATTCAAAATGATCACAATAAAATAAATTATATAAAGCTTTTTTATTATTTCTTGGAGTTCACCCTAAAATAGGGCTCTCTTTGTTTTCTGCTCTTTTGTATATCATTATCTCCTATGTGATCTAGTAGCTAGACAGACAGTGAAATGAACTAAAATATTTTTCAAAGTTCTTCCATCTTAGAAGTTATAGTTTGGGCTAACAAGCAGGATGAGCTCCCTGCTCTGTTCTGTAATGAATATATATGAATGTGATAGAATGCCTTTCTCCAAGGACCAAAAGTGCAACAAACTAAGAAAGGGTAAGAAGAAATAAACCTTAGGCTGAAACTATGCTTTCATCCTCTTCTTCACAAGAGCAAGGTTAAATACTTTACGTCAGGATTGGGAATAGTCTACTTAAAAGTGCTGCAACACGGATTGTGGACTCTTAATCTAATTGCCTATGTTCAGCACTCTTTGCTTTGACGATCAGGACCGGGAGATATCCTTGTTATATGCATTTCTGGACTTTTAATTGACTGAATCTGACATTCAGGAGAGATACAGTCAGGCCTGAATACCACTGCTTACATGCTAGTTTGGGGGTGAGTCTAGATTCTAGTATAAACAAAAATGTGATTCATGTAAAATAAAATTATTTATAACCCAAATTAACCAGGGACACCTCTGTGACTTAGAGAGGTACATATACTTAGATGCTTAAGGTACAAGCCCCAAGCCACAATTTTACCCCTTTCCAGTGCCCAGGATCCACTGAGAAAGTCCTCAAATGTTACACAGACAATTCTGGTATTTCTATTACTTCTTATAAGTTTCCCAGATCCTTCCATGCTCTAGCTATTATCATGATCCTAGTCAACTATGATATAAGGCACAAAATTTATTTGATTGATCATTGCAAGGTTTATTTATTTTCTGTACCATGGCATAACCAACACCTTTGTGCCTTTGCCAACCTTATTGTAACAGGCAAGATTACAGACAATGCTCTATCAATATCAATATAGCTTGTGCCTGCTATTATGACACGGTTAGCAGCACTACAAAGGAAATGTTTTGGTGATGAATACGTGGGAATTATTTTTCCTACTGGTTTTGTAGTAGAAGTCAAAAGATTTTAATATCTACTTCTTTCCATTCAAAGAATGATTAAAACACATCTGCCACATTAGAATAACATTTCCCATGAAATATCTGCAGATAATATGTTAAGGTTTGGAAAGATAGACATTTCTGTAGTGAGCAAATGGAAATTCATTCATTAATATTATAGTTTGAGTGAACATTTGATTAGACTAATACTTAGTTAATAAGGTCTCAGAAATAAATTTGCATTCCATCACAGTCTAGATTATGGAGAATATGTTCACTGAGAGAAACATGTGAAAGATTATAGTCAAGGAAAATCCAGATACTTTTCCTTATGCAACAGGGCTTCACATTATCACTAATTCCTTAGATACAAAGTAGAGAGCTCCAGAATATTCCACATATTTTAATATTCTGATGTCAGTGACTTATAATTTCTCTTTAAAAATTTTTGTTTGTGTTAAAAATAGTTCCATAAATTTTATAAATACCTGTGTTTTAAAAATTCTTCCAAGTATGAAATGTATAGTTACAGTGTATCTTTAAAGATAATGAAGGATTTTTTCTATGTGAAGTTTTCTATGTGAAGTTCATTTTTATCTCCTTCACTCCTGTCAACTATGGACAAGACCAAGGCCTTACAGTAATCTTCTATTTATTTTTTAAATGCAGAGAATTAATCACAGTCCTTGTGAGGAAGCTTTAGGAAATCATTTTTGCACTAGACCCTAAATGTCTAAAAAAGAAATCTGAGTAAAATTCCATGGCAAACCTCTGCCCTCCGAATAGATCATGTTGGGCTGTCATGAAGTCCTCTTCATTTGGTAGCTTATTATCCACACTGCAGCCTTCCTTCCTAGATGTGTGACTCCACAGTCACCTCCTTCCTGTTCAGTTCA
Organism: Solenodon paradoxus; assembly: GCA_004363575.1. Classification (NCBI taxonomy): domain Eukaryota; kingdom Metazoa; phylum Chordata; class Mammalia; order Eulipotyphla; family Solenodontidae; genus Solenodon; species Solenodon paradoxus. The sequence continues at coordinate 719,809 of RJWH01000115.1, read as the reverse complement.
TAAAGAGAATTTGACCTAATGCACTCTGACCCATGTATCCAGCTGTTTCTTAAAGAGCAATTTCTTGAATTTCAGCGTCTTGTACAACCTAACATTATATTGATTTTTAAAAGTTCTTTCAATTTCTGCTTCATCCTCCTACTCTTTCATACTCTAGTGTAGGGTCAGCAATGCCTGCTGAGAATATTGCAGGCAGAGCTATTTAATCTGAACTTACCTGCAAACTTAAGACTCTTCGTACAGGGAAAGTGTTCTGAGATTTCCTGTTTTCTATCTAAATGTTCTGAAATAAAACTGTCTTTGAGAAGGAACTACTAAAACAGAGGTAAGGGCAGAAATGAGGAATAAATAAAATTAGATTCTTGTATAAATTGAGTTTAGACAATATTTCTCTTATATAATAAATAGAAATAATATTTTAAAGCTAAAGATAACTAATTAAATGTGTAAGAAATGTGGCTATTTTGGCTTAATTGGTTAATCAAATAAGGTTTATTTTACTCTTACCTATATTCAAACTCAACTCATTACTTACCACATCTCAGGGAAATGTTCTGCTTTCAATTTCCTCTAAAACATATGGTTTTATCATCATAGATCTGAGAATTACCAGATTTCAAAATTGTATTCCAGGTAGGAAGAATGAAGAGATCCTGACTCTGTCCTTTTTAAAATTATTATTATTATTATTGTTTTTAATATTAAAACAACAGCCTGTTGGGTGCTGCACCAAGTTGGCTTCCCTCTCATATCCTCTGCTGCAGGGGATTCCACACGCACGCTATTGATGTTGAAGTAGGGAATGTGAGAAATTCGGACTTTAGTTAGGCATAAGGCTATCCCTCAAGTAAATCCAAGTTTTGTCAGGAGAATGCATGGAATAGACTTTGACAGGTAACCAGCAGTTTCTGATGTACCAAAGCTGCTAAAAAGAAGGACTACATTTAATGTTCAACCAAGTACAGTGCACTACTTCCTTTTTTCAGATGCAAATTCCTCTCTGCAAGCTGTAAGTTATTGGGCTGTCGAATAGGTTATGAAGAAGCTTTCAAATCACTATTTTATAACCTTATAAAGGCCTTAATTAAAAATGACTCATTCTCTCAAAAGGGTTTGAATTTATTTTCTACTGAGGTATATTGTGTTAGAGTCAGAGGTCAACAAACTAATGCGCCGGAGTCCAATCCGGACCTCAGTCTGCCTTGGTAGACAAAATGTTATGGGCACGCCTGCTTCTTTACATCCCGTCTCAGTCTACTTTAAAGCTATAATGCCATGGTTAAGTCCATGCAGTAGAGACTGTTTGGCCAACAATGCCAAAAAATACTCACTATGTATAATGCTTTCCACATAGTTTGCAGTCCAAGTGAAATGGAAGTCCTGATCCTGTTAGTTCCAGATGAGGAGGTAGGTCGTTCTACAGTTACATACTGCATGGAATATTTTCTTAGTGAAGAATTGCCAGGTCAAAGGAAAAAGTGAAAAAGCAGGTAGCAGTTGGAGAAAAACAAAATGGTATTTGGAGGAGCATACCAGTTTTACTAATTGATAATGAAGGGGCTAACACAGAACACCCCAAGTGTCTCAGAACTGGTTTCTTGAAGATGCCCCACTCTTGACAGGAAGAACCCAGGATGGGGAAGAAAGCCCCAGGGGCAAAGGAGAAGCATCTATTCTTCTAAACTTTTAGCCTTTTCCTTAATCAAAGAAGCCATCTGCTACCTCTTGGGCCCCTTACCTTCTCCTTATCCAGAAATTTTCCTAGAAGAAAGTACCATATTTTGCTGTGTATAATGAGCTCCTGTGTATAATCCACATGCACATTTTTGTGCCAAACTTTCAGGAAAATAAATCTTTCATTTAAAATTTTTAATTAAAATATATATTTTTTTCTTATGGACTCATTTTATGTATTACAAAGGTATTTTAGCATTTATATTTTTAAATAATAAGGTACAAAAAATTTTATGTAACAAATAATCACAAAACTCAAGAATAAATACAGGTACAAGAAGTTTTTCTTCTGTTGTCTCCACAGTCTGATGACACTCTCTGTGGGAGGAGGTCCAGTGTCTCTCAGCAGTTCTGTTACCATGCTTCTCAGCATATTTAATAACTTTTAACTTAAAGTTTTCAGTGTCTCTATTTTTGTAAAAATATCAGCTAAATTGCTCGCTCCTGCCTGAGGTGTACAAAGAGAAATGTCTTGCTGTTCTCCCTAAGGTAATAAAGTTGGCATCACCTATTTTATCAACTCAGAGTCACTTATTCTATGAAGAATAATACATCGCTTTTCGTTAATTTTGTTGAGTCAACTGAAATTGCTTTCATTGCAAGTTTGTTGTAAGTTCAACAAAACCAATTATCGAATTCTAGGGTATCATTTTGCATGAGGGAATCACTGTTGATTTCTAGAGTTACACTTTTGACTAATAAACACAAACAAAAGAGTTTAAAACATTTATATAGATACAGAATTTGTGCTACCTGTATGTAATGCACATCATTATTTTTCTTCACAAATTTGGACAAAAATGTGTGCATTACACATGGCAAAATACATGTTTGGAAACGTCTTAATCCAAAAGATAGTTTAAATAGTCCTTTCTAAGAAACTTACCTTCTAAACACTGGTGACCCCTGACTCTCTCCCACAACTAGGTCTCCTTTTCAGGCTTAAGCTTGGGATAGAAATCATGCGTTTGCCTTAGATACTGTAGAATTTATCGCCATGAAATTCTCCAAATGTAAGTTATAAAATTTGGTCTTTTCTCTTATAAATCATGCCCACTGTTAATTTGTTCATTTGTCCAGCCTGTGAGGAACCTCAGGGAAATGGGGGAATATTTTTTCACCCCCCACAATAGCATGACACTACAGAATCTAGAACGACCTACACATATGGGTAATGACTTTTAGTATTCCTATTAAAATGTTGACTTAGCTTTAGCATTCCCAGACTCCTTCAGGAAGTCTGATCGAATCAAGCTTGACTTTGGTAAAATAATCAAGTCCTGAATATTCTCACTGAATAGAATTCCAAGGAGCTATCAAATGCACAATTTTTCTGAACTCAATAGGTCGAATCAGCTCTTATTTCGAAGGTTTCTTGGCATTGCTCATGAAAGACAGCATTAGGCACATTTGAGATTCCTGGACTTTTTTATATTTTGCCTACTTTTTCAAGGTGGTACTACTGAGTCAAGAATTAAGGAAAACTGATTGTTCCATCAGGAGTACATGGATGCTCTAAAAGTCAAGAGCATCATGCTTGAATAACACCAAAATGACTCACTGATTTTAGATTTTTTACTTTTATTTAATTTTGAAGGCTATTCTAATAAATAGTCCTTTAAAGTCATTTTACTTTGGGTTTGGTTTTCAAATATATAAGCCCATTTATTAAATGCATTGTGGGAAACCCATGTAATATGCCTCATTGCTACTTGCAATTGCCTAGGAAACTGAGCTGTTTGCTGAGTATATTCTTAAGGAAAAAAGGATTTTAGACAAGACTATGCAAGAAATTCCTTTTTGGTTTGACTGACCATTAATTTCTATAACTTCTTAAGTAACCTTGATTTTTATTTTAAAGTATATTTAATTTTTTTCTTTATCTAGAGTATAAGAAGATTTCCCTGTCAGTTCACTTTATTTTCACAATGATTCATTTCTCTATGACCAGCATATAATTTGATTATAAATGCTATCTTTAAATTTGAAATAATTTGAACATAACTTCTTCATATCCATAGATTACTACTACTGAAGAATAGCATGTTTGTTTTTCTTTAGGTGACTACAAAAACTTCTTGGAAAGATGTTCTAAGTGAATCTATTACTGCTAAGACCAAATTTATACTTTAATTTGAAGTGGCAAGATACTTCATAAGTCTTAACATTCCATAAGCCTGAATGAGTTACATTGTTTCAAAATTAGCCTTTCTCAGATTTTTCATTAAAGTATGATATTTAAACAGAATATAAACATAAGTGTGTTTTTATGCAAATGTATAACATTTGTATAAAATTTGGCAAGTATTGAAGCAACTTAGATATTTGTTGAATACTATTCACTATTTAAAAAATGTTATTACAATGAAGGATATTTTAGTGATATTTATACCTTTTCTAATAATGTATTATTAATTATGTGCTTTATATCTTTGAAGGATGAACCTCCTCAGGATGTTGAGATAGACCTATTCAAGGTGTCCAGAACATGTCTTACAAAGCATGTTACCTTGGCATGCCGATTATTCAAGACAAGGTCAGTAAAGGTCCTGCAGGTTTTGAGGAACTTTTAATTTAATTTTTTTATATTTTACTGAGGGATCATTGATCATAATATTTATCATGATGCACAAATTAAACTGATAAAGTATTATTTTCCTGAACAAAACTATTTAATAATTAGCTGCTTTATAAGGCATTAGAATAAACATAGACCATGACCATAAAAAAGCACACAAATTATTCAAATATAAATAAATAGGTATGAGACTGAATAAACTTCATGTGAACATTCAAATAAATATGAAGATTGAAAATATTTAAATAATATCAGAAACAAGAAAAATTATTATCTATTAATCTGCTAAAGATTGAAGCCTTATCAGCAAGTCTTTACTTCCACTGGAGATATAAATATATTTATATGTATACATATAATATTATGCTTAGTAACATGATGAAAAATTGAAAAAATTCAGAAGTCCAACTACAGCATACTGGTTAAATAAATTATCACACAGACATCTGACGAAGCACAAGACATAAAAAAATAACTATGCTGAGGAAGAATATATAAGAGGAAGAATATAAGTGTACATTGCGACAGACATATCATTATCCAGACTGATACCCTGTGCCCCTCCTCTCTAATACAACCTATTCTTTCAACAGTATCAGTTAGCGATTCCATGACTTCAGATTTACATGTGATGCTGATCTTGCCATGTTTGTAAGTAAACTCTTATTTGATCAGAAGGAAATGAGAATAGACACAGTTTCCATGTTTAAATCAAGTTGCCTAATGGCTACTGTACTCTTCATTGTAGTGTATTAAAAGATTAATAATAATAATAATAATAACAATAATAGTGAACATAAAGCAAGGGTGATATCAAAGTATTATCTACAAGGGTCATTTAAAATTACAAGGATTTTGTGTATATTAATGCCACTAATCTTCACAACAAAATATGATACAGTGCTGTTGCAATTAGTCTCATTTTACAGATGAGGCAAAGACAGCCAGAGGCAGAGCCTGGCTGCCAGGCCAATTTAGAGTGTAGCTGGACCCAGCAAGGTCTCTAATGCTAATCTGCTTTGCATACCGTGGAAGAAATTTTTTTCTAAGTGAAAATATTTTGTGTACGTTTGAATTTCTAATTGAACACTTTCATTTAAAACTTTTTTCTTTTCTCTTTTACAAACAGGAACATGAGATCTGTGTAGGATGACAACCATATATTTTGCCAGATGCCACCCTGTAAGCCAAAAGCCAAAGAGTACTTAGACTTAGACTGGGGCGGGGGTCTGTGTTTGAGAAAGAAATCTATCAGCTTGTAAGTCTCTGGTGTTGACATGCCAACTAAATCCTACAGCTAAATGTTTGAATTTGGTAGGTTCTTCTGAAATTTAATTATTATAGTATATTAAGAAGCAATTTGAAAGCAAGTAATTTGAAGAGATTGAAATTCATTTCCTCTTTATTTTTCATTTAACATTTTCTTAGGTATACCTGCACACAGACACACACACTCTATATGTCTTCTTTTTTCACTGTAGTATAATGCTTATAATGTAAAAAGAAAACAAAATTGAACAGGGCAAGTTCAATAAGCAAGGACAATTTTATTCAAGACCATTGCAGCAAAGGAGAAGACACTTGCAACAGTCAGGAGAGAAAATGAACACAACTTATTGAAACAAAGGCTTCGCAATTATCAAAGACTGGGATGAGCTAATGGAAAAGTATTGAAGGATATTGGTGAGACTTGCATCAATGTTAGTAGGCCAAATGTGTTTACTTATTATGCCTGACTGAATAGGCTCTTCCTCTCTGAGAGAGACTGGGAGATAGGGGCTCTATGTCTTTCAGTTATTACATTTCAAAGATATGACTCCCAGAGCTTTAGACAGATCTTCCACTTCTGGAAGGTAGAAGATTAAGACCGCAAATGGGCAGAGAAAGAATTTATAATTGCAAGCTTTCTAAAGTGAATATTCTAAGAAATGGGAGGTAGGGACCTATAATCAGGAAGAAACCTGGCTAAACTTTAATCAAGTTGAGCCAATGTTAAACACATCTTTATCAGCAGAGAGTATGGAAAATGCTGGTGCACTAATAGAAAAAATTAAATATTTTCACTAATCTTTTTATCAAAAATCCCTTTTTTTGGTGTTTGTACTGTCAATGTTTATGTAACCTTTATTTATAAATATAAGTTGTCATACTTGTAGTTTTATAGTCCTTTCTGTTAAATTCTTATCAGAGCCATGAAATGAGGGATACCAGATGAAAACCTGTCTATAATGACCACAAGAAAGCAATAACAAAAACATACATGAATTATAAGATTTTTCATGTCAGACTTTATGTTAAACCCCTACTTAAATATTCTCATTTAATGTTTCCCAAAACCTTAGAATTACTATTTGCATCCATATCCCACTTCTTTAGATGAAGAAATTGAGGCTGAGATACTGAACAACTTGCTCAGAATTACACAACAATCAGTTTTATAGAAGTTATTCACAGCTCCTTGATTTGAAAGTCCTAGCTGGTAACATCTGCACTCTATTTTCTCTGATAGATTCTTGGTTTACTTTGTAACCATCATATTTGCCTTAGAACACTGGCAATCTCCATAAGACCAAGGATTTTAAAATATAGTTAAAAAGTTATATTTTCCACTCCATATACACTGTACTTTTAAAAACATGTATCTATGAATGCTTTGAAATATTCATTTGGAATTTATCACCTGAAATTTAGAAAGTCTCTGTGGCAACAACATAAAAACATCAACCTTCTCCTTGCTTAACAAAGAGGATATAACTCAATGTCAGAGAAACTATATTTACTGGAATAAGATACCAATCTAGGAAGTATCTTTACTTTTTCTAAATGTACTTAACTTACTATAAGAAAAGTCAATTATACTCATTATACATCAGTCTAATTAGTAATCCTCAAATCAGATTTGTCACAATCCAGGGTCACAGAGAAAATGTCAATATTTTCATAAAACACAAGTTCTCAAAGAAAATTAATTTAAAATCACTTTTAAGTAAGTCTGATCCAGTATGAGGAGTATGGGTTAAATTCAAGATTATCAAGAAGAGGTATAATGACAAGGTATCTTGGTTATAGAAACTGTTCTGTGTGAGAAACTGAGCTAAATGAGAGAAGATGAAAGAGGCTGACACAACTAAGAGCATGGACAGAGAAAGGAGATATGGTTGACACACTTCTAAGTAACAGAAATCTACTAAAAATAGGAATGATTTCATGGAAAGGTACAGGCTATCTCACTCAGTCCTGGCAGTAAGTGTAGTTAGGCTGCAAACTGAATTGATACCAGAAACAAGACACCCTTGAACTATAATGATTTTATCTGTCAGTATGATCTCTTATCTCTTCTTCTCTGGAAACACAAATGTGTTTCACTCCATCATATCTTTTTAAATTTTGGAATATATTAGATTTCAACAAGGTCACTCCAAGATCCAGCTTTACTGTGCCCCAAAGTAAGAGTCCCTAACTCTGATTTCTAAGTCAAGAAAGGAAAGGATGCTGCTGGGAAGAACTAATGTCAAGGATTCATCCAAGTCCCAAATTACCTGTGACAGAGTGTATAAGTACTCTGACTTAACTCTCATTTAGCAGAAGTTTCAGGTAAAGCTATGTGGGGAAAAAAAAAGGACCTGAGCAAACTAAGAATTGGGTGAACAGTAAGAGAAAAAATGTTCAGCATAGAAAACTGTTGCATTTTTGGCATGCAAAATCTTGATGCACAGCAGAATGTAACAAAATATGAGATGTAGACAATTGTTAGGATAGGAGAATATAAGAGAATATTTTTGGCTACATATGATGATATATTTTGTTTTATTATAAAAATTAAATATACAAATAATTGTATTGTATAATATACTCCAGTTTACAGTTAAAAATATCATTTTTATATATAGTTATAGCACTTAAAGTGCACCTTGATAGCTATCATTAGCATCTAATTTATGCCAAACACTGTTATGAAATGTATCAAGACATTATATTATTTAATTTTTAAAGCCATGCTATGAGGTAAATACTACTATTTTTTCCATCTTAGAGAAAGATAAATTGACCCATGGAGGTGTTGAACTTGTAGGAGGGTACATTTCTAATAAGCAACAGAAGCAGGATTTTAATCTGTGCTTCTTTAATTAACTTTCTGAACCACTGTCATTCCATGTCCTGACAATGGTAGAATTTTGCTAGAGAGATGAGATTCAAATATGTCTTTTGAAAGACTGCAAGAGCAAAGGTAAGAGTATGGTACAATTATGGAGTATTCCAGGAACACCAAGGAGCTATTTTTAGTTGAAACATGGCATGTATAAAGAGAAGAGAGAAAGTTTGAGAGATAAATCTGGCCCTAAACATGGTGGGTCATGAAAACCCAATTGAGCAGTATGTAAACAAAATGATCCTAGAAGAAAGCAAATGTGATGGTAGCTAGCAAGTTGGATTTACGGGGTATGTTGGGGGCTGGAAATAATGAGTTACAAAGAATGTGCCAAGGGGATGATTGCATTTTCCTGACAACATCAGTCACTGAAATCTACTTTATTTAGTTAATATAAATAATAAGCATCTTATCGTGCGTGATCCATGAATGAACTTGGGTAATCAAGAGATGAGCTAAACTTGAATAAAGTGAAAAGCTGTCAACATATGTGAGTGGTAAGCTTAGGGTGTCTATTACTGTTCATGTCTATCAGTTGTTATTTCGGGGAAATAAAGTGTAGAAAAATACCAGTCTCTGAAATTCTCTACATAAACATTTTTCTCAGCTTCCTATTCATCAGCAAGTCCTACTTAATTCAGCCTCTAAATTATAGCCTACATTAATAGCTTTTTTTCTCCATGTTTCCACCCTAACCCAAGCTGTCATCATATCCTTTCTGTATATGATAATAAATGTCTAGTTGGTTTCTCATTTGACTGTTTCATAGTTTCTCACTTCTATATACTGTTTATGAAACAAATAGAGTAATAAATTCCAAAATATCTTTCAGATTAAGTATCACAGATGGTTTATCACATAATTTGGACACTCTACCTCTCCAAGTTTCATCTACTTTCATTCTCATTACTGTGGTCCCTCTGTTTTATTGCTCTTCAGATATACTCACTTTTCTATTACTTAAATGTTCCATAATTTTTCTAACTCAGAAACTATGGTCTTTCCTGGATCATCCTCATTTCACCTTAGATGATCAAATTATTCTCATCTTTAGAATGTAGAATCATTTTATCAGAGAGGCTAAATCCAACCACGATTTAAAAATAGGTTTTATCTCCTTTCCCTAGTGACAGTACATCACACAGGGATAATAATTATTAACTGGTATAAGAAAGCTGCTATAGAGTTTTCTATAGCAAGGAAAGGACACAAAGACCAATAAAAGAGGAACATACCTTTAAGGCTAAAGTTCTCTTTGCAAGTAGAGTAGGCATGAAAAGTAGGAGGTGAGAAATGATATAGGAGAAGTAAGTTGTGATCTTTGGAGCTTTTTAAGCCAACATAATGAGGTTAGACTTTAGTTTGAACTATACTGGATTTATGAGAAGGAAGGAAATAAAATGTTTGAAGCAGAGGAGTGATGTGACCATAATGGCATTTTAGAAAGATAAAGGTAGATAAGAAGAAAACCTGGAGGCAAGGAAAGTAAACAAGCAGGATATGATGGTGTCCTGACCCAAAATGAGACACAGAATGAAGAGGGTCTAGCAGAGGGAAATACTTAGAAGAATTAATGTTTGGAAATTATCCATCAATACATATCTGTTTACACTCTTGACACTATTATTACCATAACAAGTAATTTATTTCAGTAAGATGTTTTCCATTATTTAAGGTCATTAGTGGTTTAATTAAACAAGTAGTTCCTATCATTATAATCAGGAGATACTGTAAATACACCAAATACATTTCATTTTAAGAGCTAAGTAGGAGGAAGTTGTTAACTTTAAGACCTTAGGTAAAATAAAACAAAACATTATTTCAGACTTTGGAGACTTTAGATCAGTGAGTAGGTCAGAAGTGTTTAATCCCCAAAATGAGATACTGGAAAGCTAAATACTCCCAAAATGAGAAAACTGATGGAAAGCACTTTTACTAAAGCAATTAAGTTTTAGCTATTGTTGTTTTATACCTTCATTCACATTTGTTTCTGAGATTTCAGAACGTATTTTATTCTTCAGAAATGCTTTTTTTTTTTATTTATTGTACATGAACAAAATATAAAGTGGAATCAGAAATCAGAATGGAAGAAAGGAAGAGAAAGCACATGTTCCCATTGTAAAGGTCAATGCAGATTTCAGAACTGAGGTCATTAAAGCAGACACATAAGAAACGTTAGCTTATGACACAATACAAAGATCTACAAATAGCTACTCACAACTAAAAACAGCACTAGGAGAACTCTGGAATTCACTTCAGAAATGTAAGCAACATGGTAAAACAAAACCTTTAGAAGAGCTCAGCAGAAAGGGAAGGAAAGCGATTTCACTTAATTCTATATCCAATGCTTTTCAGTGTCAGTAGGGAACTACCCATCTGGAAAAAAGTTCCTGTCACCAGGCAACAGAAGAGTAGAGTATGTGAACAGCTACCTCAGCACAGCATCAAATTTTATCCCTTTTTGGGATAAAACATTTTTGGGAGCTCCTATTTCATCTGTTGAATTTTATCCTATCCAGACCAGCTTAGATAAGATACAAAGAAATAGCTTGAAATAAGGAATAAAACCAGTGATGAGAAGTAGCAATCAGTTTCCCAGTGATCTGTTCTATAGATAAACCCAGCAGCTTTTTAGCAGCTTTTTTCTACTGAAGAAACCAATAGTCAACATAGCTTCCCTGGTCACTCTACAGATTTCAATAGCTTTTACCTCACAGGAATCTGCACTCATTTCACCAGCCACCTGATTCCCACCCTGCTCCTCCTACCCTAAACCCAACAGAATCCAAACACCACACCAACAGTCAGTCCATGCTTCAGTGGCTCTGTAAATGCAAGATGCTAGTCTCTATCCCTGTTAAGTAAACCAGAATGCCACTGCCATGTGCATGCTTGAGGCTAGCCCCTCCCTCAGGACACTAGTATGCTGCTGACTTGACACTAATCACTGGCCTCCACTACTTTGTGAATGCTCAGGGGAAGATTTGACAGTCATACAAACAGCCAAGTTCCCTGACACTGCCTTTGGAGCGGAGTTAAGCCTGTGTTTTGTCACTGGCCTGCATGATTCACTTACCTGAAGTTAAGTCCTTCAGCTGTGAACCAGGTGGTCCACTGGCCCCAACATCATGTGCCTCTGTTAAGATCCTAACCATGGTAGTGCAAGCTGACAGCCAGGTCTTTCATACTTGGCAGCACGCCTGCAGTTGTCCCTAATGAGGACTCTGGCCCTCACCACTACTTGTGTGCTTGCAACAAGTTTCAGTCAAAATGCCAGAACACAGGCAGCTATATCTGACTACTACTGGCTATGATCACTACTACATATTTCAATATAACCAGCAGCTGGAACTGAACGTACAGCTGAGGACATCACTAGTCCTTGTGGGATGCCCATAATGCTTAACAAGAGACACATATTTATTAATGTCATGGACCACAGAGGCATGAGCTAACAAGCCATAATGCCTCTCCTCCAGATCTAGTCATACACACATACAGACACACACACACGTACTTGTCATCCTGTACTCCTATATTCAGGTTCACAGCATGCTCCTTCATTCTCCTACCTGAAGATCCAAGTCTTCATATAACAGTCAGTTTATAAAGTAGAAGAGATAACAGCTTCTTCAAATTTAGAGATGCCTACACAATGATAGGGGGGTTATGAAGATTCAGAGAAATGTGACTCCACTAAAGGAGTGCATTTAACTTTAAGCAACTGGCCCCAAATAAATGGAGAGACATGAACTGACCAACAAAGAATTTCAAATAATTGTTCTAGAGATGCTCACGGAGACATAGTACAAATATATAATGTAATGATAGCAGAACAAAATGAGAAGTTCAACAAAGAGACACAAAACAAGAAAAGGAACCAACATAAATTTGGGAGGCTAAAGAATATAATGACTAAAATCTCTCAGAAAAAAGAACCCCCTTTAGACTATTAGTTTTTTCAACAGAGATTTTGCAGGCCAGGAGAGAATGGGGTGATAAAATCAACATGCTGAAAAAAACAATGTGCTAGCCAAGAACATTTTAATCAACAAAGTTGTCTTTGAGAAATGAAGGCGTGAAAAGACTTTTCCAAACAAACAAAAGCTAAGGAAGTTCATCACCACTAGAACTGCCTTTTTAATATGCTGAAAGGAGTTCTTCAAGCTTAAATGAAAGGATGTTAACTAGTAATATAAAAACAAATAAAAATAAACAACAGACTGATAGGGTAAGTAGATATTCAGATTCAGAATATTCTTAATTTGTATTATGGTGAAGTGTTAACCACTTAACAATAATAGAAAGTTTGAAGGACAAAGTATTAAAAAATAGCATAGCTTATAATAATTTGTCAATGAGTAGAAAATACAAAAATATGTGGAGTGTGACATAGAAAACATAAAATAGTGATAAGGAAAATTCAAAAGAGTAAAGATTTTATATGCAATTGAAATTAAGTTACTATCAGCTTAAAATAGACTCGTATCTATAATATGTTTCATGTAAACCTTGGGGTAACCACCGACTTTATAGTATATACATACAAGATAAAGACAAGGGAATAACAGTATGGAAAACAGTAAGAGACGAAGAAACAGTGGAACTACATAATAGTCAAAAAAATTATGAAGTTGGACAATTGTAAGTCCTTTCCTATCAATAAGTACTTTACTTATAAATGCATTAAATCCTTCAATCAAATGGAATATAGATGCTGAGAGATATAAAAAGTGATCTATGATGATAAAGAACACTTAACAAAGTTTTAAGGATATATGTATGCTCAGAGTGAAGGAATCAAAGTGGATATTACATGCAAATAGAAACCAAAAGAGACTAGGGATAGCTATAACTTTATCAGGCAAAATAAACATTAAGTGAAAAAATAGATGAGATAAAGAAGATCACTGCAAACAATAAAAGGGCTAATACATTGAGATGACATAAAAATTGTAAATATATCACCACGCAAATTAGAGCAGCTAATATATTGATCAAATACTAACAGATATGAAAGGAGTAATACAAAAATGAAAATCAACAAGGAAGCACTGAACTTCAATTATATTCTAGACCAAAAGGGTAAGAAAGAGATTTTATACATATATACATATATACACACACACATATATATCTACATAATACACACATTCTATATAACAACAGAACACATTCTCAAGTTCACAAAAAACAGAGTATAAATCATAAGTGTATGTAGGTCACGAAACAGAGCTCAGCAAATTTTAAAATATTGAAATTATTCCAAATATCTTCTCTGACTATAATGACATGTAAATATAAACTAAGAGAGTAAAAAGCTGAAAATTTTAAGTATATGTGGAAATTAAACAACATACTTCTGAACTACCAATGGTTCAAAGATGAAATCAAAAGGGAAATCAAAATTCTTGAAGCAAATGAAAATTCTAAACATAGGGATACAGCAAAGCCATGCTAAGAGGAAAAATAGCAATGAATAAGAAAAATAGGAAGGTTGCAAATAAACAGCCTAACATTACATCTTATAGAAATGTGGTGGGTGGGGGCAGGGGAGGGGGGAGAAAAGAGCAGGCTAAGCACAGACAAAGCAAAAGAAAGATACACTAAAGATAAAATTAGAAATAAATAGAAAAATGGAAATAGAAACAAAATTTAAAGATAGAGACAACTGACAAAACTTTAGCTAGACTTACCAAGAAGACTAGAACAAATATAATTAGAAATGAAAAAGGAGATATAGTTAATATCTCAGAAATACAAAGGTGGTTACTATGAACAATTATATGTCAACAAATTGGACAACCCCGAAAAACTGGAAACAAACAATATACTAAGTTCAAATCATAAAGAAATAGAAAATCTAAGCAAACAAACAAGGAAGGAGATTAAAGCAGTAATAAAATATTTACCAACAATAAAAAAATCCCAGGTCAGATGGATGAACTCTATGAAATATTTTAAAAGTATACAACACCAAATCTTCTCAAGATATTACAACAAAACTCCTTTTAGGAAACAAATGTTATCTTCATATCAAACTCATATAATAACACTGCAATAAATGAAAACTACTAGCCAATATCCTGATGAATGAAGCTATAAAAATCTTACCAAAAGATTAGAATGCTATTTAATAGGACATTAAAGGTTCTTACACCATGATCATAAAGAATCTATTCTCGAGATGTAAGACTGGTAAAACACACACATATAAAGAATATGATACACCACACTAATACAATGCAATACAAAAATCATATAGTCATCCCAAGAGATACATAAATATATTTGGCAAATCAACATCCTTTCTTGAAACAAAATCTCATCAATTTGGGTATTAAAAGATCATAATTTAACATGATAAAAATATCTAGGTGACAAACACCTGATAACATCAATCTTAATGATGAAAGATTAGAAGTTTTTCTTGTAAAATTAGGAACAAGTCAATACTGCCCACTCATAACATTCCTATTGGTTGTTCTAAACAGAGCAATTAGTCAATAAAAGAAAAAGCCACTCAAATTGGAAAGGTAGAAATACAATTGTCTATTTACTGGTATGTTCCTGTATATAGAAAATCCCAAAAGTCTCCACAAACAACAAAACAACAACAAAAACTGTTATATATATATATAACATATATATATATATATACATATTGATAATAAATGCATTGAGTAATATTTCAGGATATCAAACTGATACACAAAAGTGAGCTGCACTTCTATACACTAGTCATGAATTAGCAGAAAAAAGAAATAAAGGAATTCTATTTATAAAAGCATTAAAACAATTATTTAGGAATAAATGTAATCAAGGAAAGATAAGTACAACAAAAACTCTAATATATTGCAGAAGAAATAACAAGGAAGACACAAATAAATGAAAAGATATTTAGTGTTCTTGGATAGAAAAATTGATATCATTAAAATATTCATATTTTGCAGAGGCACCAATAGATTCAGTGTAACCCCGATAAAAATTCTAAATGGTATCTTTCACAGAAATACAAGAAATGGTTCTAAAATTCATATGGTACAAAAGAAGATGCTGAAGAGCCAAAACATTTTGAAGAGGAACAAAGACAGAGGAACCATATCTCCGATTTCACACTATGTTACAAAAATGGATTATAGACTGATATATAAAGCTTGAAACCATAAAATACACAGAAAAAAATAGGCAAGCCACTTCCTGATATTGTTTTAAAGATGTCTTTAGGAACTCAACTCCAACAGTAAGGAAAGCAAAAGCAAAAATAAACAAATGAAACTTATATCAAACAAAAAAAACTGCACAATGAAAGAAACATTCATAAAAGTGAAAAGACATTTTACTGACTGTGAAAAGATACTTGTACATCACACATCTTATAAGACATAACTGTCAAAAATATATTCTAAAAGCCCATAAAACTCAACAACATGAAAACTCATGTAACAGATTAAAAACAGGCACAGGATTTGAATCAACACTTTTCCAAAAAAGACATCTAAATGGTCAACGAACACATGAAAATTTTTTGTCATCTTTTATTATTAGGGAAGTATAAATCAAAGAACAATTAGATGCCACATCAGACCTATGAGAATGACTATTATTCTAAAGAAACAACATGTATTGGTGAGGATGTGGGCAGAGAGAACTTTTCTGCACTCAGAGGAGGAGAATGTATTGGTTAAGCTATTATGGAAAGCACAGTGAAAATTCCTCAACAATTAGAACTATAAATTCCATATGATCTAGTCATCCTACTTCTGGGTATTTATGTCGAAAACACTATTTCAAGAGATATAGACAACATCGTGTTTATCATAGCATTTGTTACAATAGCTAAAAGTTAGAAATTGCCAGTTTACAGATGAGTGGTTAAAAATATACTAGATATACAAAATAGAATACTAGGCTAGAAAAAGATTAGAATCATGACATTTGCGACAACCTGGATGAAACTAGAGGGTATTTTACTTAGTGATATAAGTCAGGCAGAAAAAGTCAAGTACTGTATGATCTTATATAGGCAATCTAAAAAAACAAACTAATATAAACAGATTAGAATGGTGATTGGTGTTGAGTGTTTGGGAAAATGAGATATTGGTCAAAATATACATACTTTCAGTAAAGTTAGTAAGTTCTGGTGATCTAATGTGCAGCATAGTGATTACAATTAATACTGCATTATCTATTTGAAGTTTCCATTGACTAGAACTTTAATATTCTCATAACAGCAACCATAAAATGGTAATTATATGAAGGATGTCATATTTAACATATTACAGTAAACATACAGTATTTATGTTTATCAATATTACAGATAAATATTAAATTTATCTAATGTTATGTGTCAATTAATCTCAATAAAGCTGGAAGGGGGAAGATCAGTTAAGTTTCAACCTTGAAACAACAAGAAAATAATCAAATTTCATTTAAATTGCAAATGAAAAACCAAATTAATTTTATGTGGAAAAATAAAATGTGTTCTAGATAACTGGTATTTGCAATATTTAAATTGATAATAGCATATAGCAGAATTCTTAGAATAATGCATAAATAGTTGTTCAAATATACTATTTTTCTGGAATATCACTTCCATCAGTTAAGTTTGTGATCACACCTGAATAGCAGATGATTAAGTCTTAAGATCTTGAACAAAAATTTTAAATGATGTATATATATGTATGTAAAATAGGTAAATGATATCCATTGCAAAAACAAATGGAAGAAAGAAAGTGGAAGGCCTGAAAGGTTATTATGAAATTTGAGAAATCTCTGTTTTCTTTGAAAATGGGTGATAAGCACACTCAAGCCAAATCCATAAAGTAGTTGCTCTGGAATCACCTCAATTTTAAAACAAACTATTTCTTTGATTTTCTTTTTAGCCATAAGTTAGTTTTATCTGTTCTAGTACTGGCAACTCTCACACATAGCTGGTAGGAATATAAAAAGAACCAAAAACTTGGGAAACATTTTTTTTCAGGTTTTTATAAAATAAAACATTATTCATCCTATGATAGAGCAATTCCATTTGTAAGTACTTACTCAAAATAAACAAAAAAAAATCTGTACACAAATAAAACTTGTAGTTTAAAAACAGCTTTATCATAACAGTCCAAAAAATAAGATTCCAATAAATTACTAAAGTCAACAGAATGAATAAAAAAGTTGTAATAACAAAATATTTCCAGTAATATGAAGTGTGAACAATTGATATCTACAAAAAACACAGATATATTACAAAATCATTATGCCGAGCTCAAAAATTTAAACAAAATAGCACATGGTATATATTGCCACTTTTAAGTTGAGCTGAGATGTTGGAAAAGTCCTATATCTTGAGATTACAGCTGACTAAGGTGGTATAAGCATTTATCAAAACTCATTAAATGTATGCAGTTCACTGTATGGTAATTTTACTTAAAAAAGAAAGAACTCCAAACATGGCATGAGTTAACCATATTTCAGATTAAAGGAAACTAAAGAGATATAAATAAATGCAATATCTAATCCTATATTGGATCCTGGACCCAGGATACAATAGTTCAAAAAGGTATTAATGATACAGTTGGTTAAATTTGAACATGGGGATTAAAAATAATCTCTCAATCTAAAATTTTCTGACTTTGTAATTCTTCTGTATTTATGTAAAATAATGTTCTTACTCTTAGAAAATGTACACTATAGTGTTTAAATGTAAAGGGGCATGAGCTCTCCAATTTATACTCAAATGGTTAGAAAAAATATTATATTCATATTTCTACAGAGAGAATAATATAGAATTTAGAGGAATTATAAACAATTGGTGTGTCTGGGCTATATTGGAACTTTTGTACTATTACAGATTAATTTCATATTGAAATTTAAAAAGGTACTCCCCACGCCAAAAAAAAAAAAGTGAAAAATTCAAATGCACAATTAACATTTTAAAGATCTACAGCACATATAAAAGATGGCAGAGGTAACTGGGGTTTATTCCTTTTAAAAACTATTTTACAATTTATGTATTAATAATACAGCAGAATCTCAGACAAGCTTCTATAAATTGCACTTAATCTTATGGATCCATTTCCAAAATTGATATATGACTAAAGTGAACAATTTGTTTTTGGAGTATAGCTCACAAGAATGATGATCATAACAATATAATTAATAGTAAGTGATTATATCTAGCTAGATACCAAAACCAATTGCTTCTGAGAACAACTTCAGTCCCTAAAGAGAAAATATTTCATCAATACAAAGAAACATAACATAGTTCTAATTATACTACTCCAAGATAGCATGTGTCCAATTAATTAAACTTAGTAGGAGGCCGTTAAAAATGAATGACAGAGATGGGAATAAAATAGGTCCAGCATATGGTATTTGAAATTATGACATGGTCAGCAAATCACTTTTACCTATACTAATTTATGATAATATTTCATGAAAATATTAACAACTCAACAGTTATGTTAAGTGTATATTACTTGGCTCTTAACCCAATTCTGTGCATACAGCTCTTGACAAATATAAAGCAATAAAACATACAAGTAGTTATATATGACTCTTGATTTATTAACAAATTGAGTGTATAACACACAAATATTATAGCTGATATGGAAATACACACTTTCCTAAGGCAGGAGATAGGACACACACCAGCAGCTCCTTGAGAAATAACATTTTCTTACTAAAGATGTACCTTAAATACATATATTTTAAAATATACTTTTTTTTTCAGTCTTTGATAATTATACCAAGAATATAGCTTTATAATACTGAAAACTAATGAAAAGAAAAAGTTCAAGGGAAAAATAACATAAATCTATATAAGGATGGTATCAGTAGGTTCAGAATTTTGTTTCATCCTCAATAATCCAACTTCACATAATATTGATGGATTTTTAAACAAGTACTTCACATAATATTGATGGATTTTTAAACAAGTATGTTTAGAGTGTTTTAAAAATGCCAGTGATTATTATAAACAAACAAAATATATTTTAAAACCTTGAGATTGATTCAAATTTGAATGTTAACATTACTTGCATTTTTCATCTTACCCAAAATCCAATGTTCCCTGTAACTACAAAATATAGCTTCTGAGAATTTGCATTCCAGATCAACATAACATTCAACTTATGTAAACTACATGTGTGCACATCTAAATGTAACAGTTTAGAAGATCAGTCAGGAATCCTGTTCTATGGGTTCTTTGTTGCCTGTTGAAATTAGTCAAAGACAAATCATAGCCTGAAAAAAGGCTTTATTGGAAGTGGGTTGGTGAGAGGAGGAGGAGAATAGAATCCATGAGGGTGTCAGTGCTAGAACAAAGTGCCAGACTGCTCAATCTGGCAACCTTGAGCTGATCCTTTAAAAAAATTTTTCAACTAATCAATAGACAGGCTGCAAGGAAACTTCCTGCTGTACTCAAGTCTGCAGCTTGTGGGGAAGGTCAACTAATGGTAGTCTGTTAGCAAGACATTTCTCTCTCTTGTCTGATGCCCACTTCCTTCAGTGACATAAACATTTTTGAAGAAAACAGCAAACAGCATTGCATTCTCAATCAATAATCATCACAATGGAGAAATGAATGATTTTAGTTAAAGGGGAGACTTAACAAAAGGACCCCTCACAATGGGGCAGTTAATGGTTTCTAAAGTCAACGGTCTTTACTGAAGAACAGCCAGACATGTGCAGTGCAAATGGCAGATAAAATTTTTCATAAGCCAGCGGTCAGGGAGTCCACCAAATTTCTGGACCTTGCTTGTCTCACAAAATCTTTTATGTAAAGGGGTATCTATATAACTGCACATTGGGTAATTTATGAAAAGTCAATAGGTCAGTAACAGAATATAGTTATTAAACTTTTTGGATGCTGGAGATACATTAGTACATTAGTAAAGGGAACAAAAAAATTTCTGTTCTATGAAGCTTACTTTTTTTGTAGGAGAAAGAAAAAATAAATTAATGAGTATATAACATAGCAGACAATAAAAGTTGTAAAGCAGAATAAAGTAGGAGATCTATGGAAAAAATAAGGATAGACTGCAAATTAATAGTGAAGGGTCTATGGAGAAAGATGGAATTGGACAGAAGATTTGAAATAAATAGTGGAGTTAGTTATATAGACACATGGGGCAAGAACATTCAAGGTAAAGAGAACTTTATATACAAAAGCCATAGGGACACAGTAGCTAGGAAGCTGAAGTGCTTAGAGAGAAATACATTGAAATAAAATAGGATGTGAGCAATACAAATGGAGTTTCATGACTGAAAGCATATTCCAGAGATAATAAATTCTCATTTATGCATTAATATTTTTCAGTTGTTAATTGCTTAATATCATTAATTATACTTTAAAAATGCAAGTATCAAACTGAGAACACTGACTTTGGGGGCAATAAATGTTTACAAACATTCATGTGAATAAAATTCTAATATAGAGTTCAAATTAGATTGCCATAATTTTAAGTTACAATGAATTAGTTATAATACAAGGAAACATGTAATGAATAACTCGACCTAGGCATTTGTCTTTCATCTAAACTTTTATCTATAACTCAGCAGATGTTATCAGAAATCCTGATAAAAGCATTCTTTGAATGAAAGCAAAGTGCTTTCCTTTCCTTAGACTTGGTATGGTTTTGATTTTGATGGCCTTGTTTTACCTTTTTTAGTGAGTAGCATGAGGTCACTGCTTTAGTTTGTCCTCTGAAGTTGAATTTTCTATTAAACTCTCATTCTAGTAAAATATCCTCAGGATTAGTTTTGAGACAGGCAGGGTCCAGAAGCACTTGCACTGTGCCATGTCTCCTTGCCCTTTGCACTGTACAATGTCTAGCAGCTTCTTGGTAAAAGACAGCTAATTAGTAAACATTAATTGCCCCATTGTGAATTCTTTGGCTATGTTCACCTTTTTCACTGAAATCATAAACTTCTCCATTGTGTTGATTATTTGTGACTCTATTTTGATCTCCACATAGCAGGCCCCCCTTTAAGAATGATTCTGATTACTAAGATGAGTTACCAAGATGACTGGGCTATGAGTAATTAACACTGTTTTTTGAGTATCAATGTCAGTGGTAGACACCTAGCAAGACAGATTTTGTCTTGCTAACTAGCTGGCATCGGCCTACCCTATCTATCCCGTTGCAAACTCTAGAGTGCAGCAGTAAGTCACTTTGCAAGCCACTGTTTTGGTTGAAAAATGCTTAGAAGAACAAGCTAAAGACCACCAATGCCAGTATCTTTGAACTCTGCCTCTGACTGACTCCTGCATGAGAGGGTCTTTCTATTCTCCTTCCCCAGTAAAATTCTGTCTAAGGCACTGTTTGGCCTTCGGCTAATTTCCATTACTGAGAGAAAAACAACTCACCCTTAGCCAGCACCCTTGGCCTGTTATATTTTTAGGGCTGTGCATTCTTATGGGACACTGCTTAGGGTTATCAAAGTGATTATTTTTTCTAATTACCCAGATGAGAAGTATCTTTTAATCAGAGCATTCTTTTTTTAGAATCACATAAAATAATTACTTGTTTTGAAACCTGAATCTACACAAACATTTGAAAATCAATTTGATAGTACTTGGAATTCTGTTTCACAAACATTGACAGAAAACATGAAAGCAGTATAAATGCAACTTATATCCAGAAGCCAGGGAGTAGACAAACAGAACTGGACTGGCCTTTCCAGTGAGAGAATTAATGAAATGCTTGTATGCTTTTCTTGATCTGATGGTGGGTGATATATATGTTATTTCTTAAAAAACAAGAAAAAGAGAAAACATTTCTGACTATAAATATAAAAGGAGAAGAGAGATTCAGATGAAAGTATTTTTTCTGTCTTCAATTCTGGGATGCAGTGTTACAAAGATAGTTCAAAGGATCATTTTAAGTGATAGGAACATAAAGTGACAGTCACAAAACTCAATACTTATTTTGTGTAATATACTGAAAAAAAGCATACTCTGAGAAGTTCTATGTTGTTTTGAATTCTACCTTCAACCTCCATTACTTTTATTAGGAATTATTATAATACTGATGCAGTAATTAAGCCATAGCTGTGTATACTGATTATTTTGGTTACTGTTTTATTTGTGTTTACAGAACAAGTTTACCATGTAAATTATCACACTGCCACTTGATTAGATCTATCTATCTATCTATCTATCTATCTATCTATACATACACACACATAATATATATATACACACATATATGTACATATACATTTAATTAATAAAATTTGAATAAGCTTTATTCATTTATCCAGTGAAGTATTCAAAGAATAAATTAACTTAAGAAATTGAAGGTAAGTTAAGTACTACCTAATTTACTCATACATAGTTTCAATACTTATTTATTGAACATCTTTTTACCAGATCCTATAGTCTAGAAAATTGTGTATGAATTAGGGGCAAGGTAGTTCCTGGTAGAAGGAACAATGTGAGCAAAAACATGAGAGGTTCAAGAGCCGGACATGTTGTAAGAATATCATATACCTTTAAGGTGGCAGAAATAAGGAATGTACTTATGGAACTATTATAAGGAAAAAGCAATAATGAAATAATTTGTGATACTAAGGAGTTTAAATCTTTTGCTATAAACAAAAGTGACACATTGAATGTTTTTAAGGATCTCCAGCTTCTTAAAAGACAAATTTGTCTGTTAGAAAAATTTAAATCAGGTAGCATTATATCTGCTGTCTGATGTAGGGGAGAGTGGAGATATTAAGAATCTACAGAAATAGTTTAAGTAAGTTCTGATGATGAAACTGTTTCAGTGTTGATGGAAAATAGAGAATAAACACTAGAGATATCTAGGACCTAGGTCTGATTTGCTGACCTAATGTACGTGCACATGAGAAAGAGAGAAACCATTAATAGCTCTGATTTTCCTAGGTATTTTAAATGCAAATTTGGTAAAATTATTAGATAGAACACAGGAAGAGGAGGAGATTATGGGTGAATATAAAGAGTTTCATTTTTTACATATTGTAATTTTTGTGTGCTTCTATTGATTATTAGTTGGAAATATGGGTTTGAGCTACAGGATAAAGTTCTGGGCAAAATATATAGAATTTACTCTTATTGTCATATAAATACAATCTAAATGCTAAAAAATATAATCAAAGTTCCATAAATTAGTCAAACAAGATGAGAGATTATATATAGAATGAAAGAATAGTAAAGAATTCAAAAGCAGTTACAAATTAGACAACTACACAGATGCATATAGTCAAAAGCATTCTGAGAGCTAAGGAAGAAGACAACTTCAAAGAAGAAGTGGCCTTGAACAATGCCAAAGACAATGTCAAATCTAGCTCCTGCTTTATTTGCGCTTACATAGCAAATTAAAATTATAAGCTATCACATTGTCACTTGATTAAGATATTTTATCAGTTTTAATAATGGAAAAATAATTTTTACTATTTAAGGTCAGGGATAAGACTAACTCTTTTTCTCACTTTCCAGATCGTGAACCAATACATTTCCACAAGTACTTATGTTAATTTGATTTGTTATTGCAACCATAAGAATCTTGATACTGCAGCTGATTTCAGATAGCTTCTGTAAAGAACATAGAATGTACAACATAGAGTTAAATGAGTTAAATCTATAATAAATAGAGGAAATTCATAGAGGAGAAGAGGGGAAGAGGAAAAGAAGAGGGGGATCCAAGCACCAGCAGAAGGGAAGTATATCCTTGAAAAGAAATCAGGCATTACTTAGTCTGAGGGAACAGAGAGATGAAACAAAGTATATCAACAAAATGAAAGAATGGATACGAGAATATAAAATAGGGTACAAATAAAAATCTGAAGAATGATAAAATAATCAGTTGACCAAATCACTCTACGCAATCAACTCCTCAATTCTGGGAAAATTCCCTTTCAAATAAGTAATTTTCCCAATTTAATAGAAATTATCTATTTTAATTAATTTATAAGATATTAATTCACTATGCAACTTTAGTAAAATTTGCACACATACACATACCCCAAACACACATAAAAAGGAATATTACTGTTCATTTTCTCACCTTTTATTTCCTGATAGGAGAACAGGATATTTTTAATAGAATACCTTATGAAAATTCTGCTTCTTTCCACATCAGGAAGTTTCAAATCAAATAATGAGAAAGGATATGAGGATAAGGTGGCAGAGAAAGTACAACTTCTGATTCCTCAGAGTGTAAACAGAGAGTATCATAGAGTTAAATGAGAGATCAACATTAGGATAACTTCTGTAAGGTGATTCATGTAGGACAAGCGATGGGATTACTGGGGCAGTGCCCATCACTTTTATTTCATATGTAAAAATTAGAGAAACATTCTTACAGGTCATTAAGTCTAGATCTCTATAATTGAATTGATTATTGATACACATTCCTCCTATACTTCTGGGGGGGTTGTATTTATGTACAGTCAATGCTACTTGGAAATTTGGGAGTCCATATTATTTGTAATATACATTAACAGCTGGCAGTGTAGTCATTCAAAATCTTGAGGTGTCAGCATGCCCTTTGTCTTGAAGAACGGTTCTTTTTCCCTAAAAGTCTGAGCATGAGAAAAGAAAAAAAGAAAATAAGTCAACCTTGGTGAAAGACTAGTAATATCTGAAATGGTAAAAGCAGGGATGTTAAGGCAGCTATTCCGTGGCTTGTTAAAGACAAATAGGCAAGTTACTCAGAAAAGGAATAGAAATGGCTTTGTTCCAGAGGTCAGAGAAAGTCCTGAATGACACTTCAGTAATCTATTTGCAAACCTCAAATCCTCTGACAAATGGTGGGAGGAAAAAAATCCTAGCTTAGACAACAGTAGAATGCTTACACCAATTACTTGTGCTTGTGGCTGTAGAGAATCCATAATACTATCACTTCTTCCATTAGCTGAGATGTCTGCTGTGAAGTAGAGTGACCAGAGGTCTCTCCCCAAAGGGATTGCAATATGGGAACTTAAACTGAGATCCTAGTGAAAATTAATGTGGCTGCACCCACTCCAGGGCTGGTTTCTGCTTCTGCCTGGAACTATTGCAAGGGGTCAGGAAACAAACAGATGGTGGATGACACTGCAGACAGAAGATGCATTACTCCTGTTACTCCTACTTCTTAATTAAAGTGAAAAAATAATCTGTACCATCACAAAAT
Organism: Solenodon paradoxus; assembly: GCA_004363575.1. Taxonomy (NCBI): domain Eukaryota; kingdom Metazoa; phylum Chordata; class Mammalia; order Eulipotyphla; family Solenodontidae; genus Solenodon; species Solenodon paradoxus. The sequence continues at coordinate 694,212 of RJWH01000115.1, read as the reverse complement.
GTTTCTATTTTCTTAGCTCAATTATTATTGGTTGACTATAATTTTATTATTTCAAATTACCCTAAGATACATGATTTTTCAATAAACTTAAACAGAAGAAACCAAGTAAATTTCAGCAATATAAGAAAGGACAGGATTCTATCTTTTTGTGTGGTTTTAAATACAACATCTTTAAGTTGGCACGGATGACTAAACAATTAAGGTCTAGCCTAAATTTCCTCCAAGAGCTACATTTGAACATAAGCTTCAGCTGCATGCAATATAAGTTTTGAATTTCTCCTTATATCTCTTCAGTTTTATTCCACTTGTTACTGGTTTTGTTCTCACTATCTAAAACCTTTGTGTGTGTATGTGTGCCCATGCATTTATCTACTATCATAATTTGTCACAAATCACAAACATACAAACAAACGCTTGTCCTGTGACTTTCATAATCTATGACCCTGGAAACTAAATTCAGAGTCAGATACTGTTGCTCTTTCCTGCCCTTGCCATTTTGTCTGTCTATCATCAATCGTGGCAGTCTTTCTCCTGACTTTGGAGATGACCTCACTATCCTTCTCAACACTGTACATGGGCAGGCTCTGCAAATCAATAAGACATAGTGTTTGAGATAAAAAACGACTTATCTTTCTAGATCCCAGTTTATGTTTCACATGCTAGAATAAAATAATTGCTTAACCAGGTACAAAGACTTGATACAGGAGGTTCAAATAGAGAGGTTCCGAATGCTGACAATAGGTAGAATGAGGGAAGTCTATATGTGATACCAAGAAAGATTATTTGTTAATTGGGAAAAAAAAACAAGAGGTGAGACAGAGTATAGAAAGAATTTCCAAGCTGGGTGCAGTGGTCAGAACCGAATGCTAAAGTGAGGTTGGTTTAAATAGGAATAGAACATGTACACAGACTTTGGAAATGTGAAGAGTGTTGGTATTATCAGGCTTCATGGAATGTTGGGTCCCAGGAGGGATTGTATTAGACTGGGTTATGTGACTGGGAAGAAAGTGACCACTGGCTCCACTCTCAAGGCTGTGAAACAAAGGTAGAGTGTAGGGCAGAGGTTGGTGATATGCTTGTTAAACCTGAAGGAATTTTATATTTACAAGAGGGTTGGCCATGTTAATATGTAAAAAGAACATCTCTATTAGATTATAAAGTAGGGCCAATTAGTAAAGCAGAGACAAAAGTGGGATAAGGTCAAGAATATAAAGCTAGCTTTGAACAGTAAGAGACATGTGAGGCAATAGGGATGTAGATAAAATTAATTTGTAAGTGACAAGGAGGAAGTCGAGGAAAGTTTTGTTTACTGGTCTTAATTTTCTCTGTTAGGTAGGAGACAATATTTTCTGTTGATAACTGATGTTATGCATATTTATGGCGGCTGTCTGTGTACTAGTTTTCTAGGGGTCCCATAGCAACACAAACTGGGTGCTTACAACAACAGAAAGTTATTCTCTCACAGTCTGCCAGCTAGAAGTGTGAAATCAAGGTGTCAGCAGGGGTTCTCAGGGAGAACCCTTCCTTGCTATTTTTAGCTCTGTTGGTTTCTGGTGCTCCTTGGCTTGTGGCCAATTTTTTGCCTCCTTTTTTACATGACTTTCTCTTCCTTCTCCCTGTGTGCTCTCTCTCCTAAGTACACTTACAGGATTTAGGGCCTATTTAGGTCATCAAGGAAAATCTGATGATAATAAACTTAATGACACCCACAAAGGCCCTGTTTTAAATAATAGGTCACATTCACAATTCCCAGGGGCTACATCAGGAACATATCTTTTTAAAGGTCACCAATTCAACTCACTGTACTATATTTTGGATTCTGTTTCAAGAAGGCTCAAATACCTTATATAATTCTCACCCTCTCCCGTTTCAAATTCTTTGACATGATTCTGTCACATATAAAATATATAACGACATAGTCTCATTCAAAAACAAAAGAATTCACTCTAAATGAACCAGACACTCTAGAAAATCCCTGAGAAATAGGGGGGTGGGGAGCTATAGAGCAAACCACAGGGAAAATAGAAACAGCATCATGATGGTCTATGTTGGGAATGAGAAGTTTACGGACAAAAGTGGGACAGGAGAGTTAGTAGCTGTCACAGCAGGAGCAGTCAGGTAGGTCACATTTGGCAAAAGTGATGGAATGTTCCCAGGAAGAAATGGCAAGCGAATGAGTTTAGGAAAAGGTAGGCATGAACATATCCTGAATGTTCACAAATTTAGTTATTAATGCACATACCCAGAAAACCATCTGTTAAGGATACTGCTTTTTAAGACACTAAAATGAGGTACAGCCACAGATGAGCCTGTATATATCTCTCTGATCAAAAGATAAGCAGTCATATAGGACATCTCAGTTACAAAGATAAACATGCAGAGAGGCAACAAATATTTTCTAGAACATGGGCAGAAAATCTAATCAATGAAAGACTTACATATATCAAACTAAGAATGAAAATCGAATTTTTAAAATAAATACCTATTGTATAATAATACCTACAGAGATAAGTAGGAAGTTATCACACCTTCAACAAAAACATGTAATTTTGAAACCAGAAATGATTACAGAGTTTTGATAAATTACAGTTGTTGAAATTTTAAAAATACTCTGATGATATAGAATAAAATTAAATCTGAATGCAGCTGACTGGAGTTTTGTAGCATCAAAGCAAAAAGACCGTATATCTGGAAGGCATGAAAGAGACATGGAAAATGGATGAAAACATATACACATCACATACAGAAGTCACTGTAGTACAGCGAGCACTTACAGAATTCTTTAAACACACCAAACTCTGCTCTAAGCTTTTGGAATATACTAATCTATTTCATCCTCACAAAGAAGATTTTATGAAAGAGAAGTCAGTAAAACACCTAAGGTCAAATAGCTAATAACTGAAAGCTGAGGTACAGGCTTAGCAACCAGGCTCCAGACAGCAGCTCTTAGGAATTATGCTGAACTGCCGAAGCTTGCAAACAACTATCATGGAAGCGAAGCATAATTGAATAAGTGGTAGTTGAAAAATTCCATAACTGAAAATAAAAAAACATGGGGCTTCTGTGAAAACAAAAGTAACAAAACTCAGAAATCAAATGACCAGCAACACATCTCTTGTATCTCTTGTGTGTGTGTGTGTGTGAGAGAGAGAGCGAGAGAGAGAGCGAGAGAGAAAGAGAGAGAGAGAGAGAGAGAGAGAGAGAGAGAGAGAGAGAGAGAGAGAGAGAGAGAGAGAGAGAGAGAGAGCGCGCGCGCGCGCCAGGCTTATCAACAAACTTGACAAGGCTGGAAGAATGTTTAATGTTGTGTGTTTTGGTAATTAACAGGTGTCTTCATTCCTTTAACATATTTTCTAAATCCACCTTCTTTAAAATCAGGGTTAATTAGCAAGAGATATTTAAGTCCTAGTGTTGTATGTTCCAAAGGAGTTTTTACTTAATCATTATGGTTATAGGCATTATAATAAATCCAGAGAAAGTGACCGGAATAAAGAGAAATTCATATGATTAAGTGATAGACTATCATTCTTCATTATAAATGTGTCTATAAATTTTCTTACTGTAATCACCTGTATTGATTTTCCAATTACACAATGTGTTGCCTTGTCTCTGAAGTACTATTTGTTCAGCATATCTGATTTTTTCTAAATTATTTTGTTATAATGTAACTATCTAGACAAAATTCATCAAAATACCATGTGACTATTACATATACCTTCACAAACATGATTAAATGGTATTATTCATTAGTTCAAGAGAGCAGGCTCCTGAACAATTATGAAAAATGATATATTTTGATAGGCTAGCAAGTGATAAAACTAGGGTTATTTTATAAGGTATTGAAATCAATATAATGCATCTGAAAAAATGTGCAGAGCTCACTGGAAAAAAAGAATGATAAAAATAAAGAGAAGCTACTCCTATCATATAGAGTTGGCATTATTGTTAGCATCATGTGACAGTTTATACAACACAACAAATTATCAGCATTAGACAAATGATGAAATTTGGCGTCACAGATTAGATTTCTAAGAAAAACCAACATGTAGTGTAATTGTGGTCCTCTCCCTGTATTCTTTCTACTAAACCTGCATCATGAAATACAGCATCTAATAAGGAACAACCACAAATAATTTTATATGTGTAATGCTAATTTCAAAGCAAAATTTTCAAGTATTCATAGAAGGACATTTAGTTATTTCATTTAGGAATTAACTATGGCATTTAATGTCGCCTTGTAATTGAGTAAAATTTCTCTTGCTACAGGAGAGAATCTAGCCTCTTAGTGCGGGATATTATGTGTGTTTTTAATTAAACTAAGCACAGTTGATGAGAAGAAAGCATCCTAAAATTTGTTCTTTAATGAGCCATTTTATAGGGTACTAACACACCAGGAGCAGCAGTTAACGTGTCTAACTCAATCACCTGGCCCACAACGGCATTTTAAATTTTATATACTTTTGCTATTTTAAAATTAATTCTGCTATCTATCATACAAAAAAAGGGTTCTGAATATATATATATATATAGTTTAGTAAATAATAAATTTAGAAGCAGTTATTTTATCACCATCAGTTTTGTTTTTTTTTTTCAGAAGGAAGTATTTTATTTATTTTTAATTTAGTGATACATCTGGTTGTTCCTCCACGGTCCTGGGATGTAAACCCTAGTCCTTGGGATGTATATGGACTGTGCTCAGCCAGAGAAAGCATTCCTAACTGCTATTCCATCAGTTTTAAGAAAGTGAATGTCACTAGCTGCCAACACTATAATGACTAAATTTTACCCAACTGCACATCCCCACTTTCCCTCCTCCAGAGGTAACTACTGTCCTGAAGAGGGTGTAAATCATTTACCTGATTCACATTACAAATGACCACCTATGCATGTAGGCTATACATGTTATGTCATATGTTTTCAAAAGTTAAGTAAATAGACTCTCTGCATACTCTACTCACATTCAATGCATTTTCTTCTAAGTCACCTCTGCTTGCTCAATACAGTGCTGCCCTGCATAAGGACATCTCAGTCAACCACAGACTCAATATACAATGATGGTTCCTATATATATATATATATATATATATATATATATGTATATATATATATATACATATATATATAGACTCGGTGTATAGTAGGCTATACATCTAGTTTGGCGTAAGTACACTCTAAAGCGCTCACATAATGACAAAGTCACCTGATGATGCATTTCTTAAAAATCTTTCATTAAAGGATATGTGATTTTATTGAGTTGTTTACAATTTCTTACTATTACAACCAATTTTGGTAAGAATATATCTTTATAAATATCTCTTGGGGTAGATCTGCAAAAGTTGTTCTAATATATATGCAAAGGAATGAATTTGCTTGGTCACAAAGCAAACCATCCTAAATTGTTTTTAATAAAAATCATCACAGTACAAACCTTAAATGTAATATTGAACACATCTTTAATCTTTGCAACACTGTCTATATTTTGGAATTGGACTATGTTTTAATTACTAGTTCACTGATTCTTATTAAGGTTTAAACTTTTGAAAAAAAAGTTTCTGGAACATTTATATTCCTTCTTTGTAATGCCTATTCATGTCTTTTAAACATGTTTAATGAATCACCCACTTATACAGTTTTTCTGAATAATATCCCCCTGTTGTAAACACCCCAAATGTCTCTTATAGATTATTTCTTACATTTATTCTTGCATGATATATTTTGATAAACACAAGTTTAAGTTCTTTCTTGAAGTCATCAATCTTCCTTTAGGCTATGTACATTTTGTGATTTGATTAAATTTTTTTCTCCACCAAACTATATTTTCCTAAGAGTAAAATATTTAACCTACCTAATGTTAATCTATAGTGTGAAGAGAATATCAAATTTCACTTTAGTATTCAAGTAGGTGATCATGTTTACCAGTATTATTTATGGAACAAACTCTTCTTCCACCCCTCTGGCTGCAATGACTACTGTTATAAAACAAATTTGAATTCATGAGTGAGATGATTTCTGGGCTTGCTATTGTATGTTACTTTCTTACTTGTCAAATCTTCATCAACACTACTCTGTCTTAATCTCTATATTTTAATAAAATGTAATTGTCCCACCTTTAACTTCTTTTCTTCTTTAATGGTGTCATGCCTTCTGGTCTTTCATTCTTTTGTGTAGAATCAATTCCATACATTCCACAGATGATTTTGTTGAGATTTCCTTTTTCTTTTAAATTATTTTAATTGAGGAAGTACTGACACATTTGTATTAGTGAATTTTTGTAACTAAGAACGTTATTTCTTTCCTTTTATCTAGGTGATCTTTAATATATTTCAATAAAATTTTATATGTTCTGCCAAAAAATTAGCCCATAATTTTATTAGTTTAATTATGAAGTATACTATAGTTTTTTGTTTTGTTTTGTTTTTTAAAGGAAAGGTTCAGGCAGGAATGAAGGCCAACAGACAGACAGGAAGAGAGAGGAAGAAGCAGCACCCATTTTTATTCTCATATAGTAGTTCACACTGGTTGTCGACACCCCCACTCCCCACACCAGCTCCCACCCTGGACTCAGAACTCCAACCCAGCGGTATGTGGCTTGCTACTTCAGAGACAATTGATAAAACTGCTGCTTCGCCATGGCACACCTACTGCAGCTTTTAAAACAATTGTATTCTCCAACTGATTTATACTGTTGTTTAAAAACACAGTTTCCTTTTGAATATTGAATAATTGAATATTGATATACAGCATTGTTTCTTTATTTTCAGTTGTTATATTTTTCCCCTTATCACACTGCATTAGCTGGTGTATTCAATGTAATGTTAAACAAAGACTATGTCAGGAACCATTGGCATGTTTCTTGTTATAAATTTTAACCGTTTTAACAAATACCTTTAATATACTATTCATTATATTTTCCTAAGAGTCATTTACGATGCTAGGGAATTTTCCTTCTGTTTTCTAGCTGAGGACTCTTTTTCATGAATGAATGTTGAATGTAAATTCCACTCCTACATCTTCTGTAGGAGTAATGAAGTTGATTACACTGATTGATTTTCTAGTAAAATGTGGAATTTGCAGTCTTGGGATCAGTCTAGTTTAGACAATGCTATATGTTTCGATTTCATAAACTTCTTAATTTAGAGGTAAATAATATGTTTACATATCTCTATGTGTTCATGAATTATTTAGCCTGTAATTTCCCTTTTTATTTTTTAAATAAGTTCATGTTTTTGTTGTCAGCCTTTCCTTTTTATATGGTTTGTAGGATTCTGAGTAATATTATAATTATCTGAAAAACAAATAAACAAACATAAAAACACAAAAAAAACTCTTGCCTTTGAAACTACCTGTACCTTGATTCAACACGAGATTTTTTAAAAAATATGTGTATATTATTTTGATGGTTATTAAACTATTCAGATTTATGATTTCTTCTGGATCAGACTGGATGAATTAAGTTCTTATGAGAATGTACTGTTTTTTTCTAACTTTATGTATATAAAAAGTTTTCATAATGTTCTTGCCATAGTTGCATAATTCAACAGCATTTGTAGCTATACCTATTTAATCTTTCAAATTAGCATCTTTTGGTGTCTTCTTTATGAATCATTCATGGAATTATATATTTATTAATTCATGCAAATTGACCTATTTTGACATTGTCATTTTAATCCCTTCTGCTATATAAACAGCTACAGTTTTACATCTTATTCTTTAAGCGATTGCCTTAGCTATTTTAAAATGCTTTCTAAACTAATGAAACACTACAGTTAATTAGTATATTTATTCATCTACAGAACAAAACACTTCATATACTTTAAGTATACCTTCCCATACTACATAGTAATTTTGCCTTGTGTTTTATTTCCACAAATAGAACATACTGTTACAATGTTAAGAATAGATTTATTTTTAGAACTTGTGCACATACATTTCAACATATTTTATCTAATTTTTTATACTTTACTTCTATTAGCATTTTATCATTTTTCATCTTCGAAGTTCAAACATAACTGAACTATTTTTTCTTTGCTACAGATAGCAAAACTACTAGTATGGCAGGATCTTCTAGTTACATAAACGACTTGGAGAACAGTCCTATTATTTATATCTATTTTTTCCAAAATATAATACATCTTTCCCCATATGCTTTCTTTAATATTTAGCTGGCCCCAAATGATTAATTTTTGTGTTTTTAACTTCTGACCTCATTTATGTTTTAGTCACATATTTAAGTTTATTAACAGAAGTCAATTTCTAGAATATAAAGAGTAATGAAAGGGCTTCTTGTAATTAATTAATATACAATTTTACAAAGAGCCAGGTGTTTACATTATAAGATTGATGTCAAGTGGGGAATATTATCAGACTGATTTTGCTATGCTGTAATGCCAAAAAATAGGACTCACAGTATTCTTCTCAGCATCCATTAAAAGAAAACAAAAATTTCTCTCATATGTATCATGTAACTCATCTCATAAAATGCATAGTATATGCCATGCATATAATAAATGTATCATTTACCATATGCTACATAAATACACTATGTATATGTCCTATACCACATATCTACCACATACAGTATTTATTTTATTCTGATAGATAAGTCTCCTAATATATATGAAAATTTTTATATTTGAAGGGATATTATCATTGCTATGTTCTTAGTACCAAAATATACAGTTTGCCGACTTCATCATAGTTATTCAAGTAGGTTTAATAATATCAAGGACAATATTAACTCCACATATCATCTAAGAAATACAATGCACTTTAGCAGGAATAACGCAAATGTGGTGGGTATCAAATTTTAATATATTTCCTTTAAAAATTCAGATTACGCTTAGATGTCAAAATAATAAAAACAGAACTGTTGAAAAGTCCAGCAAGCAATTTATGATTGTATGCATTTATACTAAAATGACAATCATTTTACCTTTATTTGTTTTTTAGATAGAATTTAGCCCATCAATTATTTAGATATCAGAAAAACACTTCTACAGCAAGGAAGGAAGACGGTGTACTGGTAGAAGGAAATTCAGATTCTCCCACGACAGAGCAATGAGAAACTCACCTATTTTCCAGAGACAAACACTGAGAGGAAAGACAAGCACTACAGCTCCAAAGACTGAGCGACCATCTCTATGAAAGAGAGTGGGTGAGGGTGTCCAGAAAAGGTACGCAGCTAAGACTCAGATTTGGGACACAGTGTAAGAGCTGCAGCACTGGGGCAAAGCTGAGGGAAGATGCGAAAGGGCTGAGGACCCAATGCAGAGGCAGTGAGGAACATACCCTGCAGTGCTGCAATGCAGAGCCAAGGATGACTGACTTGGCACAGGGTGGAAGAAGAGCCAGCAACCTGATGACAGAGCTGGAGTCTGCATGGTGGAATTATTCTGGGCACTGCCATAACCAGAAGCCAGTTAGGGAAATTCTCTAACCCACCCCTTGGTACCATCATGTCACATGGGAGCCTCAGGGTCCACCCACTGGATAAAACACTCACTGGAGGATATCCCACCCTCTGGATTAAAGGAGGAAAGTAGTCTTTCTGATGGGACTCAATCTCAATGCTACCCGCAAGCATCACCCTGTGGATAGAGGTGGAACTACAACTTGATTGCCAGTTTTGGGCCAGCAGCAAGGTGATTACCCTGCACAACGCCATCACTGCAGGAAAACAAAACCCTCAGAAATGTAAACAGAATGCTGAACAGAGTAAAAGCACAGAGAAATACATGAAATGATGGATCCAATAAAAATTTTCCCAGGGGAAAATCTGAATACAGCTTACCTGAAGATGAATTTAGGATAGCAATGATTAACATGCTCATGGGAATCCAGAAAACAATGGAGGAAGAGAAAGAGAACATCAAAAATGAAAGAGAAGAAATGAAACAAGATATGAAAGAGGTGGAGAATATAACAGCTGAACTGAAGAACTCAATAGAGGGACTCAATAATGGGATGGATGAAGCTTCGAAAGAATCAGTGATCTGGAAGATAGGGCAGAGGAACTCAATCAACCGAATCAGCAGAGATTAAATAAAACGCAAAGAAATGACAGCAATCGAGACATTTGGGATAACGTCAAAGGAAACAAGATTTGCATCATGGGGGTTTCAGAAAGAGAGAGAGAAAAGGGGGCAGAAACTGTGAGGAACAAATAGATGAGAACTTTCCCAACTGGAAAAATGAAGCAAGTTTCCAGACCCAGGAAGCTCAAAGAGTTCTTAATAAAACAAAGCCAAACAGAAATACACCTAGACAACTGTCATCAAAATGTCAAAAAATACAAAATCAAGAATCTTAAAAGAAGCCAGAGAAAAAAAAGTGTAACATACAGAGGAGCCCCCATAAGATTGTCAGTGTATTTCTCAAGTGAAACTCTATAGGCCAGAAGAGAATGGTATGATATATTCAAAGTGCTGAAAGAACAGGATTTTCAACCTATGATACTATACTTGGTGAGATTATTACTCAGATATGAAGGAATGATAAAAAGCTTTTCTGATAAGCAAAATTTAAAGTAATTCATCACCACAAAACAGTTTTGCTCTAAAAATAATACAGAAACCCTACATAAAAACAGTAAGATGGAAAATATAAAAAGTGGGGAGGAGAAGAGAATAAAAATGTGGATAGAATGAGTGGAAGACTAAAATGCTCATTAATAAAAATAGGAACTAATCAAAGAACTGTAAATGCTAACTTCAGGGTAACCTCAAAATACATTACCAGGAAAAATAAAGAAGAAAACAAAAAGGGAACTCAATCAAAACATAGCTGCACCTATCCTACCTATGAAGAGAAAGAAAAGAACAAAGTCATTGTCTGGACCAACATACAGAAGACAAATCACAAAATGACACTAACCAGCTACATATCAATAATCACCCAAAATATTAATGGACTGAACTCACCAGTCAAAAGATGCAGAATGGCTGAATGGATTAAAAATTGATTTAAAACATAATCCAACCTTTTGCTGCATTCAGAAAACACACCTTTTAAAAGACAAGACTCAAAGTCAATGACTGGAGGACAATCCTACAGTCAAATGGCAACCACAAAAGAGGATGAACAGCTATACTGATATCAGATAAAAAAGACTTCCATCCAAAAAAGCATAACAAAAGACCAAATAAACATTATGTAATGATTAAAGGAGCAATCCAGCAAGAAGACATAATGCTTACTAACAAATATGTATCAAATGAGTGATCATCAAAATACATTAAGCAAGTACTATTATATTTGACCAGAGACATTGACAAGAACACAATAACAGTGTGAGACTTTAACACTCCACATACAACAATGGACAGATAAACCAGGCAGAAAATTGATAGCGAAACAGCTGCATTAAATGACCATCTGGAACAGACAGGTCTAATAGATATTTACTGAACACTTTACCAAATAACTACAGATTTCACCTTGTTCTCAAGTGTACATGGAACAGTCTCAAGAACAGACCACATGCTGGGTTACAAAACATCTCAACAAATTTACAAAGCCTGAAATCAAACTAAGCATCCTCTCTAACTACAAGGGCTTAAAACTAGAAATCAACCACAAAAAGAAAGCTGGATGACCTCAAATTAATTGGAATTGAAACAATATGCTTCTGAAGGGCTCTTGAGTAAAAGAGGAAATCAAAGAGGAACTTAAAAAATATTTAGAGACAAATGATAATGAAGACACGACATACTAGAACCTATGGGATGCAACGAAAGTAGTACTAATAAGACAGTTCATCACAATCCAGGCTCACCTCAAGAAATAAGAAAAATCCCAAATAAACAGTAACTCTACATTTAAACCAATCAGAGAAAGTACAATTAAAGCCAAGGATCAGCAGAAGGAAATAACCAAAATTTGAGCAGAAATAAATGAAATAGAAAATAAAAAGATAATCCAGAAGATTAATGAACCCAAAAGGTGGTTCTTGAAAAAATATACAAAAATTAACTAGACTCACAAAGAAAGAGAGCAAAAACTCTCATAACTAGAATCAGAAATGAAAGAGAAGTTACAAGAGATACCACAGAACTTCAAAACATCATAAAGGACTACTATGAACAGCTCTATGCCAACAAATGGTACAACCTTGAGGACATGCACAGATTTTTAGAAAAATATAGTCTACCAAGACTGAACCCAGAAGACCTGGAAAATGTGAACAGAATAATCACAAGCTAAGATACTGAAGAAGTAATCAAAAATCTTCCTCAAAATAAAAGCCCAGGACCAAGTGACTTCTTTAATGGGTTCTACCAAAACTTTGGAGAAAAAATAACACCAATTCTTCTCAAGCTCTTTCAAAATATTGAAGAACAGGGAACTATCCCAAATACTTCTTACGGCACTAACCTTACACTGGTAACAAAAGTTGATAAACATGTCACCAATAAAGAAAATTAAAGATCAATATATCTAATGAATATACATGCAAAAATTCTTACCAAAATATTAGCAAACTGAATCTAACAATGGATTAAAAATATCATCCATCAGGATCAAGCAGGATTTGTCTCAGGGATTCAAGGATGGTTCAACATATGTAAATCTATTAATGTCATACACCATATATCAGTAAGGACAAAGAAAAGAACCACATGATCATCATTATTTGAAGATGACATTATTACATATATTGAAAACTAAAACCACTGTCAAAAATTTTCTAGGACTCATCAATGAGTACAGTGAAGTGGCAGGCTACAAAAAAATCAATGCACAAAAAACCGTTGCAATTTTTATATGCAAACAACATGCAAGAAGAAAATGAAATCACAAAAATCACACCATTTAAAATAGAAGGTAAAAGAATAAAATATTGGTCATATACCTAACAAAGGAAGTAAAGGAACTTTTGAAAATTACAAGCCCTTCTTAAAGGAACTAGAGGAGGACATGAAGAAATGGAAAGACATCCCCTGCTCCTGGCTGGGAAGAATCAACATCATTAAAAGGACCATTTTACAAAAAGCAATATACAGATTTAATGCAATCCCATGGGCTTATTTCCAGGAAATAGAACAACACCAAGAAAAAACTTAAAATTTGTATGGAACAACTAAAGACCCCAAATAGCCAAAGCCATTATTGGAAAAAAGAATAAATCTGGAGAGATTACATGCCTGGACATTGAAAAATATTACAAAGCAATAGTGATCAAAACAGTATGATACTGGAATAATAACTGAGGCACATATTAGTGAATTAGAACTGAATCACCAGTTACATATCATCACATATCGTCACATATCATCAGTTAATCTGACAAAGGAGCCAAAAGCATTCAATGGAGAAAGGAAGATCTTATCAACAAATGATGTTGGGAAAAATGGACAGGCACATGCAAAAGAATGAAGCTAGACCACTCCTTAATACCAGTCACAAAAATTAACTCAAAATGGACTAGAGACTTGGGCATAAGACCAGAAACCATAAAGTTCTTAGACGACAACATAAGAAAAATTTCCATGCTATCAGTCATAGAGAACACTTCGGGGACTCAGCTCCACAATCAAGGGAAACTAAAACAAAAGCAAACAACTGGGACTACATCAAACTGAGGAGTTTCTTCATAATGAAAGAAAACTTCACCAAAACCAAAAGGAAACCTACTAACTGGGAAAAGATATTGGCATTTCATATTTCTGACAAAGCCTTAATATCCAAAATATAAAAAGAACTCATAAACACAACAACAGAAAAACAGGCATCCAATCAAAAAATGGGAAGAGGAATTGGGGAGACACTTTTCTGAAGAGGATATATTGGCCATTTGGCCAATAAGAACATGAAAAGATGTTCCTACTAGCTGGCTATCAGGGAAATGCAAATTAAAACAATGAGATATCATCTTGCACTTGAGAGACTGGCTATTATCCAAAAGTCTGGAAACAACAAATGTTGGCAAGGTTGTGGAGAAAAGTCAATACTTATGCACCACTGGTAGTAGTGCAAATTGGTACAACCCCTGTGGAAAATGATTTGGAGGTTCCTCAAAAAGATGAAGATGGAAATCCCACCGGATTCTGCTATTTGACTTCTGGGTATTTACCCAAAAGATATAAAAAACACTCATCCATAGAGATTTATGCACCCCCACCTCCAACTTTATTTCAGCCCTAGCACAATAGCTAAGAACTGGAAATTTCCTATGTGCCAAAAGTGAGATGAATGGATAAAGAAGATGTCATACATATATACCTGGAATACTACACAATCCTTAGAATTCCTGTCATTTGAATCAACATTGATGTATCTAGAATGGATTATACTAAGTGAAATAAGTCAAAAGACTAAAGATAGATACCAGATGACCTTACTCATACTTGGAATGTCAATAGACAAAACAAAGGAAGAGATTAAACAAAATCAACCCTTGGACACTTTTAACAGAACTGAGGTTACCAATAGGGAATGAGAGGTCAGACTGGCAAATGGTGTTGCAGCACAGAGATAATGGTGAAGAACATTTTATAATTTGGTGGAGGGCATGGTGTGCTAACATATATCTAAAGAATGGAGAATCTACATATAGGATGTTATTTTAATGTGTGGAATAATTTCTATAATGAAAGTTATTTAAAAAAAACTCATTTGACTGTGATTTGCAATGATAAACATACAGTCTGGAACACAAATATGTGTTAGTTATGAAAATAAAAGTGGTAATTAAAAGGGAATTTAGAAATCTAAAGTAACCACCTCATATATCTGATGAGGTGAAGTCCTGTGACGTTAACATCTCTAAGGGCTCAGGGCTATTCAACAGAACCTGGATTGCTGCCTTCATCTAAAAATTTTCTGCTTCTTAAAAAGTTTCCTTCTCAAAAGTCTCTAATTAAACAAGTAATTGGACAAAAGTTTTTCAAATTAATTAATATGAAAAGACTCTGTCTTTTGGCTCCTAATTTCATTCATTGCATTCACTGAGAACAAATGAGGTTGGACCAGGCTGTTAAAAAATAGTATAACTGAAAACTTTAAAATGTTAACCTACTATATTACATCCCTGTGTAGCAGACTGAAAGCCTCCTGGATATTTTTATCCATATGTACTGAGGTATAGTGTGCTTTTCTCAAAAGAAAGTAGAGTTTTGTGTGGACAGAAATTAGTTTGAATCCTAGCTCACACTCTTTCATATTTGGCACTGCTGACCTTCCCCTTTACATGGAATAGCTCTCTGTCTTAACACACTTCTGATGTTCCTCCATACATTCTGGTTATCTATATAAAAACTATTGTAGAGCCTTCCCTCTTTTTCTAAATTTAAATTGTTAGGGTTCTTCTGGATGGGGTCCTATACTTCCTTTTGATTAGTTTTTCATCGGTGATATTAGCCAGTATTGGGGCTGAAGTCATATTTATAAGCTAGTGATTTTCAGGAATCCCAGCCTCTCTCTCTAGGACATCACCCATGTCCACACAGATTTTGAACTGAATAGATCACTGCATTTTGTCTGTGATTTCTGACCTGCACGATTGTACATGGAATTCCTCTTCTGAGATCTCAATTTTACTACTAAGTGCAAATTTAGCAGATCCACTAAAATGACTCATGGGCACTTGTTTAGTACTTAGAGGTTTGGAGTTATCTTAAGGTGTATTTTACCAGATACAACTCCCTACTCACACACCCAATCCCAAGCTCAGCCTGTTGCTTTAGTGAATCTATGACTTTCTTCTGCATATACTTGGTATTACAGGCTGTATAGTTCTTTCTAGTCATAAAAATGTTACGCTGTCCAATTTTATGAACTCAAGATATTTGGTCACTGAGAGATGTTAACTGTAAAATTTCCAAAGACCAAGATGCTAGACCAACCTGACTTTTGTATTTGGAGTAAAATAGCATCTGAGTTGAAATAATATTGTCTGGATCACTCCGTTGTCTGAAATTACCCAATCTTAGCTGTTCACCAGAGTAAAGCAGAGCAGTATGGAAATAACTCCTCCTCTGGTGCCAATTCCCATGAACACATCCACAGGCTTTTAGTATGGATGTTTTTGTTTCTTCTCTTCTGGAAGAATTAAAACATCAACACACAAACAATACAATAAATTATCTACCAGGCAGTGTTGTCATTCATTTTCTTCTAAATACAAAAGTCTGATAACGTGTTTCTGTAATTTCTTATAAAATGAAATATGAGGAATCATCTTACAATGACTTGCCCATCACTAACAACTATGAAATTAACTGTCCCAAGGGTTTTTTCCAATTTCAAGAGGGCTAAATTGTTCATTTGCATGTTGATAAGCATTCACTTTAAAGAGTGGCAAATGTAATTCCTCTGTAGCTAACATTTAATGACAAACTTGGCTTATCGAGCCACTGCATTTAAAGGGCTCACTATTGTTTTCTAGAAGTTTTTCAGAAAGTAATGACTAAAATAAATCTCATTATTCTAAACATGCTGTTTCTAAATGTTAAAACTACTTATTTATTTGCTTTCCATACCAGAAAGAGAAAATGTTTCTAGGGTGGCAGGTATAGCAACATTTCTTAATAAAATCCAACCATTTTCATAATTGTGTATGCTTAAAATAAAGAATTGTGTAAGTTGACATTTAAAGCTAAAATTTGTTGCCATAAGACAAAAGCTAACACTGACTTGTGTGCAGTGGCATTTGATAATTTAAGTTTTTCTCCAGTAGCACTACAAAGGTATTTAATGATCAAATAAAGAATATGATTTAACTCTTTATCAGACTAATAAGTTCTATGTTTCAATATTTAGATGTTTGATATATAATAAAGTGATAAATTATGATACACATAAATATATAAAATAATTAAATGTGATTTTAACATATGTTTTAGAAATATTTTATATTTTGATATTAGTTTTATTTGATTTTACTTTAGCAGAAATTAAGTAAAATTCAAATACTGTACTACTTTAAATTCTTTTATTAAAAAAATGCAAAAGACCTATAGGTTTCTTTGTTTCTAGTCTCAAAATCATCACAAATTACACATCGGTATATTCAATGTTGGTTGCACATGGGAAATAGAGGAATATAGCTAATTAAATAATTACATAAAAGTAGGCATGATAAATGAGAAGACAGGTAATCACTTGTGTCCTTTTCAGGCAGTGGGATAGAAAGCATTTCTTTATTATATAGATTTAAAATTATAACTGCATCAGGATCTAGCAATAACATATTTCCAACAAAAATCATAAATGTAATCTATGGTACAGCTGAATGTCTGCACGTGCTAATTACTGTTATAGATACCAAGGTTATAAAATAAATAATCTAGTTAAACAGATTTGGGATCTTGCTAACAGAATGAATAGGAAGTTAACAGTTATAAAGATTATATGCTCTGATAAGAACAGATGTTGGGAGGTATGACAGTTTACAGTAAAAGTAACCAAAAAGCTTTGAATGATCACGATAAGCTTTGTAAAATAACTATAAACTGAGTTTTATAAGATGAATAGGAAATTGCCTGGGGAAGAGAAACTGAAGGAAAGTGTTAAAGATCATAGAACATATATTGTTCCTCTAGGGGGAGAAAAGTGAGGCTCTTCCACAGTCTTTCACTGAAAATGATCTCTTCTTACAGTGTTTGCAGTGATTCAAATAAGATTTCAGGAAAATGTTTAGTTTCACTGCATTAAAATGTTTGACTGGTGATAGACTCACAGGTATAAATGACAGAAAGGTATAAACTCTTCATAGGACATTCTCAAATGTTGTCATGTTGGTGACCATTCGCATGGACTAGTCCATGCAAAGTAAAATAACTCCATCTATTGTGATACCAAGGAAACAAAAAAATTATACCTGGGAAAGAATACTCAGCAGTAAAAGACAATAGTTTTTTTAACTAGATGAAATGATATTAGAGCACTTAAAGGATCTGCACATTTATTTAAATATCCTCAATTTAGGTGTTTTTACTACTTTGTTAATGAGTGAACAAGAAAGAGAATATTAAAGAAACAGACTGTGAGACAAAGTTAGAGACTGAGTAACGTATTTGTGAGGACTAGAAAACACTGCAGGGGTGGGGTAGGGTGGGGAGTAGGGACCATGGTACAGAGATGAGATGAGAAGAAGGCCAATGAAGGCTGAGTTATGAAACCTATTATCCTAGTAAGTAACTGAAGTTGCCTCTCATGGGACAGTACTGGTAAAGTGATGATACCCATGCCTCGTAATTCTCCTGTCTATGGAGAAAGGAACTGGGATGTTTATGCTCAGCAGTCATTTGTTTGGGACTTCTGGGGTGGGTGGATGTTAGTCTTATATAAAAGGGTAGAATTGGCCTTTTGTTTTTTCATGAAGAAAAACAAAAACATGATTAGGGCAAAGAGATGTAGGCTATGACAACTGGGTGAAAGTCAGAGATCAGTGAAAGGTCTAAGTGATAAGAATAGCACTTTCAGCATATGCTACAGATCCTGTAGTTTGAAACAGTAACTAAAAGCTCAATAAAGATAATAAAGTATGATTAGGGATGAGCTAAAATGAGATGAGTCTATTATGTCTTTAAAACAATTATGGAACACCGAAGGCTTATCTTAAAACTAGTAGACAAGCAATTATAGAGTATCATAAAGTAGAAACATATTAATCACTGAGCATGAAATTAGGTTCTGCCCCCAAATTTGAGACTCTGGTCTGATAAAATTTGGAGTAGACATCTGAATAAGGGGAATATGAAAGTCCAAAAAGAATCTGAGGTAAAATATAAGAAAAGTTGTTGAGCTCCTGAAATATATAATGAAGAGCATAAGCAGAAAATATAAGAACTATGTCAATTATAAATCAAGTAAGAGGTCAGTAAGGAGAAAATTCAAATAATAAATAGCAGGGGATATTTAGGGACATATGACATATGTGGCTGCTCATATAATGATTTTTCACTTAAAAAAGCAGTCTTATGACAATGCCAATGACATAAAACACTCACTTTTCATAGAAAAGAAAAGAGGGGAAAGATCTTATACCTCACCACGAGCTTTGTACAGTCATAGTCAAGGTCACATAACCATGATGGAATTTTTTAGATATATCTCTTTGAAAAGTACTTTTCAGAAATTAATTTAAAAAAATTGGAGAGCAAATTAAATATTCAAATGATAAAGTTAGATTCTGTTACTGCTAATTAGAAAATTATTAAACATCTATAGAGCTCATAATCCTACTTAAAATGACAGATTACAATGGTTTGTAAGGTATTGTCTGGAAACAGAAAGGTATGTTTTCCTTTTGAACATATTAGCAATTAAAAACTGTAACATTGTATTCAGTATATTTAAAATTAATGAATTACTATTTCGATTTTATTTAATAAGCAATCTACAGTCACAAAGGTTGAGAAGTATTTATCTTAAATGAGAATTTAGGTACTATTTATCAATGCTAGGATATGTTTGTTCAATATTAAACAGTCAGTGGATAAGAAGAGACATATTTCACTAAGCATAATACCCTCTAGGGCCATCCATGTTGTTGCAAATGGAAGGATTTCTTCTTTATTTTTATAGCTGATGAGTATTCCATCAGACTAAGAAAGACAAACATCTTATGATTTCACTTAAATGTGGTATATAGAGATATCAAACAAGAAAATGAACTAAATAAAAGTAAAATAAACTTTTAGACTATAAGTCTAAATTAGTGCTTCCTAGAAGGGAAGGGGGAAGGGAGTGGGCAAATCAGGTTACAGGGGGAAATTATATGTTGAAGGATAGAAATGAACTTGTAGTGGTGAACTTAATGAAGTATATACAGACTTTGATATAGAATGAGGTATACCTGAAACATATAATGCAATAGTGTAATGCTAATTCAATAAAATCTATAACTTAAAAATAAGTATAACTATATGATTAAAAAGAAGAGATCACATGTAATAAAAACATCTTGATGAAAATTTTTAAAGCATCTTAATTTAAAAATTTTGAAATTAGTATAATAAAAAGTCAGTGTATTAAATTTTGCATAATTTAAGAAATTTTGCAAAATTTCTATTCTCTATGTCAGTGAATCTCTGTAGGCATAAATAAGCTGATCTGCTTATAGGAATCCTGATTGAAAAAATGGGTCTATCACCACTACCAACCACATAATCAGTCATTCAAAATTAGCTATATGTCAGAATATATTTAAAGAACTTAATTACAAATTTAGCTGATGAGGAGCATATATGCTCACAAGCCCAATAAAGCCATCAGTGACATCCATTTGAGGCATTTTAAAAAGAATATGATTGAGAGCATGATTTAGAAAAGAAATGTAAAGTAGTATGATGCTTAGAATATAGGAGGGCTGGAGAAAAAAATCTATGAGAAAGTACTGAAGAAAAAAGGAGGAATAAATATGTAAAAGTCTCCTAATTGTGACCTCGGTGATACCCAGGTCCTCTCTCAAGGCATAGTACCACCCCATTGAAAGAGGGGATGCTCTGACAATGATGCTGTGGTTTCAACTCATGATTTGCATTTATGCTTATGTTCTGGTCTCTGCTAACCCACTTTGGATATCTTTAAAATGCACTTGACTCTCTCCTGCATAAATCAGCTCTATGCTTAGTGCTTCAACTGATTTTCTGTCTGTTTTACTAACTCTAGATCTCTGAGATGTTCCAATGAATCCTTTATAATTAGATCTACATGGATCCAAATAGTAATAGCTATTTTCAAATACATAAAACTCCTATTGTAGAGTTTGGTGAGACACCAGAATAGATATTATAGGTAGATATAACAGGCAGTCTCAAGGCTCAGTGGAAAACATATTTTTCCAATAGCTAAAGTGTTTTAAAAATAGATGACTACCTTGCACACAGAAACACAGGTCTACCACCTTAGACCTAATCTCGACATCCATTATGACATCTTCACTTCCCTAACAACTCCACCCCCACAGGGTCCAGTTTCTAACTTTGTCACTAGCTCCATTCTCTAGCTATGTCTTTGGCCTCATGAGAATCTGGGGAGAAAGGCAGGGAGTTGCACTGACTAACCCAAAACAAACCTAAATCAGCAAACTATGTACCAGCTCTATTTGCCTCTTGGCAACATTTTTATTCAGTTCACAAGATTCACCAATTCAGAAGTTTTTAACTTTAAAAAAAAAATTACACTCCACAAAAGACACAGGATACTCATACATATATATTTAACTGCAACACAATTCCATGAAGCGAAGTTTGCACTTAAAAATGCTGTGCATACTAATACTTTATATTCTATTTTAGTTTTTAACATACTATTTGCAACCCACTGAAATGATTTTATGACCCAATAATGAGTCATGACCCATTAATGGATTATAATTTTTTGAGAAACTACTAGTTTTATGATTAATTATGTGTGTTCATTAAATGACTCCCAAAACCAAGATGAGGAGACATAAACTTTGTTACCTTCCTCTTCTATTTCCAAATACTTATTTCTATAAATATTCTTTTTATTAAGGTTCTTGCTCTTAGAGTTCTGCTCCTCCTCCTCTCCAAGTTTCCTTTATTAGTACTTTGATGTAATCTGACCTTACCTAATGAGTACTTTTTGCTTTGCTATGCCCATTCTCCTCACCCCTAACCCTAAGAGAATTTTGAAACTCTCCCCCCACCTGATTCTTTCCCTTTATAGACGTTCTCATAGCTCTCATATTGTGTACAATGGTGCATGCATGTACACACAAGCACACCATCTCCCTTTGAATCAGTCTTCTGTGAAAGGCATCTTTTACTCATTGGTTTTCAACTGTTTATTCTTTGTGAAACTATAAGTAGTTCAAATTCATTTATTCTTATATAATTTTTATGTTTGTTATTTATCCACCTGGGTGGTAAAATGTCTTGAGAACTGCAATTATGTATTAATTCTTGGGTGTGTAAGTTCCCCAAATCATACAGTGAAGTTTGGGGAGCAATAAGTTGGCATCGAATAATTGGAACAGTTGGAAAACTTTGACAGTCCTTCCTATGAATCAACATCTCTGGGTCACATCCTATTCTAAACCTAAGATTCTTCTGGTCTAACTCATTGTTATTCTTTGATTCTGACTATTTAGCAGTGTTTTCTTTATCTCCAGTCATTTGTTGGGGAGCTTCAACTATACTTCATTTTTTGATTTCTAGTTTAATTTAATTTTGGTCTAAGGTTTTATTTGGTATGATCTCTATTTTTAAAATGTGTTAAGGTGTGTATTATTACCAAAATATAATCTATCATGGTAATGCTGCATGTGACTTGAAAATAATGTATAATGCTATTGTTGGATACAGTATTCTATAGATATCAATTAATCAAATTTATTGATGGTGCCAATCAATTCAATCATAAACTTACAGACCTATGTCTTCTAGATAAATTAATTACTGCTAGAGATGTGCTGGTATTCCCAAGTATAATTATTTATTCATTTATTTCTCCTTTCAGTTGTAAAGCATTTAGGTCCTCTAAGTGATTCAACTTCTTTATCTTTATGCAATGACTCCTTATCCAGGTAGCTTTCTTGTATTTGACATCAACTGTGCCTACAATAAAAATACTTACTTTAGCTTTCTTTATTTGGTAGTAGGGTATATGTTTCTCCATCACTTTATTTTTAATCTGTCTTTGTATTTAAAGTGTATGTCTTCAAAACAACATACAGATGTGTCTTTTTTAAAAAAAGTTTTAAAATATCTCTGACAGTTTATGTCTTTAATGAGTGAATTTAGACTATAAACATTTAAAATGGTTGTTGATATAATTGTTATAATATCAAGCATACTTGTTACTATTACCACTTTTTATTCATTGCTAATATTTATTATTTGCTTTTCTGCCTTCTCTGGTTTTAATGAACATTATATATTTTTTACTCTCACATACCTGCTGTATTTCTTTTTTCTTTTAGTGGTTTGCAAAACCCATTTACAACTAATCCAAGTCTTCTTTCAGATAGCACTTTAGTATTTCATGGGTAATACAAGTATCTTAAGACAAAGTATTTTCAATTCCTCTTATTATTGTCTTATATTATTGCTGTCAGTCATTTCTGTTATCCATAAGCTATAATCACTGAATACATTGTTTATGTTATTAGGTTGAACATACTGTGATCTATTAGACCAATTGAGAATAAGATTGCTAAGATTGTATCTCCCTATACTCTTTATCAAATGCTATTCCTTTCACTATATAGATTGAGTTTTTGAATTATGTATCTTCCTTCTTTTTCAACAATTTATTTTAACATCTTTGTAAGGAAGAGTTACTGATGAGAAATGTCCTTAATTTTCACTTGTTTCAGAAAGTCTTAAATTAGCCATCAACTTTGAATGGCAATTTTACTAGATACAGAATTCTAGATTGGTAGATATTTTTCTTTCAACACTAATATTTCATTACACTATTCTTGCTTGCACAGTTTCTGAGCATGCCAATGTAATTGTTCCATAGATTGTCTATAGCTAAGGTGGTCTCCTTGACCTTGACTTCTTTCAGGAATTTAACTTTGTCTTTCATTTCCTGCACTTTGACTCTATAACAAGTCTTAGTGTAGTAAATCTTATTTAGTGTAATAAGTCTTTATTATTGTTATTGTAATTTTCTCTGAGCTATCTGGATCTGTAGTTTATTGTCTATAATTAATTTTGGGAAGTTTACAATTTACATGCATTTTACACATTTTGAAATTTTCCAAATTTTGGATGTTCTGTTCATTTTCATTTTCTTGGGCTTTTGATTTTGAAAATTTCTATTAAAATTATTTTAAATTCACTGATTTTTTTTTCCTTAGCCATAGTCAATCTATTGATGAGTCACTCAGAGTCACTATTTCTGCTACTTATTTTTCTAACATTTCCTTTGATTTATTGGAGTTTTCTATTAATCTTTCAGCTCACATTACCCATTCGTCCTTGTATGTTGTTGTCTTTTTTCATTAGATTCATTAGCATATTACTCATAGTTGTTTTAAATTCTCGGTCTGATAATTTCAACATCTATGCCATATATTTGATTCTTATTCTGATTCTTGTTTTGACTCTTTAAATTGCTGTTTTTGTCTTTCAGTAAGTTAATTATTTTCTTAAAGACCAGACTTTTCATACTATTCAAACAGAACATAAAGCAAATAGACTTTTATATAAGATTTTATGTTTATCCAGCTAGAGGTTTGGTTCTTTTGTGTTACAGCTGTAGTTCTAAAATTTCATCTAGTATCCATGTTTTGTTTTTTATCTCTCCTGTTACCAAAGACTTCTTCAATAAGATTGGAGATCCACCAATTTTTCTGTTGTATTAACTTGTTACTTTTTAGGAGCCCTATTGATGTGTGGTAATGTGTTGGTGGGAAGAAACAAGGTGTTCTTTAGTTCTACCATTAGGTCTCAGTCTTAGGGATCCTCTGGACTCTGACTTAAGTACTTCCCAGGGTTGGTCTTCTCCATCTCTACTACAATTATGTAAGATAGGAATATGAGATAGGTGATTGATTATTTACCTTCCATAGAATTAGTTAGGGTCTGAAAAAAAATCCTTTTTTTCTTGAGGACAAGTATTTTTAAGATGACAAGAATGTTCTTTACATATTTTTAAATGACTATTTTTCCTCTGCCTACACCACAATGATATTTTTCTGCTGTCTTCACTATTAGAACCAGTTAAGGCTCCTGCAGGTAAAATTCACTAAAGGATGGTGACCTAACTAAGATTGTTAGGTAATTTCTTCTCATAGTTTTAATTTAAACTTGTCCCTACTGAGTGCCTTGTAATTCCTCAATTAAAGTTTAGATTTTCCTATAGCACTACTGACTTGCACAGAGGTTTCTGCTCCCATGGTTATGCTTTGATAAACTGAAATTTTCTGTTTCCACACATCTGTATCTCAAATTTTGTGGAAAGCAATTTGTCCTGTAACTTAAGCTCTCTGATAGATCTAATAAGAGTTGGATTTTGTTCCAGCTTGTTCAGTTTTTTTGCTAATCACGTGGCTAGAAGTTATAGCCTCCAAGTTCCTTACATGATGGTGAAGAAAGTAGAAGTGCTTACTTATTTTCATATGTATCAAATACACAGTGCCTAGCACAAATGCCTTTGAACAAATGACTCAAAAAATGAATTACTGAATGCATTCCATCTATGACTAGCAGAATTGATGCAAATAGTTGAGACAAATAATTAAAACTGATTTGCTTGTGAAGTATGACTCCTTTTTCTATCCTCTGACTTTATCATTAACACATGTGGACAGAGAGCTCAGGCCTGACCAACATACAGTTCTGTAATATTTGGATGGATGTATGATTATAATGAGTATAATCTTATTACATAAATAGCCAGCAGTTAATTTAGAATGGTATATAGAGGACCTTGTCCAGTGTAAGATATTCAATAGATAATAATACTTCATAGATAAAGAAAAATATTGCCATTTATAAATCTTAAACAAAGGGAAAATAGAAGCTACTATTAACAATGCTGAGTTAGTTTCATGCACAATGCATTCAGTACAGAGATATAATATGCTAAAATATTATGTCAAGAAGTTAGAATGTAAATATGAAAAACTACTGAAAAAGACTAGAATAATTTAATCTATGATCTACTATACAAAAAGCATATATGTGGTTAAGAACCCAGACTATACTATATAGTTTTTCATGGTATCCGACATCTTAGATACATCAAAATGAAGTTGTTAAATTGTGTTCAAGAGGTGAAAGTCCAACTAGATATTATGCCTCCAGGGACCTAGCCACAGCAACATTTTATTCTTCATGCCTAATCTAGGCCTAAATTTAAATTAAATGAGTTTATTCTCAAAGCTATATTTACCTACAAATTTATACAAACATAATTTGAGATAAAAGACATACTAGAAATTCTTTAGCTTAGCCTCCCCTTACCTGAAAACATCCCTCATACAACACTCTTAAGAAATGCCTCTCAGATATCCATGGAAACCATATCTTATAAAACATACCTCCCTCAGATTGACCAGATGCTTACCATATGCTAGACATGGAATTAGGGCTTTTAATGACATTTTTCTCATTTAATTATCATAATAATTTTCTAAGGAAGGTATAATTGGTCTTATTTTCCTAAGAAATGATAGCCGTTGACCCACAGAAACAAAAAGGAAGGAAGGAAGGAAGGAAGGAAGGAAGGGAGGGAGGGAAGGAGGGAGGGAAGGAAACAGTGGAAGGGAGAAAGAAAGTGTAAGGTATAGACAAAGTAGACAGATTGCTGAGGTAAGAATGAAAGACAACAATCCAGTAAGCTCCTATTAAAGGAGTAGAACAGGAAAAAATGGAGGCTTGGATCATAACTGAACTAAAGTCTACAAAATAAATAAATAAATAAATACATACATAAGATGGGCCAGCAAGTTCCCTAGCCTACTTTGGTAGAAGCTGGAGTTTACTTTCTGAAGAAACAGTCAGGTAGGTTCTATTCTTAGGAATATCTATTAGGACTTAGCCATAAACTATACAATCACTTAAAACAAAGATTTAAAATAAACATTTTCATACTGGTGAGATTCCAACTATCATTATTTTTCTGAGTTCCAAAGTATCCATAGATCTTGAGATTACCCAAAGAAATAATGAATTACTAATCTATCAAATGAGACTGAAAATTGTCATCTATCAAACTCAACCCACACACAACAGATTCAGTCAGATTTTTGATCCTCAGTTCTAAAAAGGTATGTCAGATAAATTGCCAATTACTACAATGTATTTGAGAAATGCTTTTAATATGAAAACCATAGATAAAACCAAATGCACATGTATACTATTTTTCTCCCTTTTCTTTCTTCTCGCTCTCTCTGTCACAATTGGAAATAATGTTTAGTAGAACAATTGGAAGGCAGCATTGTGAAAATCTTTCAGAATGTTGAAATAAATACTGATGCAAAAGCAAATGTAAGAAAACAAAGAAAATGGAAGATTAATTCTGGAGGTCAATATTCAAATAAGAGAATTTTGAAAGACAACAGAGAAGAATAGAGAAATAAATAAGCATGCAATATTTCCAAACAAATGACATGACGTCCAAATTGAAATATCTCATGAAATGACTTGTATGTTGATTTGCAATTACAAAAAGCATATTCATGACAAAGAACCACAATTCGGCTGTATAGCTTTTCATGGTATCCAACAGCTGACATACAGCAAAGTGAAGTTGCTAAATTCTGTTCAGGAAATATAATATGGCTCCAAGAAACTAATACCAGTGGCATTATTTTTCTTAAATAATTGAAATAGTTTTTTATTTAATTAAAAAGTGGCTCATACTAAATGAAGTTATTATGGAATGTTAACATATTAGGACTCTGAAACACTGTACTTGTCTGCATTTTTCAGATTTTGTTCCTTGTAGTCTTTCTGTCTGGAATACAACCTCAGATAAATGGCTGTAATTGATGGATACTTTATATCATCTCAACCTTTGTTTATAATTGAGTTTTCACTGAAATCCCTCATTATAATTCTGTCTTCTCCACAGTATTCCCTATACAGTGCACTTCATTACTTTTCATCGCATACCAATTTTTTGATGTTCTTAATATTTTATTTCATATCTTCATTTTCTTATTTTCCAATTCATTATAACACTAGTTCCACAAGGATAATGATGAAAGGTTGATCTGTTACTTTATCCACAGTGTTTGAAACTGTACCTAGTAAACAGCAGTCACAAAAATTAAAGTTTGTTATAAAGAAGAAGGATGAAGAGAAACGTCTAAAATTTTCTAGACTGTAAGGATTAGGACTCAGATGTCATGTAATTTTTTAACAGCACCACTAAAAGCTGAAACTCAGATAAAATAAGTCAAATGTGAAGATAGAATAAACTCATGTACATTTACTTTTACATGAGGTTCCCCCAATTTTACCTTGTGTATATCCTTTCAGGATGCCTCTAGAAAATAGGTTTATCAAAAGGAGAAAATACAGTAAGCTAAAGGATGTCATGACATCAAGGAAATAAGGAATGCAATCTAGAAAAGAAGCAAAAGCATTCACAGTATGATGGTGAAAAGAATTTCCAGAACAGCCGTGCAGTAGGGCTAGTATACAAACTGCTCAAACTGGAACAGAAAGACAAAGAACTTTTCCAGGGATGTTTCTACTAGAGGGGAAAAACACAGAATTGGCCTGTTTTCTCATTTATCTGATGTCGAAAAATGAATCTTTCTTTTTATATAAGACAGTTCAGAGATGAATTATTAAAATCAAACATGAGTTAGGCAATTTCTAACCAGAACAATGTTATATAAAAAAGAAAATAGCATAATGTAATCATAGTACCTTTAAAACTCAGATGAAAAAATATTTATAAGCCACAACAATATAATTTCCAAGTGAAATGACATGAGCAGATATAAGTGAAAATATATGAAGGCAAAAATATATCTTGTGTTTATATTTTAATATAAAAGTTTATAATTTCATGATAAATGTTTAGACATTTATCTGAAAATATATGGACCTAATTGCTACTAAATACTTAATGTTCTACATGTCTGTAGTGCTTAATTTTTAATATAACTAAGTATTTAAGCATTCCTTTTAATAATAAATTCTGTATAAGATATATATCCAAACATAAATTAAATTTTTTATATATTATCTCAGTTATGTATATCATATTTTAGTCACCCTCTTTTCATCATATGTTTACACTGCTTTAAGTATTTTCCTATTTTAAACATCTTTATACATAACTCTTTGAAATTCTTTTATTCATTTTTTAAAAATACATGCCAGATGGAATTGTTGATTGGAAAAAGTAATTATTTTAAGGCTTTTGATAAGCAATCCAAAGGCAAATATTGAAAGATTGAAACAATTTATATTCCCACAAACAACGTTTAACAATGTCTATTTTTTTCACACTTTATCAACACTGGTTGGTATCATTCTCTTAAAATATTTGACAAGTTTATTTAAAAAGCCACTCACTTATAGCTTGTTGATTATTAGTGGTATACACCATATGTTCATATTTTATGTCACTGACAACGTTTTTAATGCAGTCTTTTCCTTGATGGTTTTATAAAGATTCCTCTTGCTTTTGGGCTCTTGGCCTCCCATTTGACCTCAAAGCCAAGGTCTCTTCCCTGTGTACTAACCCATAATTTCCTTTTAGAACTATTTTTCTAAATCAAAAATCTAGTCATATTACTTGCTTCCTGAAAAGCTTTTGACTATCAGTTTTCCAGAGAACAATGTTCTCTAACATTCTTAGTGACTCACTGCAACAACATTAGTAGGGACTCATATTTTCTTAACTTATACATTTTCTAATATATTTTCATGACAGTCTTTGTTGAATAATTATAAAAACTTGAGTTTAGAGTTCTACCTTTTCACTATAGTATCCAGACCATCTGCTTAGGAAATGATTAATCAATGATGAATAAATATATTGATTTAAGACAGATTGGCATGACCAGTTTCAAACCCCATTTACTCGACTACTCATTCGTTCTTAAACCATACATTGTTTTATGACTGAACACTATTCTCAGTTTCAAGGATACAGGGATATGTGACCAACCAAACCAGGCTTCCCTGTTTTCTTTGTGGAGTTAATGGCAGGGAAATGGGTGAGAGCGCAAAAAAAAACCCAAAAAACAAAAGCAAATAAAATGCTTATTTCTATGTTGAGTAATAAGCAAAGGTATGCTGATATATCAACTCTTTGGAAAAATCTAATAAAATATAAGAATGCTAATTTGTAGTGTTTTTGAATTTCTCACCAAGGCTAATTTCAAGCTACCAATGGTTTAAAAACTACCTAACAGAATTAATGAATATTAAACAATCGACTCTGGAGAGTCAATACAAGTCAACTCCAGCCACCATGAGAGTACCAAAGAGGTATTAGGATTTGAAAAATTGGCAAATGACTACCTGTGTTTGAATCAAAGTTAAAGTACCTGCGGAAGAGGTGACAATGAGCTAAGACACAAATGAAGAAAAGAACCATATGGAGGAAAATTGCTGAGTTCTTGAAAGTGCCCTAAGGCAGGAAAATACATGATATATCTAAAAGAAAGAGCCAGAACAGAGAATTTCAGTTTACTTTTTATAATATGACATCTTGAGATTAAAATGCCTCTTAGGTTGAAAGCAGTATTTTAGAAGAGTTAAATAAGTTGGAAGCTAAGATCAGTTTTGCAGGTTTTTGTAGTTATTTGATATTGAGGTTTCAGTAATGCTGGGTGATTTCAGGCAAAAGGGCAATATTTATATAGTTTTATATATAACATATTATATTTATATTTATACATACACACTCCAGTCTATATTTCTTGTATCATCCAGTACCTACAAATCTACTAGACTTAGAATTTTTTGTCACATCAAAAACACTAGTAATTGAAACATACTATCCAGAAATATATCCCTGAGCCAATCAAAAGAGTATTGAGATAAAACTGAAATAAAAATGTAGGGAGAAAAAAACCAAGAGGTAACTTGGATTGAATTTGTTTGTTTGGGGAATCTTTTGTCTTGGTACAAGATTACAAAGACAATTTTGTTCTTTATTTTTTCCTGATCAGATAGAGATGGGGAAAATTTAAAATAATATTCTAAGAATGAAATCAGTTGGAGTTCAAATTCAGGCTTGACAAGTGAACAGCTCCTCCTGAGTGAAAATAAATCCTATTGTGAAGCAAATGAAGATTAAGAGGATTAAACTTCACAAGTCAAGGATCTGAAAGTGGATTTGTATTTTTTTTAAAAATTATTGAAGATATTTTTTATGGGTTAATTGTATGGGGATCTGGCTCATTTGTTTTTTCTAAATTGAGACCAGCCAGTATGTCTCTGGGGTAGAAGACACTTCTGCTACTTGTAACAACATTTTATTTGTTCCAGTATTAGACATTTACAGCTAACAGTTTTGGGAAAGGGATTATGATTTGTAGGAAGTCTCACAAGGAATTAATTGTTACTGACTTGTTAGCTATGTTGATAGTTACAGCATTATCTTTATCCATTGCAATTTATATACACATTAAAATTGTTTTAGCAGTTATGCCAACATTTACACAGAATTATAAGTTCAAGGCAATAGCTAGAACAATTGAGTTATTTCCAAAAGCATGAGTAATATAAAGAATGCAGTTGTCAAAGCTAGAAATTCGTTTTTTACTCGAAAAAATAAAGCAAGAAAATCAGCTTTGTTACTGATAAATTTTCTTTACAAATACCTAATAAAAATACATTAATTTTTAGAAAATATTATGAAACAGCCAGTTAATTTAAAGCTATTTATTCCAGGTAATTTTACATTATTTAAAATATTCTTGATTTTTCTATTATCATAAATCTATGACTAATATATTAAAAATGAAATATGTATATAATGCTTCTAGTTAGAAACAAGACAATATGAAAGCTTCAGAAATCACATATTAAACTCAAGCACACTAAATATAAGTGAGAAGGAAAAGCAGAATGGAAATTTTCTAGTTCTAAACTGTTCAATTAGTAATAAATTTAATTCAATGTGAATTTGAATTTACCTTTAAATGTATCAAAATGACCATATTGTTGGAAATTCAACCGCGGAGGCCAGATTGTCAGAATACTCATGGAAAATAAAATTAAGGCAACTGTTCACATTACTCAGGCCCAAAAAAACCAAACAAACCCAAAAAACGAACAAAACTCTTAGCCAAATCCTTGCAACTATCATTATAATCATCATCACAATCAGGAAGTGCCCTTACTGAAGCAAGAATGGAACAGACATATTTAGCTTTAGAATTTGAAAAAAAGAGTTTTGCATGTTTTACTTTTGCACATACTTCCTTTTTCGGAACACAAAATTCAGTTTCATTTAAAAGAGAAATTGTAAACTCAGCTTCATTTAAAATTCAGGCAAAATTTTGGGCCAAAGTAAATCTCTAGATGGAAGTAATTCAACATTATTCAAGAAAGTAGTCTTACAAGGTCTACAGCAAATTTAATTATTCAAAGTTTCCAAAGTGGGCATCATGTATAAAATCTTTTACAATATTAACAGGCTTTGATTAAAAGGAATTTGGAAAATGCTGTTAAATTTTATGCTTACCATGAGATCTCAGCTCTTTTAATATCTAGATATAAATTGTCAATCTATACATTAAATATGCAGAAGTACTCGTACAGATACAGGATGGGAAGGCATACCAGACAGAGGGAAGATTTTGAGCCCAGATGAGCAGATGGGAAAACATAATATCTTTTGAGAAACTGTAGGGAAATTCTGAGGTTTCAAGCAATATATCTGGAACTGGAGGTAAGAGCCAGAAGGTGAAGGTTTTGAATGACAGAATAGGTAGTTCAGTCTCTTAAAAGTCAGTCATCATCCAGTGAAGATTTCCAAGTAGGGGAGTAAAAGTATAAGTGTTGCAGTTTGAAAAAGATTAATCTGGTCCTAGTGGATAGGTTGCTTTAGAATAGAGAAAATATTAGAGGCAGGGAGTTTAGTTAGAAAGCCCTAGCAATGATTCCGTACTGAGATTAATTATGTTTAATGAAAACAGAATATAGACGGAATGAGAGCAAGATCTATTGCAAAAGAAGAGTGAGAGGAATAAGATACAGTTTTAGAGACTGTTCTCAGATGATGATGACCTTACCAGCCATAATGAATCTTTTGCAGTTTCTTTGTGCCTGGGTCATGCTTTATACCTGCCTCCATGCTTTTAAATAGCTTCTTTATCATACAGACTTGCCATTCTTGATTACATGGTTAACTTCATTTTTTAAAAATATTTTTAGCATTTTATTGCTGTAACTTTATTTTAGAAATTGAAATCATATGTGTAGGTATGCCATAAGTTCAGATTCCCCATACCTCAGAAAAATGCCAACACACTCTGCTCTCCACCAAATCACCGTGTTCTTCACCATTGTCCAATGGGCTCCACCACCTCCATTTGGCTTCTCATATTTCCACTGATAAAATTCTCATCCCATCTTAAGCCTCTATTTCAGTGCCTAATTATGCATGTTTAAGCACAAATCAAATGTCATCATTCCATGAGATAGTCTTTAGGCAATTATCTCTCAGAGTGATTTTGTTCTTAATCTATAGCCTAAAGACACATATATAAAATTTTCTGAAGATAATCCTTATGGGAAGTTTATCCACACAGATAGACACATTTCATCTAATGATGATGAAAGGATGATAAAATTATAATCACTTACAACTCTAGATGAATGGATTTAGACAAATTATCTACAATTAAAAAGAGTATTCATGGAAAAAATTGGTGGGATATTTAATAGGTGATGTATCAGGCTTACAGTATCCAAAGTCACAGATGAAACATCTTAGATGACAACAAATAAGGTTAAATGCATACATTATATTCTTAAGGTATACATCCAAGAATATGAAGGACTTTTCCCACTTGGGCTTACCTGTTTATGGGCATGGTCATAAGAATTAATGTGATTGTCAAATTCCTGGTGTTTGTGATACTGCTTGTCACATAATTCACAATAAAAGTTTGCCTTTACATCTTCAAGGGCATTTGCTGTGGACTTCTCCTTTTCCGGAAAATCCTTTTTTAAAAAAAGTTAAAAATTTTGGTTAGATATTTCTCTAATAGTATAATCAAGTGTCATTAACTTAGTTGGTGTTTAATTTTATTTTACCTAAAAGAATATGTTTTGAATCATTTTTTTAAAATCATAGAATTGTGGAAGTAACTTTCAGCTCAGTCTTACCTCTACTTATTAAAGAGAAAATAATGAGCTCTCCTAAATGTACACTCAGCTGCAGTGTGGTTATTACTCATCCTTTCCGTGGCTGTTCTGCTAGCTCACCACCATTTCATGTCTAACCAATGACCCATCTCCAACACAAACCACCACTCTCTCTGAAACATTGATTTCTGCAAGGATTCTCTATTTTATTGAGACACTGATTATATTATATATATATACATATATATATGTATATCATTCACCTACTTCTTGTATTTTAGCCTCCATGAGATATCAGTAATGGGACTTGTCTATTCTCTCTATACATAATGCCTTTTTTCCAATCTCATTAAATTGATGCGTTCCTACTTCTTACCAAACACCCAATGTTTTGTTCCTTCTGGGAAGCCTTCTCATGACTTCTTTAGAATAATGTCTCCATTATTTTTCTATTACAAAACACATCTATAACTATTCTTACTTGCCTCTTTCATTTATATTACTTCCTCTGAGATTACTATTCACATTATTGTGTTACATACAATTTCATCTTCAACCAGCTGATACTTCCACTTCACAGACTTTCCCTTGGTGATCCATATTCTGACTAAGCTAGAGCCTTATTTATCTGTAATCTTTAACTCCAGTCTAAATTATAATATAGTCATGTGATCATTGAAGTAGGAGTATAGCACTGAGGTAGTCTAAACTTCAATAGGCTTAGATCAGGGGACATTGTGATTTCTTATCAAGCCTTGCTTATTCTAATTATGTTATGCCCTTTTATAGTATAATTTCAGAGATTAAATTTATTTTATCACTTAAAAAATTTGACCACATGCCTTGGATTTTGAGCAACTTTACTTCAGTCTCAAAAATGCCTCAACTTCATTAAATAAGGTGGCAACTAAGAAT
Source organism: Solenodon paradoxus (assembly GCA_004363575.1). Lineage (NCBI taxonomy): Eukaryota > Metazoa > Chordata > Mammalia > Eulipotyphla > Solenodontidae > Solenodon > Solenodon paradoxus. Next base: position 659,584 of record RJWH01000115.1, on the reverse strand, counting down.
TCCAGATGAATTATGATTAAAAATCTATTTTTTATTTAGGTCATATAGATGACTTTATGATAACAGCTTAATGGCCAGAGGGTGAATCTTCTATTACTGTTTGTATTCCTATCTAAACATTTTCTTATTTCTAAATCTCCTTTTATGATGGTACTATATCAACTGCAATGAAAAATTTTATAATTTATAATTATGAGAATCCTACCATTTAAGTTATATAGCATGCCTTGTGAATATTCAGTTTGCAAAATCAACAGAATAAATTACAAGCCCCATTTCTTGCTTCATTTTTCTTGCCAGGAAAGGGTGATGATACTCCTTTCCCACTAAGGGATTAATGATACGACGTAAGGCAGATCCTAATGCCCTTACTAAGGTTGGAGATATATATATATATCTATATAGATATATAGATACATCTATATAGATATATCTATATATATATACACACAACTGACAAAACACAGTGTTTAAAATCGAATGTATCTTTCAAATACAGAAGTAAAATATAAACCCAATAGTAGGTGATTTGGACTCAGAAAAAGGGAAGCTTAGATGTGAGGGTAGAAATTTCAGGCAAGAGAGAATACAAGCCAAGAGTTGGATAGGGCCTGGGGAATCATAGAGGGAAAGAAAAAAATATACATATTCCTTAAGAATCATTGACAAAACATGAAAACTGAGATTAGAATTTTAGCTGACTTTTAGTAAAATAACCCAGTTCAATGATTCATATGAGGTAGTTCTATTGTCAAGTATGTAAATAAACTATCTATGGAAATGAAAATGAGTCATTCTAGCAATATGTACAAGGAGTTGGAGGATTAGATTTAGAGTAGGAGAGATATATTATAGCCTAAATCCACTATTTAACAAAAGAGACTACTGATATCTATTAATTTCATGATTTGTATTAAATCATGTAAAAGCAAAATATGAGCACACTTTCCACTGTGTCATGTTGTCTTTGCCTCATTCATCCATCCATCCATCTAAATATACATCCACCCAAATATCCATTAAATAATCACACACTCAATAATCACTTAGTAAGCAACTTCAAAACGTTAATCTATACTGGTGCTTAACTTAAAAATTAATTAAATTTTTAAATTATAATTATGGGAGAATTATAGCAAGCACTGTAAATCATGACTGTGATACACAAGTTGCTATAGTGCTAATTAACTAGGTTACTATTGAGAATAATTGCAAGAAATGTTTTTTCTTTCTCACTTAATGTTAAAGGCTCTAAAAACACTCAAAAATTCTTGCCTTCTTGTTGAAAAATAGTTACATACTGATCAAATAGGTCTGAAGACAAATTAAAGCAACATTACTCTGAAATAATTACAAAATATTTCAACATATTTTACAATAAGAGAAAATGCAGAATGAATAAAATAGCCAATAATGATCACTATCAGTAAATTAAAAATTAAGAATAATGAATAATACTTATGCTAGTACAGTAGTTATACAATATTTTATGTATAACTCCATCATGATTTGCTAACCATTCAAATTTCTCTTCTCGCAATATGCCTGGCAAAGAAGGTTTTGAGTTTATTTAATAGAAAAATAATTAAATAAAAGAAAGCTTATTAACCATTCCAATGATTCATTAAAATGTCAAAAATTAATTATAAATTGAATATGACAGTTATCTTAACAAGAATCATTTTAAAAACATTAGATATTGCTACTGGGCATATTAGGTTGCATTTCAATAAAAATTCTGTATAATTAATTACTTTTCATAATTAATATTTGGGGGCAAGGAGAGAAAATGTACTCTTTCACACCAAGGATTTTATATTCCTGCAAATAACAAGCATGTCTGTAAAGTGCTAGTATTCTGAGGAGAGGAATGCATTTAATTAGAAATATGGATTTTACTACTGAATTATTTTTTAATTGTAAAGATGATTATATACTAACACCCATTGAGCTCTCATTATAAATCGAAAATATGCCCAGAACTTCATGCTTGTTAAATTACATAATTGTAACAATAACCCTATAAAGTCTTTTCTATTATTCTTTCATATAAAGATACGGAATTCAAGGCACATACACTTTTAGAAATTCACTCAAAGTTGACAAGCAGATTCAGACTTGGATCTGCTTGCCTACAGAGCTATTAATCATCATGCTCAAGGCTGCCTCAATTACTTGGCCTTTATCCAGATGCCACATAAGTCCAAGCTGTCTTTGCTAATTTTTTTTTTTTTTTGAAGATTTGGGATAATATAGAATATCTAACTCCCAGAGGAAATAAGGGATCTAAATATAATTTTAAAAAGATCTACATAGCTCTTGAAGCTGAGAGATGGACCCTTGGAAAACACAAGGTGATAGTACTGTTTCTACTGGTTTTGTATATGTGCCCTGATTATTAAAAAGGAAGGGAAGAAATCAATTCCTGTTCTCCCTACATCCTTGATGGTAATACCAGCTCGGAGCTTTGAGGATTGAATTCATATTCTTTGCATGAAAGCTCACATTTGACCTTTCACTGTTATGTGTAAGAGATTGCTTTAAGAATTCTAATATTCTCTAACCTGTTCTATTATATTGGCCCCAAATAAAATCCTGCTTCACAGAAAGTGCATTTGCCTTCTTCTCTAATCAAGTGGCTGTCACTGACTCAGAAAACTCTTCTGGTCCCCAATGTTTCCCTGCCTCTCTGTACAGATTGGCTAATGTCAATCCTGCTTTAGAGGGTTGTACTCATTTATTTAATTTTTATGATAAGGAAAAAAATAGGATTTGAAGACTGACCATTTTAAATTTTAGCCTATATTGTAGATTAAATGCCCAATGGTTTAGTTATCTCAATATAAATTAAGGGGAATAATTAGTTTTCAGGGTTTTTGTGAGTATGAGATCATTTTTTAATGTATTTAGTACAGTGCCTGTTTGAATATTTTGTGTTATTATATGCATATGACACTAGAAAGTTATTCAAAGGAAACTCCTTGTTCTCCCACGAGTGTATAAAACAACTTTCATTTTTCTGTGAAAATTTGAGAAAGTGAAAGTTCTTACTATTCAGCCCATTTTCTAATATGAAAGAACAATCCCTGCTAGAATATTCCAATTTGAGTTACATAATTAGATTTCATATGTTTTTATCCCACAATATATTTTTTAAATTTTGGAATATTTAGGAATTTCACACATGGTCAAGAGAGCATATTCTGTGCTTACTTAATGAATGACATATATATATATATATATATATATATATGTGTGACTGAACTCCTTTATTAAAAGAATGGTCTTTGTATTCAATAGTACTAACATGGCACTTGTTACTGAGAAGTGAATCAATAAATATTTATTGAATAACTGAAATTAATGAATAAAAATATTAGTGAATGCCTAATATTTGACCTATCCTGGCAATGCAAGTCATATGATGGAGAATTAAACTATTAAAGTGATGGTAGGATAAGTTAATGAGTATGATTCTAAATATAAAGAACAGAGTTTAGAACAATTTTCCTTTTTAAAAAAATTAATTTCTGAGGCCTAGGAGCTTATTAAAGAATTCTCCTATAGTAATGGAGGTAAAAACTACACAGATTCAATCAGAACTATAGATTTTTGACTCCCAATTTTCTGGTAATTAACTGTTTTTCTTGCGATTCATTGAGATCAAGCATTGGTTTCCCATACTTGGAACAACGGCACATGACCGAAGTTAAACTTTTCCATTAATGCACAGATAGGTGTGTTGTTAGCCACTTTGTGGCTTTGAAAAAGAGCTTTCCTCCTCTTATTAATGATTCATTCAAGCTGCCCGAATTAGAAGATGAATATAACCACATTAAATATGTGCAATTGTCTCTGAGTGGTATGTTTTGTAGAAAGCTCGGCATCATTTCTAATTTGGAAAAAGATTACAAATTTCTGTCTTACCAGCAAGATTTCAGAGTGATGATTACATTTCTGTTCATGAAGCAACAATTAAATGTTTAATGCTTACTTGTATAACTGCTTATTTTGGAGAAGTGTCCTAATTGGCTAAATTTGAACAAAGATTATTTTTGAAAAACATATGCATGTGCATTAGAACCACTGTTCATCAGCAATCTATATCACCAACTTCGTCTTCCTCAGCACAAATATGCAGTTCTTTTTTAACCACAAAACGCTTTAGAAAGTACATAATGCAGTCCAAGGTGAACTCTACAGTAGTCATAACAATAGCTATTGCTTTCTTGCTTACTTACGCTTATTGGCCATGAAGGAAAAAAGATATAGGTATAATTTCCAGACTGTTTATCAATCAGATACAGATGTTGAATTGCATAGGATTATAGAAGTCATGGATTAGTTTGCAGATTTTTTTAAACAACCAGTTAAACAGCAAAATATGTATAAACCAATTAGCTTCATAATAATTCTATATAGTATTAGTCCATCAAGATGCAAGGACATCAGTCTCTAATAGAAAACATTCCTGCTCTCTGTAGTAAAATGCAGACAATATCCTTGGGTGGAAGAGAAAAAAAAAAAGGGTGCATGAAAAGAGTCAATTTACCCAGGATCTGGGAATGACTGAATCCATTATTTAACAGTCTTTAACCTAGAGTTGATGCCCAGCAGATACCCACAAATGAATTCATGAATAAATTAATGAAGTGATAGAAGAAATTAATACATTTGATTTAGTTCTCACATTGCCTGTTATTTTATTGTGCTGAGGGGAATAGAATTGCCAAGTCTCAAATATGTATGATGTGCCAAAATTCACATGACTCTACGACTCAAGGAGTGAATCTTAAGGAAACTATAAACTTTAGCTAATAATAAACTATCAGTATATCTTCATCATTTGGAACACGCTAACCTACCACACTAATGCAAAATGTTAATAATAAAGAAAACTACATTTAAGAGTTGGGTCTAGAATATAACTCTGTATTTCCTGCCCAACTTTTCTATGAACCTAAAACTGCTCTTAAAAATAGCCTATTTAGATACCATAACAACAAATTAGATTTTAATAATCTTGCCTTGGTTGAACTCAAAGAAAAACAGTGTGGGGTGTAAGGCCAATCTAATCCACACTATGTACTGCATATAGCTGAACTATAGGCAGGTCATGCCAATGGAAAAAATCCTTTTGTATAGAGAGATCTTGAGATCATTAGTCCCTATCTATCATTTTTCCCATGAGACAAAAAAAAACAACTTAGAGATACCACTGAAAAAAGCAGGATAAACTGAGAGGCCAACTTTATAGTCATTTAGACCTACTGGAAACTAGGAGTAAAATTTCTATTTTTCAAAGCTATTTAGAATGTATCTGCTGTGTGGGTATATAAAATATGATAAAAAGTAATATGAGTTTTCTTCCTCCAGACCAACAATACAGTCCCATTGATAAAGGTAGTAATTACCACTCCATCAATCAGTCCACAATATATACAACTGTAATAAAAATAGACATACTGTATTCATTTAGTTGAATATATTTAAATGAATGCATCCATTGTGCATTAGACAGGAAGTGCTTTCATTTAATCATTACTTCTGCTATAACATCTAATTATAAAAATGCAATTAATAGTGCCTGACTTTTCATTTTCTAATATAAAATAAATCAATGAAAAATGTCAGGTAACTAAGTTATCTAGAAAGCTGCTGGTGACACCTGCTCAATTACAAACCATTTATTCTTAAATTCAACATTTGTAAACACCATCTAAGGGAGAAAAAGTCATTAAGAGAGGCTGACTTAGACACTGTTTCACCTTTGCTTGGGAATCAACTACAAATGTGTTTTCTTCGAGTAGTTTCAGGTGACTGTCAAGAAAGTTTCCTTTCATTGCCTTCCTGGTTGTTCTAGTTTGAACCTATACAGTTCCAAGGAGCTGTGCTGACATTTCACATGAGCTAAAACTGGCCCGGAAACACCTGAGGTGATGAACTAAAACAGTATAAAGTCAATGATTTTACTTTAAAAGACATGGGAACCAAATAAGTGCCAAAACTCTGTGGGTATTCTCTCTGTTCTCATAAATGTCTATTATGTCTGATAAAATGTCTGCTGCATTTGGCTGACTTGTTCTATAACCAGATATGTTTAACAAGTGATTGTTCTCACAAAGGCACTTCATTATTTCAAACTGACTGCTCCAGGTTTCTATCTATTGAAATTCTAATAGGTAATTTATTTTCAAACTTAAGAGAAACTAGCAATTGTGAAAAAATATACTACATAGAAGTCTGTGTCTCAAATCTTAAATTTAGAAAATGTGTCAAAGTAAGGGAAATCTATTAAAATGCTAGTTTACTTTGAAAGAAAGGCATTCAGATGAACTAAAAGAAATACTCTAAACTAGATAATATTCAAGATTGTGAAGACTTGGTTCCATGGTCAAATAATTTGGAAGAAATATTTGTTATTAAATTTTGACATTAATTATTATTCTTTTAGAACTATGCAAAGTTTGAGTTAATGGTTTCAGAAGTTCACCAAAAGAAAGTCTAAATATCAGGTTTTTTCGAGACACATTTACTTTTTGGTAATCAAACTGAAAACACTTGCCATTGAAGTCAGAAAGCCTGATTCATGGAAACTGGAGCAAAAGTCGATCAATGTCATAGCGACAGTAGCAGTTGTATAGTCCATTCAGACTGTGGGGAACTATTTATAGTTCTAACAGATTTTTCACAGTTGCTTGAGCATTAGGAGGATCCATATTTATTAACACCTGTACCAGAAGAGGTCAGAAATTGTGGGTTCAATGCCAAAGAAATAGAATAGAAAAATCAGAATCATAACACAGGCATATAATTAGAAAGGATCTCAAAAATTCTTTTCCATATAGAGCAATGTAACCCACAAGTTCTCTGGTTTGCCCTGGGTGATTTAAGAGAAAAAGTAACAGATTTGGGATGACAATTTAAATCTGTGACTCCTTTCTTTGAGACCAATTACAGATAAATAATTCTATCAGTTCTATTTCCTGTTGATACACATATGAATGTTCTCTTTATTTTTGAAACCATATATTCAAAGTGTATTTAACAACATATTTAGAAGTTGTTTTTACTCTTAGAATGTCAAAAGTAGAAAATTTTATTTTCAAAACATCTCCCACAGGATACTAGTTCATTCTGAATACAGGACCTCCTCTTCACCTAAGTTTCAAAAAAAAAAAAAAAACTCCACAAAAATCACAAATTTCTAGTTTTACTAGTTCATAGATTGTTAGCTATAGATAGTTATAGTAGATTGAGCACTGAACTTAACCATTACTAAGAAGAGGCTTTAAAAAAGAGCCAAGTGCCTTCTTTTCTGATGTTAGAGGTGTATCTGAGACAAAAGGGAAGAAAAATCTAAAGGTTAAAGAATTCGTACATAAATATTTTTATTTTTAACTTGTCTATGCTGCCCTTGAAGGTTTGGTATAAGGTAGGTATTAAGTTGTATTATGAAGGCTTGAATTAGTTACTGTTACTGTACTGTGAAAATAATTTAATGCTCAATTCTTAATTTCAAGAGACTCTCAAACCACCTACGGGGGTAAGAGTAATTCATAACTTGTATATGACTACAAAAAGAGATTTATAATCTGGGATTTAAAGTGCTTCACGTATTCAGAGAAGAGAAACAGTCATATGTGCTCTAATATGTCTACACTTTTAAGGAAAATAAAACTATTAAGACAAAATTTTATGTCTCAATTAATAGACTTGTGTTTGACTCATATAAATGAATGACACTTGATGGACCCTTTAATTCTGGTATTTAAGAATTATTATGACAAATTATTCCTAAGGATGAATAAACACATATTTTATTATAACAAAACAGATTTTACTTTGTGCTAATAAACCAAAAGTCACACAAACCTCAACAAGGATGTAATTTCTAGTTCTCTTTCCTTTTTCTATTATAACTGATATTTCTGATGAGTAGGTAAAGTAAAATTAATATCCTCTTTAGGTTGTTCTTCTGCATATCCCTTGTGATTATTTTCCTACAACATCCCAGTTGGACTTTGAGCTTCTTGTTTAGAATTGTTATAAAGTCTGAGTTGATTTTTAAATCACAAAACATAAGTGATTTAAAAAATTGATTCCTATAGAATTTTTTGCATCTATTGATTATACCATGGAAGATCCTAATTTATTTCTGTATGCTTAAACACTGTTACAACCCTGGATTGAAATTTGTATTTTCTGTGGCTGCATTTTTCATCAATATCTATTCTATACTAGCTGCAGTGATGGCAAGGGGACTTTATAACCCCCTTAATTGAATAAAGTCTCCTATCAGTAGAAAAAGAAAAGACAACCTTCAGTGATAAGAAACAATGATGCCCTTAAACTTCTAATTAACTACCATTAGGAAATCTCTACAAATAGGAGCAAAAGCTTAGACAGTATCATTCCTCTTCATTTACTGGCTGCTCAAATATCAAAATAGTTCTAACTTTGGAAACCCATCTAGTGAGGATGCTAAGGGACAGAAAAATGGAGGAAATAAAACTTAGGTGAAGAATATGGACAAAGATATGGTAGTAGAAAGGGACACCTGGGATGACTAGAAGAATATATATTCCTCTGGTGGAGGAGTGGAATAGAGGGATAACGAGGAGGAAAGAATCATTGTGGTGGCATTGGAAAGTAGAATTCTACAAATACGTTTTAAGATGAAAGAAAGAATAAGCAATTTGATTGCATCAGTTGTGAACTTCATAGTCTTTGGGACTGACCAAAATCAAATCAATATTCCTCACTGTGAAACTCTTTGCTGTGGGCTAGTTTTCAGGATTTTATGTATTTTGTAGTTAATTTTTTATCTCATTTGGAGATTTTACACACAAGGACAAGAATTCAGAGACTGAAAATAAAACTGGGTTGCTATTGCTGTATATTGCTATTGCTAAGAACTATGTAGAGGATAACGTCTGTAAAACAAGATTAATCACTCTGACAAGATGAATTTAATGATTAGATTCAAACACAGAAAAACAAATAATACATTTCCAGGTATATCACACATCGGACCCATATATTCACATACATGGCATTTTATGTATACATAAATACGCACCCATATATATATATGTATATACACACATATGCAGATATGTACATAAATTGCCAAAAAGGAAAGATATCTGCAGGACTGGTGTCTAGGAAGATCAAAGTTCTAAAATTAGTTATAATAAGTGGAAAGGCAGTATGTCCTTGTTGCAAGGAATTTAGTTCTGAATTCCATAAAGCTCTGTTCCTCAAGACTGAGGCATTTAGAAATTCAGTTTTGTTTCTTTTCCTTCAGTTACAAAATGGGAGAGTGCGATAACAGTAACCAACTCATAGGGCCATTATACTGATTGTGGCAACAACTACATGAAATACCTGGTAGAATACTAGGCTCATATCGCTACTTATTTTGATACTTTATTTATATGTTACAGTTTTTGTTTTGTTTTTACAGAGTTTCATAGCAAAAAGAAAAGCCTGACGTATTTCACTGTGATAAACAGTGACAGTTAAAGACAGAAGTGTCTGGGCTGGAAATGGAAACAGGCAGGAGAGTCCTTAAGGATTGTGCTGAGAAATGCTGGCTCCAGGAGGGGAGGTGTGCCCCTTAACTGACACCCAAACAATAAAAGTAAATGAAGAATGGACCCACAAAATTAAATAAAAAGGATTTCTTCCCACAGGGAAGAGATGTGTTATTTGTACCCAACTGAGAGATGTACGATGTGGATGACAAGATTTTCTTCCTATGGGACTTATCTTTGTGTTGCAAACTAAAGGGGGAAAAAAATCCAATGCAAAAACTAGTAGAAGTCTCAGTCAGACACTTAATCACCTATGAGGACACTCGTGCCCTTTATTGCTGACTCTTTTATTTCTAAATTCCCCATGGCGACATAATCTGAATAAGTTACTTGTAGAAATAATGTTCCTTGCATTAAGCATACATTTTCCTTTCGGTAAGTAGGATCTATTTTGACAACAAATGGTGAGCTGCACTGGCTTCCTGACCTGGTCTTTGGCTACTGTGTCATTTGGATTATTGCCATTCAAAGAGTATATAGATGGACCGTTTTTTTAAGTAGTTCATTTATAATTGAAAAAAATTACATTTTGTTACTTTTTATATATAAAAGAACTAATTTTAGATGATCAATTTCATGGATACCTATTCTGCAGATAATAAAAGTTTACTCATCTGCATCAATCTTTATTGAATGTGAAAGTATTAATTAGGTAACATAAATAATATTTAGACCCCTTTATTTTTTATTTGGTATAGAATATATGTAACTTTATAGTGTTTTTTTTATGAATTGCAATATGACCTAATTGATTCTTTAATGCTTTAATTAAAAGAAGAACAATGTATACCTAAATGCCATCAATATTATTATATAGAATATGCACTGATTCAGGGTGATGGTAAGTATGATATGTGATTACAAATGGCTTTGAATATTATGCATTTTATCATTAACAACAAAATGGGAAGAATACATTTTAATGGCTTTAACTTAAAGGAATTTCCAGAACCACACCAATTCTTTTGCTAAGTAAAAACTTTTTAAAAAGACTTAAGTGTGTATATATGTTTGTGTTGTAGCATTCCCATAAAAATATACCCATTTAACCTCAGTGCCTTCAATCAACCAATTAGTTGCACTAGCTTATATTATGATCAGACATAAATTTATAAAAGTTTTATTATCTGTTGATGTTTTTCAGTTCTTCTATTGTCCATTTAATTAATATATCAATGAAAACTTGGATAGTTTAAGGTCAGTGTACTATTTAGCAATCTTTAATGATCACATGCATATGCTGAAACACACCAATAAAATGTCATTATTGTAAAGGACTTTTAATCCCTTCTAAGCATTCAGTTTGCTAATCTATTGAAGAAAAATTTATTCAGCTAGAAAGGAGTTCTTCTTCAATATTCAAAATTAAAATGTAGAAAAATTTCCACTTTCTGGTGTCACCATTTAACTATATTAAATTTACCTTCACCAACTTATGCATAAATTGCATACTCTAATGAGGAAAAAAAAATCAAGAACTTAAATGTGTTAAGAGCTAAATAAGAATTCCCATGAGTAATCAAGTAGCATGCACATGAAATTAAGACAAGATTCTGTTTCTTCATAAGCAGTTTCAAAAACATTCCTGCTTTTTAATTTTAATTCAGAAATTATTAATAAAGTAACACATGAAAACTCTTAACACATGAAAGAAATATTTTAATCAGATAGTCAATGGGAGAAACAATGGGAAAAGAAATAAAAGAGCTAATATACAGAATATGTTCTTTGGTAGAAGGTAAATGTGCATAAAAGAAGCCACCAACTAAAGGAAAGCTGGTGTTCTAACTAAATTTCTGCCCATTTTCATGTTTTTTATCCTCTTCCTGTTAGATTGGTGTGAAAACTTGTTAGTTCTAAAGTAATTCTTAAATTTGGGAGAGTCAGGCATTGAAGACTTTTTGCTCTGGTTTATTTTGTTTGGGGACTACTAATGAAATGATATAAAGCTGAATTCTTAATTAAGCAACTTATTACTTTATAAACTTTATCCAAAAGACTAAACATGTTTTACTTTTGATCACCATAGAATAGTTTGTAATTCAGAAGATTTTATATAAGTGAAATCATGCAATATATACACTTTTTCAATTTTACCTTTTTCTCAGCACAAGAACCCATGCTGTGTATATCATTTGTTCGATCATTTTTATTTTGAATGACATTTGTTATACTCTGTTTATTCATTCCTCATTGGTGAACATTTGGGTTGTATTAAGAGGTACACTGAACTGAGGGAGGAATCAATGAGGCAGAAGGAACTATATAGGAACACAAGAAAATGATACACGCACACACACACAGACTCTTGATTGTAGTGATGATTTCAAGGAGATTTTATATATACGATAAAAATATTTTAAAACAATATATGCTGTCAATTATACCTTAATAAATGTAAAATATTGATGATTAGTCTCCCTAATTTATTTTTCATAATTCTAGTAAGAATTCTTTATTCTCCCACTGTTCAGAAAAGATTGGATCACATTATCTCAGACATGACAGCATTAATATATCTTTCAGTGTATAGATTCCTTTTATTTATCCCATTCTAAAAATGAGTGTTTTACATAATTTTGCATACATTTCAAGGAAATTTTGTTGCTAGTTTCATTCATATATTCAGCTTTCACTGAGAAAGATTCTATTTAATATGGAAAATACATTTAATAAACTTTAATTTTATTTTTTATTATTATTGAAGGGATATTGCATTTTGACTTGTTTTGAGGTATATGTAGTAGTATTTTTATATGTACAAATAGCATAGTAGATTTACTAATATTCCTCTTTTTCTCCCTTTGTTTATAGTTTATTCCCTTCAGTTCATTTCCCCCATCCCTCCCCCATCACTTTGGTACCCCCTGATTTGCCTTTTTGTCTCTCATCTCTAAGAGTCCATAGTTGTTTGGAGTAGTGCTCCCCCATCTCTCTCTCTCTCCCCCTGTTTTTAGCAGTTTAATTTATGACATTTATTTGTTTTCTCTTTACCCATCATATGCATGCTATCTCATATGATGTCTGCCCTCTCTCTGGCTTATCTTGCAAAGCATAATTCTCTCCAAGTCCATCCATGTTGTTGCAAATGGCAGGATCTCTCCCTTTTGATGGCTGCATAGTATTTCACAGTGTATATGTATCACGTCTTCTTTATTCATTCCTCTATTCATGGACATTCAGGCAGTTTCCAGCTCTTAGCTATTGTGAACTGTGCTGCAATGAACACGGGGGTGCATATATCTCTTCAGATAAGTGTTTTTGTGTCATTGAGGCAAATGCCCAGTAGAGGAATAACTGATCATATGGAATTTCCATTCTCAATTGTTTGAGAACTCTCCATACTGCTTTCCAGAATGGTTGCACCACTCTACATTCCCACCACTAGTGAATTAGAGCTCCCTTTTCTCCACATCCTTTCCAGCATTTATTTCCATTTTTTGAATAACAGCCATTCTTACCGGTGTGAGGTGATATCTCATTGTTGTTTTGATTTGCATTTCCCTGATGACAAAGACATAGAGCATCTTTTCATGAACCTGTTGGCCATTTGTATGTCTTCCATGGAGATGTGTCTATTAAGGTCATCAGCCAATTTTTTGATGGGATTGCATGTATTTTTGTTGTCTAGATTTTTAGTTCTTTGTATATCTTAGGTATTAACCCCTTATCTGAGGTGTGAGTGGCATATATCTTTTCCCATTCAGTTGGATGCTCTTTTTGCTTTTACATGACTTTCTTTTGCTGAGTAGACACTTTCTAGTTTTACATAATCTCACTTGTTTATTTTGGATTATATTTGTCTTGTATGGGAGATGAGTTGCCAAAGATATCTCATGTCTATGTCTAATAATGTTTCACCTTGATTCTGTTCTATGTGTTTGATGGCTTCTGGTCTTATATCTAGGATTTTAATCCATTTTAGTTAATTTTTGTGTATGGTGTTAGGTAATGGTCTCGTTTCAACCTTTTGAATGTGACTAACCAGTTCTCCCAGCATCATTTATTAAAGAGGCTGTCCTTTCCCCATTGTAAGTTTTTGGCTCCTTTGTCAAAAATAAGGTGTTCATATATATATATATATATATATATATATATATATATATATATATATATATGTAGATTTATTTATGGACTTTCAATTCTGTTCCATTTTTCTATCTTTCTGTTTTTATACCAGTACCATGCTGTTTTATTTATTATTACTTTGCAGTAGAATTTGAAATCAGGGAGCATGATTCTTTCCTTGATAGTTTTTTTCCTTGAGGATTGTTTTTGCTATCCTGGGTTGGTTGTTGTTCCAGATAAATTTCATTATTTTGCACTTTATGTCTGTGAAGAATGTCTTTGGAATTTTGTTGGGCATAGCAGTGAATCCATATATTATTGCCTTGGGCAGTATGGCCATGTTGATTATGTTGATGCTTCTGATCCACGAGCATGGAATACCTTTCCATTTCTTTGTGTCATTGTCTGCTTCTTTTACAATGTCCTATAGTTCTCATAGTATAGTATAAGTCCTTCATCTCTTTGGTTGGTTTATTCCAAGGTATTTCTTTTCTTTCTTTATTTTTTTGGTACAATTATAAATGGTATTGGCTTTCTTCACTTCTCTTTCTGTATTTTCATTGCTGGCATTTCAATAGTTGGCAACAGATTTTTTAATGTTAATTTTGTAGCCTGTCACTTTACTATATTTATTATTTCTAGCAGCTTTTTACTTGATTCTTTGGGGTTCTCTACGTACATTATCATTTTTCTGTGAAAAGTGATAGTATCACTTCTTTCCCTATTTGGATAACTTTTACATATTTTTCTTGTCTTATTGTATTGGCCAGGAACTCCAGCACTATCCTGAATAGTAATGGTAAGAGTGGACATCCTTGTCTTGTCCCTGATCTTAGGGGAAAAGTTTTTGGTTGTTCTCCTTTGAGTGCAATGCTTGCTATGGGCTTGTCATATACAGCCTTAATTATATTGAAGAACATTCCTTCTATACCTATTTTGAAGGGTTTTTAACATAAAAGGGTGCTGAATCTTGTAAAATGTTTTTTCTGCATCTACTGAACTGATCGTGTGGTTTTTGTCCTTTCTTATTGATATACTGTATCACCTTTATTGATTTGCATATGTTGAACCACCCCTGCATTCCTGGAACAAATCCCATTTGATCATGGTGTATAAGTCTATTTATATGTTGTTGAATTTGATTTACCAGTATTTTGTTGAGAATTTTTGTGTCAGTGTTCATTAAGGATATCAGTGTATAGCTTTCTTTTTTTGGTGCAGTCTTTATCTGGTTTGGAATCTGCATAATCATAAAAAGTGTTTGGAAGTTTTCTCTCTTCTATTTTTTGGAACAGTTTAAGGAGTAGTGGAATTAATTCTTCTTTGAATGCTTTGTATAATTCACTGGTGAAAATGTCTGGACTAGGGCTTTTGTTTTTGGGAAGGTATTTGATCTCTGTTTCGATTTCCTTGTTTGTAATTGATCTGTTCATGGTTTCTAGTTCTTATCTGTTTAGTTTCAGGATATTGTACCTTTCCAGAAATGTGTCCATTCTTCTAGGTTATTCTGTTTGTTGCCATATAGCTGTACATAGTATTCTCTTATAGTCCTCTGTATTTCTGTTGTATCTGTTGTGATTATTCCTTTTTCATTTTTGATTCTACTTATTTGTGTTTTCTCTCTCCTCTTTTTTGTGAGTTTATATAATGGTCTGTTTTGTTTACTATTTTGTAAAACCAACTTTTGGACTCATTGATTTTTGAATAGTCTTTCTGATTGTATTTCATTGATTTCTGATATAGTCTTTATTATTTCTTTCCCTCTGTTGGTTTTAGGCTTCGGTTTTTCTGCTTTTTCTAGTTCCTTTAGGTGTTGGCTTAGTTTTTTTTAATGTGTGATTCTTCCTCTTTTCTGAGATAGGATTGTATTGCTATAAATTTCCCTCTTACTACTGCTTTTGGTGAATCCCATAGATTCTGATAAGTCATTTCTTCATTTTCATTTGATTCTAGATATTTTTTAAATTTCTTCTTTAATTTCCTCTTTTATCCATTGGTTGCTCAGCAATGTGTTTTGTAATCTCCACTCTTTTGCAGTTTTCCTCTTTCTCCTTTTGGTTGGTCTCTATTTTGATGCCATTGTGATATGAAAAGATGCTAGATATGATTTCAATCTTTGAAAATTTACTGAGATTTGTTTTGTGTCCCAGAATATGGTCTATCCTTGAGAAAGTTCCATGAACACTTGAGAAGAATGTGCAATCTATAGTTTTTGGGTGCTGTACTTCATATATGTCTATTAGATCCAGATCTTCTGTTTTGTCATTTAAAGATCTTATTTCTTTGTTGATTCTCTGTCTGGACGATGTTTCACTGAAAGAGAAGTATTAAAGTACCCTACTGTTAATGTGATGCTGCCAATATCCTTATTTAGATCGGTTAATATTTGCTTGATATATTTGGGTGCTCCTTTATTGGGTGCATAAATGTTAATAAGTGTTAAGTCTTTTTGTTGTATTGATCCCTTTATCATTATATAATGTCCATCTTTATCTTTTTAAATTTTTTTTGGTTTGAAGACTACCTTACCGAGTATAGTTGCTCCTGCTCTTTTAGATTTGGCATTAGCTTGGAGTACTATTTTCCATCCATCCATTTTAAGCCATTGCTTGTCTCTCAACCAAAAGGTGTTTCTTGTAGATAACAGAGTTGGGTTACATTTCTTAATACGTATAGCAATTCTGTGCCTTTTGATTGGTGAGCTGAATCCATTTACCTTTATAGTAATTATTGACACCTGAGAACTTGCTACTGCCATTTTGATTTTTGTTTTCTGGTTATGTGGATCTCTTTGTTACTTTGTTATATTTTCGTGAAGTTTTTCCTCCTTGGTTTAGCTAGTAGGACCTCTTTTAACATTTCTTGAAGAGGAGGTCTCGTGGTTGCAAACAGTTTTTGTTTGGGAAAAATCTTAATTTCTCCATCAAATTTGACAGAGTTTTGTAAGTCATAGTATTATTGGCTGGCATTTTTTTGTCCTGAATATTTTGAAGACATCATTCCATTCTCTTCTAGCCTGTAGAGTTTCTGCTGAGAAGTCTGAGATTAGTCTGATAAGAGTGCCTTTATATGTTATCTGTGCCCCACCACCCCCGACTACCTTCAGAATTCTTTGTTTTAGATTTTTGATAGTTTCACAATTATGTGTCTTGGTGTAGTTTTTTTAGGATTTATGTATTTGGGTGTTCTGTTTGCTTCATTAGCTGTTAGTTGTTCTAGATTTGGGAAGTTTTCAGCCATTTATTGCTTTTTGAAGGTATTCTTTGTTCCTCTTTGCTTCCTTCACCTTCTGGGATACCCAGTATTCTAATGTTGCCTTTCCTGATGGTGTCAGATAGTTCTCTTAGTGTTTCTTCTTTTTTATGTTGCATTTAATTTCCTTTCTTCTTCTTCTTAGTTCCTTTCTGCATTACTATCTTCTGTATCACTAATTCTTTCCTCCATTTGGGTTATTCTGGTTCTGTAGCTTTCTATACTCTTAGCTTTATGAATTATCTCCTTTAAATCCTGTGTTCCTGCTATTTTTTTCTGTAGAGCTTCAATATCTGCCTGTTGGTGCTTAATTACTTATTTAAGCTCTTTATTTTGTTTATCTGCATTTTCTTTTAATTCTCTGAATTTCTTTATTATTGCAGGCTTGAATTCTTTATCTGTTAGAAAAAAACATTCTTCAGTATCTTCAAGCTAATTTTTGATGATCTGTCATTTTGTTGTGATTCCATTTCCTGAGGTGTCAGGGTGTGTTGTGTTTTTTTTTTTTTTCCCCAGTGATTGGGGATCTTGCTGATCTGCTAGTTTGCTTGTTCATTTTAATTTCTACCAGGGGGTGCTCTATTTTTGTTTCATTTTGTATTTTGACCCTTACAGTCTTTGGTAGTGTGTCTTGCTGTGTCAGGGAGTGATGATGGCTGCTAGGTGGGGTGGGGTGGATGCAGGGTTGATGGTATAGTGGTCACCTGTGAGCATGTCATTTTGCCACCTGATGATGGGGGGAGAGGTAGGTTTGTTTTATTGGTAGAACTCTATTGGCTGGGGCTAAGTGACTTGAGTCTGCTGTATATGCTTATGTCCCATGTATTCACTAAACCATCAGGGTCAAGTCCCTTCCACATTCTGCTCTTCCAGGGTCTTAGTCACTGGATCCTGATTCCCAGGGGGCCCAAGCCCCTAGGTGTGTAGTGGAGGGTATGCAGTACCTGTACGCGCCTGTTCTTTCTGTCTCCAGTTTTTCCGTCTGGGCTTTTTCTAGTCAAGACTTGCTGGTAGCATTGTTCAGTCGATTCAGGCTTGCAGCTCCCTGCTCTGAGTTCATGCTGCTAGAGGTTAGGGAGACTGCCTGTGCTCTTGTGCTTCTAACTCCTGGCACATGAAGACAAAGACTGTGTACTTTTACTGCCATGGGGTTCCCATTTCCGTGGTTCCCCTTTGTTAGCCAAGAGTTGCTGGCAGCATTGCTCAGTTTGTCTTGGGGTTGTGGCTCCCTGTTCTGACTGAATTCACACTGCTAGAGATCAGCGGGGCTGCCTCTACAGCCTGCACCCAGAGAAGACAGACTCAGCAGCAGGATCCTACTATTTCAAGCTCTGGGTGGGTGCCAGAGGTCACTGTGACTTTTCTGCATGCTTTAGAATATCCGCGTGGCTCCAGCTAGGCACTGGTAGGGGAAGGCAGATTGCATCCGCACTGGGAAACTCTCCTTTTTGGGGGCTCCACTTTGCTGCTGTAGTCTCTGTTAAATCCTCAAGCCTCTCACCCACCTGTAGAGCTGGCTATTAGTCTTCTGTTCTCCAAGTTGCTCTGGCCAATGCTGAAGCAGGAAAATCCTTTTTTCTGGGTTGGTGCTGAAACATTAGTTTTTTTTCATTGTGGCATATCAGTGTCCACTCCTCATAGACACCATCATTGAATCCCCCAATAGATACACTTCTAAAACATCCAGTTCAGATTTTTCATTCTGCCACTTGGCAATAGCCTTTTATTCTGCCTCCTATTAACTTTGTGAAAGTGATGGAGAATGCCTACATTCATGATGTACTACTGAATGTCATTCAAATAATTTTTATATAAGGATTTCACGTTCACTACAGAGAGATTAAAATATTACTAAAGTGATAACAAGTGGTTCAACTAATAAGTTAATTCATACTCTGTAGGTATAACCCTAACAGCTGATGAGATAGTCAGCATTTAATTGAAAGCAAATTTAATAATTTGTTGGGCTATTTATTGCAATATATCAGTATTTATGAGGCATTAACAGTGTTCAGGTGACAATTTTGTGCTATGAAATATTTCTTATAACTTATGGCTCCTTGATAGTGGTTGTTGAACATCACAGCTAATCAACAATGAATTATATATTGAAAGTAATTGCTCATTTGCATATTTTAGATACATAATGAATATCAAAAATAAAATATGGATACATGAGTATTAAAATTTCAAAAACTTCCTTTCATGCAATACATATGATAATTTGATATTTAAATTATTTTACATATTTTATGTAAATTTTAAGGATTGTTATTCTTGAAAACTTGGTTTTATGTAGGTTGATTTTTTTTATTTCCGTGCTTAGAAAGCATTTATTTTACATAAATTGGACAAAAGTTATTCATATGGTCAAAATACAATAAATGGTATGTGAGTCCTGTTTTGCATTATTAGATCAGGGAGAGCTTAGGTTTACCTGACTTCATTACTAGAAAGATGTATTTTCCATCATTCTTAATTTTCCTGTCTCTGAGAGTAGCATTTGGTTATTTGACAAGTATCTTTTGAATTCTAAGACTGTGTCTCATTTCGTCTTTTTTAATAGGCTTTTTAACTAACCAAATGTGTATCTGAGGCGAAAAGGTGAATGTTTGAGAAGTTTATACTTGTGTTAATAGAATATTTCTCAAAATACAATGTGAAAGTGAGGAAAGAGTTTTGGGGAGAGGAGGCTAGATTATTCAGACTCACTGTTTTCTGTATGACTTATTCATTGACAGAATAAATGTGTACTCAGTACCAGCTTCACTAATGCTTTGTCAATGTAGACAACAAGATGTTATACTAAATGCCATCTGCCACACATTCCTGAGATTTAATTATGTATCAGTCTTCCATATATGTTGAAATTAATTATTTTTCCGGTGAGTGACAGCTGATTATAGAATTATAGTTTATATGTTTATTTAGCATTTAGCCTATTTTTTATACTTTGTTTTTATTTTTTTTTCAGTTTGTTTGGAGTTTCTTTAGTTTATACTCAGTCAAGATACATTGACTTAAAGAAACTTACGTAATGTTTTTACTGAAATACTTTTACAATTATAGTCCATTAGCTATAAAATACATGATAGATTAAAATCAATAAGATGGAAAATATTCTTTCGGTTTCTGGGTCCCAAGTCAGAAAGAAAAGAAAAAAAACTTCATAAATTGAGATGTCAATCCCAACCACAGAGAGTAATTAATTCCCTTACAATGGTGGTGAATGGAGTGATTAGAGAAGATATCTCTTTTCATTTCAAATGTGAAATTCTATACAGCAACATTCCAAGTCTAGACTTAAGAATTAAACCAATCTCCAAAAAAATCCAAGGACTCTCATATTTGTGCTTTTGCAAATAAAATGCTAAGCATAACTTTGGAATTACGTTCCAAGACAGTCATCAAGTTTGACAGAATCTATCAGATCTTGATGACAAGATTTAGATAGAAAGGCAGGGCTAGAAAAGTTAGTTTGTCTTTCAAGGTCCTTGCAATGATTGTTTCCTTGGAGATTGTACTGCAAAGGGTTCTTATTATTTTCAAAAAGAGCAGAAGAAAAGTGATTTTCTCAGTTGCCAAAAGATTTCTTTATAAATGCAACACAACCACTAAGCCATATCTCTCAAAGCTCATGTGAAAGAACAAATATATTGTATTTTTTCTAAACATCTTTTTTAATCAAGAAAAGTTTACTATTGGAAAAGGGGGCAAGTTATTTATTCCAAAACCAGATCGCTGTCATAAAGCTTACCAGGAACAATTTCTCAGATCTAGACCATGTTGTTTGCCCTTCTATGTACAAAAAAATTATTGGGTTGGGGGAAAGAATTCAAACAGAGAAAATACTAACTTCAAAGTGTTTATATTTAGGTACTTGGTTGATAGATATAATTTCATTATTCTCTATTTTCACTTTTTTGTGCCTAACTTTGGGAATAGTTTTTATAAAATAGTATCATACAATTTCTCACTATATCAAAGAGGTGTTTTCTATATAAGAATTAAAATGTTACTACTTATAGTGATTTACCTTCTTATTCACACGAAAATTAAATTGTTAGGTGGTACAAAGAAAACTTGCTTTAAAAAAGTGCATCTTTTTTTATTTGTTGATAGTATTGAAATTAGTACTTTAATTGTACTGTATATAATATTTAAAAAATATCATTAGGAGTAATCAATTTTATAAGTCTTTATGATCTTTATGTATAAATGGTATTTTTAGACTTTATAAATTTTATCACTGCTTAAATTTTTAATATACACACATTCTTACAGATTGTTAATTTTCACCTTTCCTGCTCCTGAGTTAACTTTTCACTGAGTATAAACTTCAAATGAATAGTTTAATATATCCATATATGTGAATAGGTACAGTAAATTTTAATCTAAGAATATTATTATTTCATAGACCTTTCATTATTTAAACATAATAAGTCTTTTAAAGAACTAACTTTGCTTGTCAAAGTTCTGTCATTTTCAAATGTCCTTTCAGTAACATATTTTGAGTTTGGAACACCACCTTTTTCTCACTTGTATTCTTGGCATAGCTGTTTTTAATTAAAACAAGTCTCAATACCCGTAAGTATCATAAAGTATTTCAGACCACAGCACAAGTATAATTAGAGGAGCAATGAAAACATGTAGGGTCATTTCTCTCAAATAAATTGTTACCTTAACACATATTTTGTGAGTATCTTCTACATGTAAGAATTACGTGTTAGACACTATATCCAAACTATACCTTCAAAGTTCAGATCAATGTTCCTGCTTCAAGTTATATATTCTTTGTACTCTCAGTGTACAACTATAGTTCTCTTTCTGAGCTTGATCTGTTCAAATATATTGTAAGTCACAATTAATATTTCATTACATATACATGTATACTATTCTTACTGCTTTCTTTAAATATATCTTATGTTGTTGACTATTATGTAAACTTTAGAAGACTGTATCAGGTACTTATTTTGTATCTCTTAAATGAGAATGAATATTTACCAAAGATCAATATCTTTCACTTTAATTACTTTCAATTGATGCTACCTAGGTCAATCCAATATTTAATTCATATAAGTATATACAATTTTTCTCCCAGATCTTCTGGGATAGTCCTAACATCAACTAACCTTTTGGTTATCTTAGGAGTGTACATATTTTCACAAAATTCAAATTACATTTTCAATTTTCAAGTAAAAAATATGTTAATTATAAATTTGATATTAAGTTGGCAAATAAATTAACACATAAGTTGTGAATTATCTCCAATATGGTTCTTTAGAACATCTTGAGTTTGAATTAGTCTCTAAACATGTTAATGGGTATGTTTGAATTCTAAGATGTTGTCATTTATTTTTGTCTTCTTGGAACAGTCTTCTTTACTAAAGTATATATAGAAGGATAATACGGAGTCACAGAAACTATAGAATTCAATGATCAAGTCTATATCTATAGTAAAGAAAGTTAGAAGTATTCTAAAACATAAGCAGGGAGAGAAAGTACTAAAGAGCATTATTAATAAATATGGAAATCATGAAAACATAGGAACTAAGAATACAAAAGAAAATTTAACAAGAAATAGAGCTGACAATGAAAGTTAGCATACCCCATGTTAAATCCCTGACCACGATTCTATTCCCTTATTTACCATTTATTCTTCTCTAAGAAGGCTGAGGGAGGAAAGATAAGTCTTTTTCTCTAAACTGTTACATCATCCATGAAACGAATCTACAATCTGGATTCTATAAGCTGCTGTGCTAGGCCTATAATTTCCACTGCTATTTATAAAATTCAGTACTTCATTTAAAACAGACCAGAAGAGCAGTGCTTTGATAAAAGTGGCGGGGAGAGGTGGGGAGAAGGGGAGAGGGAAGGTTAGTTGAGTTGGAATCCTTCAACCCCATAAACTTGTCCAGAACATCTAAAGTATTCTGCGCTGTGGGAATGCTCACACAAGACCATCTCTAAGGCCCCTTCACCTCATAAACTCAGTGATTCCATCATCCTATCCTGATCTTACTCTGAACCATCTTCAAACATCTAATGCTAAAACAAATCAGCCATTACATATTGCTTAACCAAAAAGCTGTTTGACTATTTACTGGAATTTGCATGATTCTACAGTGACAGTAGCTCATAAAAAGGCTAACTTTATAAAAGATTGGAATTAAGTGTCCACACAAAGATGTGTTGATTCCTGTCATTCCTACTGGCTACTGAATGACTCAAGCCTCCCAGCATGATTCTGAATTTGTAAGATGCATATTCAAATGGCAGAAGGATTTAGACACAAATATGCAAATGGATATATAAATAAAATGACTACCACTGATTTCTTATGTTTCCTGATAAAATGGGTGTGATGGATTTTAACCAATCTAACCACAACCATTTTTCCATTAAAGAAGGCAATTATTTGAAAATTTAAAGCATTCCATTTTTCATTTACATCTGAGATTTGCTCTCCCTGAGCCTGCAGATATATTTGGAATGTAGTAAATGCAATGTTTGTGTGTGTGCATGTGTGCGTGTATGCAAAATCTTAGGAGGAAAACCTGCCAAAATACTTTTTTAAAGGAAATTAGTTTATAAATTATTTTTCTACCAGTATTTATCCTGACTATACTCCTGAATGGATGTTCAGACCAAGTAAGACTATTCCTTTGGGGTTTTCAGGCTCCTTTGAATTCTCCAGTATATCTTACAAGTAATATTATTTGGATCACTTGACTTGTGAATAAAATACAATTGCTTAATTTTGTCTGTAATGTGGCTTCCCAGTCTTGTACCTCAAAGTGCTCCTATACATAGTTTATATTTTGTCAAGTTAAATGGCCCTTATTACTATCAATACCCAGTATTTTCCATGCTCTGCACTTTTGCTCTGACTCTTCTCCTGCTCTACTGTTCTCCTGCCTTAAAATTCGAAGCTCAGCTCATTCACTGTCTATTCTATGAAGTCTGCTTTGGTCGTACTTGCCAAAAAGTTATCTTTTACCATAACACTCCATTACCCTTTATTTTTTTCTTTTCTTTTTTTAAAGGAAAGGTGTAGGCAGGAGTGAAATGAAGGCAAAAAAGTAGGCAGGCAGGAAGAGAGAAGAGAAATATGCATCTTTATTTTAATTTTATTTAGTTGTTCACACTTGCTGTTTCCTCTTGAACCTGACACTCAAATCAGGGGTATGTGGCTTGCTCTTTTGAGGGTGATTAACCTAACCACTGCTCCACCGGGACATGCTAGCCCTTTTTTTCTTTTCATATAACTTTTATCAACTTTTCCCTTGCATCTATGTCTTGCCTAGTAGATCAAGCATGCATTTCCATATTTGATTAGAATTAAACAATTTTCCTGGTACAACACAGATATCCAAAGATGTTGCCAAAATATATCCTGAGCAGAATAAGATAATTATTAGATCAAATCAGAGAATAAGCATAATCAATGAACATGGTCATTTCAACTTTGATCGTTTTCACTTAAGAATTTCCATAATCACTGCACAACTGTCTACTCCTCATTATAGAAAAGAGAGACAGAGTCATCCATTGTTCTCTGGAGGGAAGAAGGCTAAAGCTTGTTTTTAAACAAAGTGACCTAGAAAATTAATTTAATATTCCCCATTTTTTGTAAGTTCAAATCATGTTTCTGATAATTAACAGTCAAGCATATTTGCTCCCGAGTATTCATGAATATAAGAAATTATTACTTGGATTTTTTGTTTTATATATTTCTCATGAACAATAACTGCAACTACAGTCGTCCTCTTACAATGTCTTGACATTGCAATAAATTCTACTGCCACATGCAATTCTTGCTGACATCAAATTAGTTGTAGTTGGCATACTTTCAATATCTGATAAGATCAAGCTCAAATTAGCTAAACTTCACTTTGGAGAATGTGCTTTAGTAAAACTTCTAAGGGTCTTTTCACCTGTTATCTCAATTTTTGATTCATGAGTTATACTCACAATACTATGCTTCTAAAAAATAGAATGAATAAAATCAAGTGATTTAGTACCTATAAATAGGTAGCACACCACTGTAATAGCACCTTAAAGAAAGGGCAATTTCCTATTTGATCTTTCTTGAATTAAATGCCATCTGCTAAAAGTTAATTTGTATAGTTTCTATTTCAATTACTCCTCAACTCAGAAAGCATACAGGTTGAAATATTAACAACGTATGCACTGATTTGGTTGCTAATAGAGAATAAGCTGGCATATAACAGTTCTCTTAAAAAGTTGCTCTTCATAAGTATTTTAAAGTATACTTTTTATTAAAACATAAGCTAAATGTAAAAAGGGAATAAGCTATAAGTTAAATTATTTTTCACAAAGGAAACACATTCTTTTTGCTAACAGGTAAGAAACAAAATTATCAGCACGCCATAGTATCCATTATTCCCGTGTTATTCTCTCTAAAAGCAATCATTAATTAATTACTCTAATTTCTAACTCTACTACTACAGTCCAGTTCTGCCTGTGATAAGTACTGTCTGCTATGACAGAAATACCATTGGGTGGCTTAAATAACAATCATTTATTTCTTAAAATGCTGGAGGCTAAGAACTACAGGATGAAGAAAACAATGGATTTAGGTTTAGTATCTAGAGAAAGTGTACTACCTGATTCATGGAAGACCATCTTCTAGTAATGTCTTCTCATTGGGGAAGGATAAAGATTTCTCTGGGGTCTCTTCTATATGGGCATGAAACCTGCATTCTCAATACCTAATTACCTTCCAAAGGCCCACCTCCAAATACATCACCTTGGAGTTTAGGATTTTAACAGTGAATTTGAGTGAGATAAAAATTCAGTATATACATGGAAGAGGAGAGGGAAGTAGACTCAGAGTCATTTATATTATTCCTGTGACAATATAATAGCTTGTTTACTTTCACTGGTGTTGGTATGCCATGAAAGGAATATACCATCATGTATATATCCATTGCATTTCGGAAGGGCATGTAAGTTTATTACAGTTTGGGATTCTACAAACTAGAGCTATTATTAGTATTTTCAACATGTCTTCTAAGTGGAATTTCTGGGTCATAGGGTATATATATATATATATATATATATATATATACATACACACATACGTGTGTGTGTATGTTAAGCTTTATTAATAAATACTTTATGTAAATATTTAGTGCAATTATTTTCAGATTTATATATATTCAACAGCCTGCAATCCCTTAACACATTAAATTATTAAGGTTTTCCATATAAGAATTTAGTAAATATAGAAGATACAACTACCTCTATAATGATTAATAAAGACAAGAAAGAGGAGAGATTGTTGCTGATTTGGTGGGGATGGGCTATAAAGTGAGATTTTATAGCTTTGAACAACAATTTACAAAGAGAGTCAGACATGTGTTTCACACTGTTAGGGATTAACTTTTTGAGTCAAAGAACTAACATCATTAATTTTAGGCCCTTTGTGAAATAATGTAGAACAGAAAGAGTTCAAGGGATTAATTGGTGCTCCAGGAGGGCTTATGTGGCAGAGTCAAATTGCAATCAGTACCTTAAATTGTTGTTTCTAGAAGCCCTGGGTCTCTATGGCACCACTAGAATCACTCATTACCTTCTGTCTAGTACATTCTCACCAAACACTGTGATAGAGTTAGCTCTACTTTTAAAAGTTTATTTATTTTGAGGGAAGATAAAGATGAAATATATACTATGGTACATCAAAATATTTGCTTAGACTTTTATTTAGTCAACTGAAAATCATGCTTCATCATTTCAAAATAGTGTGAAAGAGAAGCCTGATTTTGATTTTAAATTATAAGTGAGATACAATCCCTGGGATTGTGCTTAACCATAGTAATTTATGGTTATTTATAAAATCCTATATTTAAAATACCAAGTTCTACAAATGTAAATTAAGAACATTAAATTTGCTACATTGCTATAAAACATACGTGGCAGGAAATCTCACGCTTGCTAGGGGGCAAAAAAAAAACAAAAAAAACAAAAAACAGTAAAACAGCTTACAGGGCAAAAGAAAAAAAATGCATAGGAGTGAAGTAAATCAACAGGTGTATGCTAGGTGACCTTCTATTTATAGACTGAATTGACTGACAGGCACAGGTACTCTAGACATGATTTTTGCTTAATTGAAGAGTTTGACTGGAATATCTAGCAAAATATTTTGAAAGACATGCTATGCAAACTATTGTCACTTTCTCCCTTCTCATTTACTCTTACTGAGAACTGGTGGCCTCTTCCATTTTCTGCTGAACCTGTTCTCTCAAAGGTCATCACAAAAATATTTTCCAAATCAAATTCCTCTTCTAAATCTAATTCAGATATTCTAGTAAGCTAATTCTTCATCTGGCCTATGAGTAACATTGTTACTAGTACCTAATCTTTCATGCTTCTTTTCATTGATTACCTATTGTTTTAAATATAGTGTAAGAATTCAAAGTGTTCCTTTAGCTACAGGGTTTGATGAGATTCTTAAAACTTTGCCAACCACTCCATGCTGTATATAGGTCAATTACTCACATCGGTTTCTAAAAAGACCAGGAAGATATTCTTGTAAAACTCTACTCTCTAGCATCTTAGAGTTTCTTCAAGTCTGAAATGACTCAATTTTTAATTAGAGGAAGCAATATATATTAGGAATATGATCGCCAATTTTGAAGTCAGATAACTTTAGTTCAAATTCTATTTTGCCATTATTAGCTATTGGACTTTGAACAAATCAGTCTTCATAAACTGTGGTTTCCCTATCAGTATAGTAGTGTTAAAAGTGCATGCTACCTATATTATTATAAGGAACACATAATAATGGATATAAACACCTGAAGTTATTTGTAGTCTTTAAGCACCAAATAATTTGTTATCATATGATCTTTATTATTTTAATTGAAATGAACAGCATAAATGCATCTTATAACTTGATCAGAAACCAGAGTTCAATTCACACTGGACTAAGATTAATTTTATTGATCATTCATGCAAATATTTTTTCCTGGAGCATTTTATCCCTAGTGTCAATCTCACTATAAATAAAGGATTTGATCATGACAGATTTTCCTGGGTAAATAAGGAAGACATCCTAAAGATGTGGACTTTGGTTTTAGTTTTGAGAGATAAGTAAAGAAATACTCTTGAATGAGGGATTATTGAGTGAGCATTGAAGAAGGGGAATCCCATATATCAAGGTACAAAGGTAGAATAACGCTAACTTGGAGAAGCCCAGCTGGCTGAGCACTGCTGGAGGTGGTGCCTACAGGGAAAGAAAGTTCTAAAGACAGAGGAGAATACCGTGTTTTGCTTTACACAGTATAATGGGGCTCCTGTAATTTTTCCTGAGCAAAACTACCATCACAGCAATGACCCTGGGAAGAAACCTCAGCCTAATTAAGAGCTTGGGTTACAAAACTTGATTTCACAGGGAACTCAAGTTCTTTTATCAGATACATGGGCTGTTCAACACTTCTTTCTCCAATTTCTTCATCATCTCCATTCCCACCTCAATCCAGGTATAAAATAAATGAAATAGATCTCTAATTTTTCTAAATTTATAGTGTTAATAAAACAATCCACCCATGCTCAGGAAGGTCTAGAGGTGAATTAATCTGTCATTTTGGTTCACTGCTGTAAAGAATATGAACTAAGACATGGTGTCATCATAGTTTCTGTCCACATGTGTCTGTTAAAAGAAATTGAGGAGCGAATTCATTCATCAGGAAAATCATTCTGGGCTAGGATATCAAATTATAGCCAGAAAAGACAAAATAACCACTTTCCCCATTTTGAAATGAAGAGTAAAGTTCTATGTTTTTGTTCATACTTAATTCAACCAGATCTGTGTTTTCATATTAAACTTAATAAAGAAAAGAAAATATTGAATGATTCATTTTAAAGTCAGTAGTGCAATGTCTCCCAAGTAACTATTTCACAGATCTGCTCAGTCTAGGTTCTAAGTGTACAAATAAAAAGTTGAAGTATATTGGAAGTGCTCTAAAAGTTGGTTTCTCATTCTAACCAGAAGTCTTTGAAACTTTTTAGTAAAAGCGCTGTTCAGACAAAACTCTGAAGAACTAGAGGGCTTACCAGCAGATTCTTCTCCCTTTTAATCCATAATATCTGAAGCCCAGGACTCAGTGAAGGCTTTTCCCATACCATCCTTGGACGCCTGAGCATTGAGCTGCCACCACCGAAGCGCTAAGTCTGCAATAATCATTCATCTTTCTTACCAAATTTGTTTATGGCACTTATTCTTGTTGCTATGATATATTGTTTAATATTTTATGTACTGATTAAATGTTTAAAATAAATTTTGTACACTAATATGAAGTTTGAAATGACAGAAATATTTCCATAAGAAAACAGGTTCGATGCTTTGGAAAGATTCAAGAATTGATGTTATTAAAAGGGATTTGTGAAAGCAATAACGTTAAAATATTGAGGAGAATAATAAACCTAGAAAGATTTAGAATTCATATTGTTTTGCATGTATCATTTAAGTTATCAGTATACTTTGAGTAACCCAAAAAAATTGTGGGTGATGTATTAGGATATGTTAAGAAAAAAGAAAAAGACAATATGCAATTCCACTACAATGAAAAAATCCATGCTCAAAGGAAATTCTATTTCTAAGAAATATTCCAAATTAAAATTTAACTTGTATGTAATATACCTCATATTTGCAGGCTTTATGTATATTTTTTTTAAAACCAGCCAACCACCAGCACCAATAACATTAGCTAAGAAGGCTTCAAATTGTCCATTTAAACTTCTGAGACAGAGAACAAAGAACATGAAATTCATTCATATTCTTAAATGAAAAAAATACAAAACAAAGGAATTTCTTAAATTAAAAAGTGTAAGAACAACTACAGTGCAATGTTTTCTAAGATTTTTTTCCTCCCTCAATTTAGCTCTGAAATAAGCTAAAACAATGTGGTAGAGCAGTTCACACATATCTAAAAATAACCACTACAGGCATTTCATTTAGCCTCCAAAGATCTGTGAACAACTGCTTATTTTCATCCCATTGGCTTGTGTGTGATTTTTTTTTAACAGCAGTTGCTGCTGTAAAAGCTAGTGGTAATCAGTATATAAATACTATGAAAACCACAAAAAGGGAGGGAATAAAATAATACCCATCTTGAGAAAGAATAATGGGATCTTTATTTTCTCATTGGATAAGGTTATTTCTGCTAATAAGATGGTTAGTTTCCCCAGTCATTTAATTGAATACTATATATAAATATAGATTAATGGTACTAAAATTAAGCACAATGTATTGGTTTTGTTTGAATATATACTGTATGTTATTATTAAATCTTTGTTTCTGTGTTTAATGACAATTTTACTTTAATTATTAGAAAAGGTCTTTTTTGGTGGTTTGAATTTAAAATGTAATTCAATATAAGGGTACTTAGAATAATAAGAGAGTTTATGACAAGCTGTATAATTTAATGGTTACCACTTGGGTTCCTCATTTTTGTTTGAGATTCTAGCCTAGTTTAATCATGAATGTCTTAACTTGCAGTTCTACCTGAGCTGCAACATGCAGAATTCAATGAACTCTAAAACATTTTTATTACAGGACTTTTAAGAATTCTTCTCCTAAAGATTAGTCTAATTCTGGCAACTCTTATCACAACTGCTCAGAACCTTTTAAAAGCATCGTGGAAGCAAGTACACTCTGTATATGTTTCTACTGACTTCCTTTGTTGGGAAGAAGTGTGTTTTTTTAATTCATCTTGTATGCCCCACACTTTATGTATAGAAATAATTTAATGTTGGAATTCCGCTGCATAAAAATGAATATTAAACAAAATAACGGCACATTAAGCAGCATAACCTGAAAGTATTATATTTATGGGTTTAGAATACCTGTCTAGAACATCTTTTTAAAAATTATATAAACTATGATGACATTCTGAAAGAATTTTTTAACAGAAAATAGTAACATAAAAATCATTTTATAACAAAGGACTAACAAATCAGATATGATTTTCAAGGAATAAATTAAAATATTTTACAAAACTACCTAAAAGACATTCTGATAAGCACATGGGATGATATCCAATAGGTCAAACTGACTTGCAGTGATTCTATTTAAGAACTCTCTTATTTCTCTTCTAAAAGTATCTAACAATATCATTGTCTATTTAGGTTGTTTGCTTCAGAATTTCTTAGGGTGAATTAAGTTGAAGTTTCTTTTTACATGTGCGTTTCTAAAATCCAAACTAGGCTTAGTGTTCCATAATCTTAGTCTCTAAATAGAATCTGCTGCTTGGGGTGCAAAAATTCTTGACAAATTGTGTGTGTGTGTGCGTGTGTGCGTGTATGTGTATACACACATATAATTTGCATGTATATATGTGTATATATATTTACAGTTACAATCTGTATTTATTTCAATTAGAAATAGGCTAACATGCAAATTAGGCATTTAAACTCTTTCTACTGATGTTTTCAGATGTTGCTTTCTGGTGTCTGATTAGGTTAGCATTTTGTTGGCTTCTTTTATATTTTAATAAAATAAACTTGTAAATTCCATGCTAAAATTCTTATTTTGCATGAGTCCTGAATTGTAACTCAGAGAATTTTGACTTTCAAAAATTTTATTAAAATATCCATTATTGGACAAATGTGTCAAAATATTTTTAAAAACCCTTTTCTTATTTCTTTTATTATTTTTGACTACCTACTTGGCAATTTGTTATGTTTTTGTTTTCTAGAACAGAATTAATTTTAATTATAGATTTAATTTAATCCCATGATTATATCACTTTTGAAATTATTTACTTTATATTCTCCATAACTTGAATATCCCTCAGAATTTCACTCTCTATATAGTTCATTAGCAGAATACCTAAGATTTAGAGATAATTCAATGACAGATGGATGCTCCATTTATACATATAATCCCACACTGGTGGAAGAAAAAAACACATGAAAGTCAGCTAATTCCTTTTATAAGCTTTCTAATTATAGTATGAGACAGAATAATCAAGCTAAACACAAGGTCTGAGTCTAGTATACCTGAATTTGAATAGTGACTATTCTAACCATTAACTATGTAATATTGGGTAAATTATTTGATATTAATGATTCACCATTTCTCTTATTTACAAGGTAGAAATACGTGTCATATATGATTGCTGTGATAATTAAATGAAACATGCATATATGTGATTTAGAGATAGACACATAGAAAACATTTTATGAATTGTCACCCTCAAATTAATATTATTTAGTATTCAGACAAATGGCTCTGAGTATCTAAAAGCTTATAGACATATGGTATGAATGTTCAATAAAGCAGCAGAGGGTAAATGTATGCATTACTCCATTAAAATTACATTGTGGTATTTAAGAACAGAGAAAAGACTTAGAAGTTTTAGAAAGTTTATAATCAACAGAGTAAAGATAAGGCTAAAAGCAAATTTGGAATTTAATAAACACATAAAGAGAATATATTTCCAGTGTTGTTTTGATGATGGAGAAAATTAATGGGAACATCGGCATCAATAGTGGCAAAGAGCATGAATTATGCACTACTGTGGCCATCTGCTTTGCACCACACAAAAAGCATAAAGAAGCTCCATAGGTCTTCAACGTAGGCATTTACCTCTCTAGGAGAACAGCAACAGAATTTTTTAGTGTACATCAAAATATCTGATGTACCAGTTTATTTACTTGAAAATATCCCCATGATATTTTCCTCAGAAACTGAAAACAATATAGAGCACTTGTGAGATCACACCAATTGTGATGTACACCTACAACTGGCTCCATTCAGTGTTTCTCAAATTGTCCATGGTGCCACGTGACTGCAATGGGCAAGAAAAAAAGTATTTTTGTAACTATTCTCTAGGTCATTTGTATTCTACTATAAAGGAGATGCTTCTAGACTCTTCCAGAGTAGTCTAGGTAGTATTATCAAAAATAATTTCACAAAATAAATATTTGGAGTGATTTTTAAATTTATTTTAAATTAAAACATATTCCAGTTTTACTGAGATGTTACTGACATACTAGTCTTAAGTGTAGAACATTTTTTATTATGATGAGAACTTTTAAGATCTTTTCTCTCAGCACCTTTCAAATATATGAGACAGCGTTGTTAACCTTCGGTGGAATATTTTAATGCTCTTAAAGAATTCTGGAGGAAGCACTGAGAGAAACTAGTTTAGCTAAAAAAAATCTTCTCAAACTAAAAAAATGCAAAATGGTTACTCCCTTATGAAAAAT
This sequence comes from Solenodon paradoxus, assembly GCA_004363575.1. NCBI lineage: Eukaryota > Metazoa > Chordata > Mammalia > Eulipotyphla > Solenodontidae > Solenodon > Solenodon paradoxus. The sequence goes on along the minus strand of RJWH01000115.1, from coordinate 626,426 downwards.
ATCAACTAATATTTTGCAATATATCAATATATCTGGGGAAATAATAAAAGGAAGGAAAAGGGAATGAAGAGAGGTAAGAAGGAAGGAAAGATGAGAAGAAAAAGGACAAGTGAAAATAAAGGAAGGAATGAAATAAGAAAATAGCTTGAGTATTAAAAAGACATTAAAAGTATTAAAAAGACATCTGTATTTAGTATATTCTTTTTCTTTTCACTTGAATTATGTGGAAAAGGTTTGAGAGACAGTTATTGATTCAACCCATTGCATTATTGCATACTCAAATCTAGATAATGCATTGAAAAATACATAAATGATTCATAAAGATATCTTTATTCTTACAACTGATAGCAATTTCAGTTATAACTAATTTCTTCCTCCCTCATTAACTCCCTGAACCCCTCCCTTCACTTTTCTGCTTTGCTTTCATTCTTTTATTTATTTTTTTTACTAAATTTACTACTGATAGTCCAGGCAGTATGGACATACAATAAATAAGTAAAGGGAAAAAGAATAGTAAATGAAATGAAAGTGTTAGTGTTAACTCACTTTTCCTATATTTCATACAAAAGTATAATGTAAATACACTGTTCATTTCTTTAATATTCTCTCTACTTTAAAAAAAAATATTGATGCATTAAGCTCCTCACACCCAACACCCAAAGGGTTTGTCAATTTTGAAATTGCTATATACTAAACAAAACTTTAAGTTAAAGAATATTGAGCTACCTGTGTCTTCAGCTATAAAAAGTTCTTAAGAATACTAATAGTCTATGTAGGCAATTGAGGTTTCATTACAGGGACAAAATAAAAGTTGATAGTAAATAAAAATAATTTTCTCTAAACTGTAGGAAATTTTTATTTGAGATATACATTTCAGTGCATTGAATCAACAATTTCACTATATTTTCCTGGATTCTATTTTTGGATCAAAAACTACTTAATCATTGATTTGACCATGTAATTAAAATGTATTTGTCCAACTACAGGATTTGATTGCATCTTCGTAGTCACTTCCATCCCCAAATTTAAAATCCTGCATATGATCATAAGACGAATTTATAGTTAAGATTCAGAAAAAATTAGAGAATAGAAGGTTTGTAAAAAGCATATGGAGAAGGAAGCAGGATACATATATATATATATGTGTGTGTATATGTATGTATATATAAAATACATATATATTAGCATATATTTTCATGTTCCAAAATGTTGACTATATAGAAAATTATATTCACATTCAAAAATACTTCTCTCTTTTCCACCATTAGGGAATTGCTACATACTATTTACTAAAGTATCCAAACACTAAACTGATTCCAGAGTAATAGATATTAAAATTTCAAAAACAATTTACATCATGAGAGAAATCTTAAACATATTCCTCTTATCAAATTATCCATTCATTATCAATATGAACTTACCACATTACATGTAATAAATATGGATAAAATTCATGACCTCATACTGGTATAAAAAATTAATAATTGATCAACTATGGATAATCATCATTACACAATTCATAATCAGAAAAGGTACTGAAAAGTAATAAACATGAGTTAATGCTTTTTTAATTAAATACCTCTTCAAACTGGAATTAATGATATTCATTTTTACCTAAATTTAGGATATTTTACCAATGCTCTGTGAAAGTTAAAAGACTCTTTACAAAACATTTTCCTATACAAAAAAATAACACTTTTATGCAATACAATAAAACTTGTGTATCTTCAATAATTTTAATTCTATTTCCACTACCTCAAAAATAAATACTAACAAAATTATGAATATTTTATGTTACATTAGTTTTTGTTTCATGTACATTCGTTTATTCCAATAGAATTGTGTTTAAAATAAAATTATAGAGTTGAGGTCATGTCACACAGGGAATGTTCTGTGGGCTTCAGTTTTAAGATTAGCACCAAATTTAGTATATATGGGTTCAAGAGGAGTGTTGACAGGGCTTTCTTTAGATGAATCCTGTAGTTTTAGAAACTGCTTGATTTCAGAAGTCATGCTGTGCTACTAATCACAGAAGAATTGCACAATATGCTTTCACAGGCTACAAAGGTCTCTGCACAGCTGTAGGGGCCTGTCCTAAACATTCAGGCAGGTCACTAGCATTGCCCTCCTGGTGGATGGAATTCTAACCACAAGGCAATCTCTATAGGAAAAATATTCCAGTGCCACAAGGAGATAGTGTCCTGGCAGGATGTTCAGCTGTTTCTAAGGGGAACAAGAGAGTGACAAGGACTAGAAATTGTATTGTTTGTAAATAGCAAAAAATATACAGATTCTATCCTCAGTTTTCCTACTTATTAGTTAGGTGACTTTGGGTCTGTTAATTCCACTCTTTTAGTTTCAGTTTCTTCAACTACAAAATGGAAATAATGATATAGGATGGCAGCTAATAGTCAGTGCTATAATGTAGTTAGTATAAGAGGGCACCCAGTTCAGAAGTCAGTTTAGAAGTTACATAAATAATGACAATTTCAGAAGACAGATAATAAAATATACAAATAATGTTAATCTCCGATAAGTGTTTTTATTCTTTCTGATCAGTGTCTCTATAGTTCTGGTCTGTTCAGTCATCTGAAATATGATTTTTGTTTTTAATATTATACATGCTTCTTTTATAATCCTGTGTTGTTTAGTGGTTATTGATAAGCTTAAATGTGAATTTCTGTCAGTGATTTTTGTTATTAAAATCCTAAATTGATCTTTTTATGGTTGGAAAATTTTATTTTGAAGGGTTACTTCAACAACTTGGAAGTACATATAAGGTTTAGAAATGACTGCTGAGCATAATTTTTAAGCATTTTCTAAGATGTCAATACATATGGTTATTTATCACCACATCCCAGAGCATGTCAAATTTTATTAGTGTGACATGATAGAATGTGATAGGAGAGACACTGTTGAGTTGATTTAATGCACACATACAAAGTGTAAACAAAGATATCACATGACGCACTGTCTCAATGTGCAGTCGTCAGAATTAAAGATTTTCTAAGACAAATTAACCTAGAATAATTATCAGTCAAAAGCTCCTTAAATATATGTAACAGTGGAATATCTTAAAGGACAGTGTTTTCTTTGAGATTATTATAGGTCAAAGGTATCAGTGTGAAGAGAAAGCAATGAGTGTATGTGAATGCTGTAGCATCACTGTGAACACACAAATGCTCTTACATCATCACTATGCTTAGGTAGAGCTATCATTATACCAAATATTAGCTTAATTTGGACATTTCTTTGCTTTCTTCACTCATGTATGTTCCAATGACACTGTAGGAAAGACAAATATCTGAGGAAATTTCCAAATATTTTATATTTCATAAACTGACTCTTATTACCAAATCTTCCCTAAACTAGCATGGGGTTGTAAACTATGGATAGAGAATTCTTATTCTGCCTTGAATGTTTTCCTCTCAAAGGATTTTCAGCAGGACCTATATAAAGTCTTTAAATCAATGAGCATAGTTTCTATGGCCAAAGGTGAATATTTCATGAATTATTGTTCAAAGAAAGTATTCATTTATGGAATATCATCAGATATTGACTTAAAGTTAATAAAGATCACCAAGATTTGTAGTAATAGGAACCAACATTTCATACATTCCCACCCAGTTCTGTGTTTTACCTTTATCATTTCCTGTAATTCTTCTAACTCTTTCTGGCATGTAATCTTATAACTATTTTACAGGTGAAGAAACAGGGACTCAGACTTATTAAATAACATGTCCAAGACCACAGAACTAAACAATGGAAAAGTCCTATATGAATACAGTTCTATCTCCAAAGTTCTCCCTCAATTAGCTCTCTTACAAAGGCTTTTTGACACTACGAAGGTCTTCAGGTCAAAGGATTTCCAATTGCTTATCCACTTGGGATTCCAGAATATACTATTCCAAGCTGTCTCCAGATTTAAGCTAATTAGGACAGAGTGAGACTGTAGATGTAAGTAGATGTAAGACGTAGAAGAATCAATGATTAATGGAGTTCATCTTCATTTATTTTTCTTTATGGAAAAGGCATTATTCTTGAGGTTGAGAATAAAGACATGATGAAGCATATCCACAGCACTTAATGTACTGGGAGTGTCTGGGATCTCATATCCAGAAAAACAACACAGAAATTTATAGTGGAGTCCGGGAATGTGTAGTTCTTGTATTTAAAATCTACTCAGATGATATTGATAATCAGCAAGGCAAAGAATAATAAAAAAACAATGAATCTATATGATAAAATAAGTGTTTTCCAGAAGTACTGATGAATTTCACAGTAGGAAGTGATCAGTGTTCGTTGGGGTTTTAGGAAATGTGTCACAGAAAAGAAATATTTGGAAATAATCTTGAAAAATCACTATTAATTTGCCAGGTAGAGAAAGACATATGTAAGTTTGTGAAAGGGAATTTTTACTAGGGGGAAATCTTTTTCAAAGGCATGGAGAATAAAATGTTGAACTGGAAACAAAGGAAGATGTGCAGGAAATGCAGGAGTTAGATTATAAGATAATTTGTATGCTTTAAAAAAATATAAACTGCAATTCATCAGAGAATAAGTAATTTTAAGAAAGAGAAGAAGATTTATATATTATATTATTAATTTGGTGCTGGATAGAAGGACAATTAGATTTGGTGAGAGTAGGACAAGGACAGCTGGTAGAAGGTTATAGCAATGATCAAAGTTGGAGAAGATGAGAGCAGGAACTGACAAAATGAACCTGCGAATAGAAAAGAGAAAATGACCCTAGAGTGCTTCAGAGATGAAGCTGACAGGACTTGGCAGTAGAAAGATTATGGACGTTTAAATGAGGATACAGCAGTATAAGTGAGCATGAGATTTTTTGCTGGGGAGGTTATATGGAGAGCAGTACCATTAATTTAAAGACTACTGCATGGCGTTTTGCTTAAGAGATATGCGGAAGTCACTGACAAATACTTTGAAGATTTAGTAGATATTCGAACCAGTGTCTGAAGCTCAGGAATGAGTTGTGGCTAGAGCCAAGAAAGATATTCAAAGCAGAATCATGCTGTGAGTTGAGGTATTTTTCTTTGTTAAGCCCCATGTTAGGTGCAGAGTTGTCAAGATAAGGAGAACATCCCTACAAAGCTTTCTGAAAATAACACAAAGACCCCCAAATACTGAATATACAAGCTATTAATTTCCATCAATTATATTTTATGCTGTTAGATTTTAAGCTATTTGGTGAGTTCATCCATTTCACAGTATCAAATTTCAGTATATTTTCCACTATATTTTCAATGACTTATTCTCAGTAATTTTTTAAAAGAATATTTCAAATCAAAACTGCTTTCCTGGCAAAGAGTCAAGTTCATACTTGACCTATCTTTTACTTCCTCTATAAAAGAGTACACAAACAAAAGATAAGATGGGAAAATATTTGAACCAGGAACTAGAGAAACATTGGGACTTATGTGCCTCCCATGATGCTTTTTTTAGTTTATTTTCAAAGTAAAGCGCACCTAGGGAGTTTAGTGAAGCACAGCATGGTTGTGTCGAAAATCTTGATGTTCATCTACAGACAATCTATTGAGCTACTGGTTCCACCTGAAGGGTGAGTGTCAATTCAGTTGTAGACACAGAATTACACTTTGGAGGTCATAACATGAATATAGTACTATGTTTATTTCAGTACACATTACGTTTCAAATGCAGCTTTTTGTCGTTAAATATCTTTTTTTCACCCAACACCATGATTTTTCTATTCCTCTTAACTCTATAATAATGTTCACCTCTGAATTACCTCTTCACAACTCAGAGGAAGATGAGTGCCCAAGATAATGACTCCACTGTGATTAATGAATCCTTTTGAAAACTGCAGTAACCAGATTGGAAGTCTGATAAGTTTTATAATATCAAAGAAGACTATTAGCAAAAGATTATTCTTTATCATTTTGTTGAAAAAAAATCTGATGTTCCATTGCATTTTAGTAGGAGACGAAATGTTCATCAAAGAAGTGTTTTAGTACATGTTTTACAGATTATAAAAAGAAAAATGACAGCTACAACAATCAAAAGCTTTCTCACTAATTGTCGATGAAAAGCGATAGCTGAGAAAGATGAATCACTAATTAGCTTAGGAGAGCTTGACATTTCCTTTTCATTAAATGTGTTAATTAATTTGTATTTCAGATAGCACAATTTTGGTTCAAAATTATTTCAAAAAATAAGAGAAATTTTGAAGTTAACTATGCCCAACTTAAATGCATCTAATATTTACAGGGAAACATATCAGTCACTTATTTCCAGCAACTCATATTTTATTTGTGTCCTTGGCCTAAATAAGTACGGAATTGCTAGCAGAGAGCCTGTCCCAGTTAAATTTTGTGCCTGCCTCTCGTCCTACATCTGTGCCAATCTCAAGTACCTGTGGTGATTACAGTGCCCTGTGTGAGAGAAAAGGGGATAAGGAAAAAGGATAAAGCTTACAACTGCTTCTTACTTCTCCCTCTTTGCTCATTGGTTGTCAGGTTTTAGATTATATTCGCTACAGCAATTAAATGCCCAGTAACTGTCATCTTTAGAGAAGAAAGTTAAGACATAGTCACTTTAGCCTATTTTATTTTTGACAGGTATAGAACTTCAGTTTTTATGTATAGTTACCACCTTTTATAACTTTGAAATTCAAAAGGAAATATATTTTTACATTGTCTAAGAGAAGTAATGAAAAAAAATCATTTTCATTTAAGAAATGAACCATCACCATCTCTCCAGAAAAGGAGGCTTCTATAAAGATAGACATTAAAAAAGAGGCAATGCTTTTCTGAATACCTACTATATTCCTGGTATTCTCAGATACCTTATCTCATTTTTTTTCTCACAGCAATATTCTTAAATCTGTGAAATTACTCTCATTTTATAGCTGTGAAATGGATTATCAGAGAGGACTGTACAAGTTTACAGGACTGGAAAGTATTTGTTAGGGTTTCAATCTGGTTATTCTGAAGACCCCACATGGCATCTTATGAAAGAAATGTCATTCCTCATTTATTCTCATGCTTACTCACTCATTGTAAAAATATCTTTTAAAGTACCTCATATAGAAAGGAAAATAGGGGCTGGAAAAAACCAAACCAAACCATGATTCCTATTTGTAAGAGCACTAAAAACTAGGAGAGGAGACTAGGTAAATAAACAGAAAAGTGAGATCTACAGAGAATGCTGTTAAGGAACACAGCAAGGGAGATAGGCCAGGGCAATACAATCCTGTGAAATGGAGGTCAGACACAGCAAAGGAAAGGAGATGTTTAAAGAAAATGTTGGGAACAAAGAAAAGAACGAAAAGCAAGAGCTCATAATCAAAGGTAGACATTCTACGCAAAGTTAGAGAAGACGGGAGAGACATAAAGACAGGAGAGAGACTGCCATGTTCAGACCCTGCAGGGAGTTTGGAGTGGTTGAAGTGCCAACACCAAGGCGGCGCGCTGGAAGGTTGATGAGGTAGAAGAGAGTCAGAGAACAAAAGACCTGACATGCCATGATGCAGCCTTGATTGAGGAACACGGAAAAACGGTAGGAGAGAACCAAACAATTGACTGCTTACTTTTAGAAGTTTTGCTGGTGGCAGAGTAGAAGACAGATCTGCAGGTGAGGCCAAAAGCAGAGAGAGCAGGTAGGAGTCTACGGCAATCACCCAAGTACGAGACACTGAGATACTCAATTAAGAGAGAAACGGGTTTTAGGAGAGAGATGATATTTTAAGTATGTGACATAGCGTTTACAAAATTAGAAACTGCTTGAACTTCAGGCTTTTGTCAAAGGGAGAAATTTTGGCTTACTCCCTTTTGTCTGGTTGAATGATCAAATGGATGAGTTGGAATCATCCAGAGTGAAGTAACATGGATCAGCCAGTCAGATATCAAGCCAAGACCTGACGAACTTCGCTCTCTTTCCTTTTCGTACCCCCGTCAGTTTCAAAACCTTTAGAGTCAGGTCTCCTTTCTCACTTCTTTTTTCACCTCTTCCCTATCTTTCATTCCACTGTTGACCTGGGCTGTCTGATTAGAGGCAGGCCCAGGTTTTAAACAAGCAAATAATAAGCAAACAACCCACATTATTTCCTTGCTGCTGATGAAAAATAATATATTTTAAATAATGTACTTTTACATCTTAGTTACTAAACTGTTTTTTTAATTATATCTATTCTTTATTATTATGGTAAAATATGCATAACATACAATTTATTATCTTAATCATTTTAAGTGTATAGTCCTGTAATATTTAGTAAAAATTTATGTTGTACAAACACAATCACCATTCAACTACAAAATACTGTTTATGTTGCAAAACAAATTCTGTATCCATTAAATAATAATCTCCATGACCCCCTCTCCCCAGCCTCTAGTAATTACTATCCATTCTTTCGTCTTTATCTTATCCTCTCCAACCCTCCCTCTCTTCTCTCTCTTCTTCCTCCCTCCTCCCCTTTCCTTTTCCTTTCTCTTTTTTTTCCCTTCCCCTTACTTCCTTTCTTTTATCACTACTTTATCCCTATATCCCAACTCTAGTAACCACCACTGAACTTAGAGGACATTACACTAAGTAAAGTAAGGCAGACACAGAAAGAAATGGTATCATAATCATGCTAATATATATGCACTCATAACAGGGTAGAATGGTAATTATAATAATAAATAAAACAGTTATAAATAATACAATTGTAATATTCTTTTTAAAACATTATCTTTCATTTAGATTTTGCTGTCTAAATCTATGTCTATGTAAATGAATTATATTCGAATGCTCAGACACTAAGTGGCATGGGCAACAGCTAATCAGAACAGATGGCTGGTGATCTGCATGAAACTCCAGCCTTTTCACTCCACAGGTGCTTGTCATCTGAGCATGAACCAGCATGAACTCACAGTAGACACAGAGAAGTCATTCATCAGCACCAGTAATTTAGGCGACATTTTAGAATAAGATATATCAAAGTGAATTTACTTCTGTTGATATTAATAACAAAAATAAGTATGACTGTATCTTATTTTTTATAAAGAAAGAAGTTTCTATGTTGACAGAATGATAATTGTGATGAAACAAATTCAAGCATAGGAAAGGGAGAGAATGAAATTTTAAATCATATAAAACAGAACTAGCGATCATTTAAAATACACGAACATTGTTTTAGACAACTCTTTCTGCATATCTACAGATAGAATGCTTGATTAATTGAAAAACAGGATGACAGTCAAGGACGATTTTAAAATAAAAATGTCTTAATTTTACTGGAGTTTAGCCAAAGTAAATCGCTGAGCTTGAAATAAATGTTTTCTTAATAAGACCTATTATTTCCTAAAATATCTTACTAAAATAAGGAGAGTTTTGAAAAGACAATTGGTAGTTTAAGAAAATGTGCTGTGTTTGGAGTAGTATTAGTTTGACTCCTTGCTATGAAAGACAAAGAAATTAGCTACTTCATCTCACTTAAAAATATGTGGGAAAATGTGAAACAATACAGCAAGCCCAAATCAATAAGATCAATATAAATAATAATGCATCTTATCCAAATTGAGCTAATACTATGAACAAGAGTAGTTTAACACTGATACTTGTACTAGTGGCACTCGCATGTTAAGAATAAAAAACACAAAATTAAATATCCAAATTGATATAAAAAAACCCAAAACAATAATATCCAACACTCATACACAACCAAAGGAAGCAAGAAACACAAAACCACAGAGTATCCTGTGGTGTGATCCTTATACAGTGTTCCTCTCTGGGGTTAGATCTTTAACTTTTGGCAAATAAGTACAGATTCTACTACATTTCCATCTTCCCTGCAGACAAGTCCTGGATTTTTATCTCTCACCAAAGCTTCTTTAGATTGGGCTCTTGGCATTGTGCCATATACTTTGAGAGAAATTACTTTTTTCAGGAGATCAGGAGAAGTTAATTTAGATGCTCATTTTCTATCATATCTTGGTCTATATTACTGAATACTTAACAGTTTCACATTTCATAGTCTCTTCACTTACCATCTTATAGACAGAAGCACACTAGGAGTGAAGAAACTTAACAGTAGTAATCATGAAAAACACCTGTCATCTCTCGTCACAATAAAACAAGTTACTTTCTGTGAGTTCAGTTCAAATTGGTAATTACAATATTTTTTGAAATAAAGATCAAAGGTGCTTTTAATTGCATTTCTAGATTGAGGTAGTGTGTTTTATTATCACAAAATAAATGGAAGAATGATAGATCAGGTTTATTAAGTAAATTAATATAATAGTAAATTGGATAAATAAATTTCTAATAACATAAAATCAATACAATTTCAGTTCAGTTTTTACTAGCAATAAAGCAGTTTCAGGAATCAAGAAATAAAACCTTTTGCTTTCCCAAAATTGTCAAAAGTAGTATTCCAAATTTTAGATTTGGTGGTAACTGGGAAGGAATAATTAGAGTTTCCTACATTTAAATGTAATTACTTTGAAAAATGAATCATCACAAACATGATTTTTTTACAATTCAATATTTTGATTTCCAGATTGAATTTTTTATCTTTCTAAAAGTAGGCTCCAATATATTATACTGCACTTATACTACTTCTGATGTACTAATTTTAATTGAATTTTCAATAACTTGTCCTTTGCTCTTCAGATTAATAAACTGTTAGTACAGAAACTAATTATTTACGTACTTATGGTACACTATTTTCATAAGCAGAAAGTCACCAAATAATGTTTAAAATCCTCACAATATTCATATATCTTCCAAAGAGTCTACCACACACTCTGGGGAAGTTTAGACCCTCAGAAATCTTGAGTCAGTCTTTCCTTACAGCCCCCACCTCCAGAACACCTCTCACTCTTTATTTTTCTTTTAAACTTTCCCATTTTATATGTTGAGAAAAGCACTTAGTTTTCGATTCAGTTTCTTGACTGTTACCTAGAAATGGCCCAATATAGATACATAACTTTAGAAATAAAAGAAGTATCTATAACCCCTAAAACTCATAAGCCTTTAAACACTCTTAAAACCTTCAAATTTTATAGATAGAATGAGGTACAGAGAGGGTTAAGTGACTTATCTAAGGACAGAGATTGAACTAATGAAAAGATAGCACTGGACATCAGGCCAACATATTCTTAGCCATACATTTCTTAAAATAAGCATCAATTCTCTCTCTAAATGTGCTCACTGAATCATCACAATGAGAATCAATGGATTGTAGCTTTCTGGGTTCTGCCATACAGCCAGAGACTCAGATTTTTCAGTGGGACAGCAATCACAGTATTCAAAATATTTAACATTCATTATAGAACAAATATGAACCATGCACAATGGAATCAAGTCTAGTATTAAAGGATACCAGCTATCAACAACAGACTCTAATAATGGTATTTACTAGATAAATATCAGTACTGATTTCATAATATTTTCAAAATCTATATATAAGTCCCTTCTTGCTCCTGCCAATTTGCTTCATTGTTTCAGTACTGTATGAAGTTTTGGATGGGTGAAATCTATGAAATTAAGTACTTACAATGAAAATAAAATTGACAATTCTTCTAATTATATATAGTGATAAAATTCTTATTCTACATTTTAGATAATGACTGTTATGACATTAAGATTCCAAATTATCTTGGCATTTTTGCAATCGAATAATTGAGAAAGCATAAATCACTGCCTGTGTATATTCACTCATCACAGATTAATCAATTACCAATAATAAAATTAATAATAACCCCATTGTTACTGTTAATTTATTACTAATAACTCAGACATAGGGTAGATATATTTTGAATAGAATGACAGATATGTGACTATATTTTAAAAGTTGAAATTCTTGATCAGATTTTGTACCTTAATTTAGAATGGATTCACTAGCAAACAGAAGACAGGTGAGTTCATGACTGGCAGCTCAAATTCCATTGCTTTGGACTTGTTTTTTCCTAGTAAACCTTGGGAAATTGATTTATAATGTTGAATGGGCATTCAGTGAATAGATACTAAAATTTTACAGTGAACAAATAAGATACGACCCAACCCAGGGAACAAAATGAAAGGTTCATACAGCAAGGTCAGCAGATCTGACTTCAATTTCAGCTCTTGGTAACTTTCTGATGCTTTCTTCCATAGAGTGACAGGATAAGATGCCAGAAACAGAAAATCAGACTCCCAGGCTGGAACTCGGAGCATTTCCAAAGAAGCCCTGGGAGTGACTTAGAATGAGCAACATAATTCTCAGTCATATGTCAACTTGATTGTTTATGTATAGCTTGTTTCTTCTTTAAAACAGTAACAGAGAGAAAAGGAGTTAAAATTGAGAGATTTTTTTAAAGAAGGATATTCATCAGCTAATAGAAAAGATTGAAGTGAGTTCACCGAAGGGACTATTCAACAAATATAGTCAAAAAAACATAATTTATTGATTCTTGTTGGTATTGTCTGACATGATGGCCTGTGGTATGTGATTATTAAAAATTCTATTTGCAAACTTCTTAAATGCCTGCATTTCAACAGTAGCTATTCTTTTGAGGTATCTGATTTTTTAATAGAAATTACTGAGTAAACTTTAAAATAAGATGTTATTTTACTCAGCAGACTACCAACACTAATATTTTAAAACAGATAATATTATTTTGGAATTTCTTTAGTAATATAACCTATGCTTTTGCTACATTTATAAAACAGAGAGTTAAAAGAAAAATACAAATAACATTGAATTTTCAAGGAGAATGAACAACTTATCTTTTTCTCTTCCCTTTCATATATACTCTTGATTTTCTGTTTGTGGGGTAGAAGTATCTGGAAGTCACATTGTGCTTAGTTATATAATACACTTTGGGAAACACTTTTACTAGCAACTGATACAATTAATAATAATCAGGAACTGTAACATTTATTGAAAAATTACTGTGTGTGTTGTATTTTATCAGAACTAACTTAACCATTTATAACAATTCTAAAATATAGACACTATGTTCTAATTCTGAAGATGGGAAAATTAAAATTTAGAGACAGTAAAGACCTGTCCAAGATTATGGACATCAAAGGTAGCAGAACAAAAATATGAATCTACATCAACCTGATTCCCAAGCATATCCTCTAGGCTCTGCATTTTCTCTTGTCCTATGTCTGTAAAGTCATGTAGCAATTGGTAGTTACAGTATTTAAGAATTAAAAAAAAAATAAAGCTATTTAATTCAATATGGCAATAATTTTGACATATTCTCTCTTCATATTAAATCACTTTTTACATCTTCTACCAGTACCTGGTTGCAAGCAGAAGAAGAGGAATGAGATCTTTATCATCATTTCACTGACAACAAAAACAGTAGGAACCTGGTCTTTGCTCTCTAATCTCTGGATTAGAGATTCAAATGATGATTAATCAGTGATTGAAAGCATACACATGACATGCCTCTAACATGATATTATTTTTCAATATTGTTTAAATAACATCATTGTGGTCATGTATGTTTTAATTCTTCACTTTTTCATATACAGACACTTTAATTATTTATCTCTAACTCTTTGAAGTTAATTTACAGAGTTCATTTTATCCTGATTCAACTGAGTCACAGAATGCATGTCTATCCCAGTTAGAATTACCTTACTTTGACTTCTGATTTTGTTAGTTTTAATAGTGTGCAGGAAGTACACCTGAAATATTTCAAGGTGTTGAGAATCGCTTGCTTATATAAATGACTTTAAAAATTAAAATTAAAATTGGCCCTGTGTTAATATCTAAATAATTGTTATTCACATAAATTTATAGACTGTCTGTAGGAAAACTACCTGTAGCTTATATATTATACCTTTGTTGGATTTTAAATTTATTGTGATTTAAATGGCTCATAATTTCAATACAACTACCCTTAGAAGTTCTTGCTTGACAATTTCTATTAGCATGTTCAATATTCCCATACTTAGATTAATGTCACTTCTAATATGTTTGTAAGTAATTCTGTAGTTTCAAGAGTACATTATTGCATCCTACAAAATGGGTTTAAGCTATCATCTTTATTCTGTCTCATTACTGATAAATGTTCATTGATTTTCTTCATCATTGTCTGAGTATATTTAAATTAAAAAAAAAAATGGATCCCATCAATATCTCTGGCTATACTGATGTTTACAGATGTTTCATGGTAATAATGTGTCTAAGGGATGATGGTTTAATGCTTCCCTATTGGAGGATAATGAGCTTAAACATCATTTGGACGCTCAATGAGCTCTTTATTTGGAGACTGATTCAGAGCATGCTAAAGATCCCAGGTCATTTTGGTATCACGCCAAAAACTTTCTGAGTGGCTAATGCAGCACAGATTTCAGGAAGTAAATGAAAATGTCTAATTTTTTGTGATTTCATATTTAAAAATTAAGAAAAAATATTTTATTTTTTTAATTAACCAAAGCGAGGTTTTTAGAATGAATATGAAAATGAAGATTTATCCTCTGGATTAGTGCACTGATCCAGAATCAAGTATAGTGAATATCTCTCAGCAACTTAGGGAAGGAGGTACATTGTATTCATCATCTCTGTTCACTAACTTGAAATACACTGTCTATCCCTCAGCGTGAAAATAGTATATGCTTGTATGATAAATCAATTAATATATTTAATCGATTATTTTGTTTAGGATTACAGTTCATTTATAAAGCATACACTACTACTTACATCAAATCTGATGGTTTTAAAGGCTGAAAGTATAACAATTTATAAAACCATGTAATTGTTTGTGTCTGTTCCGACCAAAAACAGCATAGCCTACACTGTACATGTAAATTAAAAATTTCATGTACAAAGACACAAATTGGGTCATCAAAGCAATCATAATCTCAATACTTAAAATATTACACTATTTGGTCAAAATTATCACTCTTTTATATATGACCAAAGCACTTGTTGTTTAAATGATTGTTATCAAGAAAGAACTATGGTTTCATTCCTTTACCTTAAAAAATACTACTTTTCCTTTTTTCAGTTATCTGTAAGACTGTTCACTGGAGGTAATTTTGGAAATATAAAACACATAATCATGTAGAATTTGATGTAGTTCTTTAAAAATATAATGTAATTTTCGACTTCAGAATCTGTTGAAGCATGAAAGTGAAGATCATAATTTTACTTTTAGGAGAACAGAATCGTAGCAAACGTCTTACTATTATTGTTGTCTTTGATCTATTCATTACTTTAAAAGAAAATCATGTCCTAGAGCTTAAAAACTCTTGTATATTTAGTTTTTTCTCAAAATAAAAATAGCTTGCATTTATTATAGGAACTATGGAAAATAAATACAAAATGTAAGGAAGAGAATAATTTCATGCGACATTTCAGAATTAAATCAGTTTTGTGTTTCTCTAAGTTAATTCATATTTGTTTTCCTTGCTATCAGAGAACTGTAGAGCTTTTATTAAACCCTACTAAGAGCTTAGATATATAAATATCTAAACTTTTCTTTATTTACCAAGAATAACTATGAATATTCTTCACAAGAGAGAATAAATGAAATATATCTAATGTTATTATAGAGAATATATCTACTTGGTATGATTTATATAACAGAATTAATTTAATTGCACCAACTCATGTTAGAATAATGAAAAGAAAATGACATATATTTCCTGTGTTAAAATCTGTAGGAAAAAATTGTTCTTGCCGATCACTCATAATTTATTTTGGTACTTAAAATCCTTGATTTCAAAAGCAACGGAAAACTTCTCACCCATGAGAATGGATATCTTCAAAAATAAAAAAGAAAGAAAACAGCAATTAATTGTGAGGCTATAGGGAAAGTGGAACCCTTGTGTATTGCTGGTGCTAATTTAAAAAGGTATAGCCAGTGTTTAAGACAATATGGTGATTCCTTGAAACATAAAACTACCAGTGATTTAGCATTTACACTTCTATATATGAACTCCAAAATACTGAAAGCAGGAACTGAACAGATGTTTGTACACCGATATTCTTTTCAGCATTTTTCAGAGTAGCCAAAAGATGAAAACAACTGCATCATCCTTGACTGATGGGTGGATCAATAAAGAAAATGTGGTCTACACATACAATGGTATATTGTTCAGTCTTAAAAAGTAATGGAACTCTGACATGTGCTACAATATGGACTAATCTTGAAAATGTTATGTTAAGTCAATGAAGTCAGTCATAAAATGCCAAATATTATATGAATTAGCTGACATGATAGATATTGAATAGACTAATTCATAGAGACAGAAAGTAGAACAGTGGTTAGTAGGAGCTAGAGGAAGGGGAGATGGGAAGTTATGATTAAGTACATCATTTCATTTGAGGATGATGAAAAAGCTTTGGAAATGAATACTGGCAATGACTGCACAAAAAATGTGAATGAATTTAATGCCAGTGAACTGTACATTAAAAATTATTAAAATACTATTTTCAAAAAATCAAAAGACAATTGAGTGTTGATGATGATGTGGAGACATTGAAATCCTTGCAAACTATTGGTGAGAATTAAAAAAAATGTGCAGCCACTATCAAAAATAGTATAGGAGTTCCCTAAAAGAACAAACAAACAAAAACAAACAACAACAACAACAACTAAAAATTGAACTATCAGATGATCCAGGAATCTTATTTCTGGCTATTTAACAAAAAATGTTGAAATCAGGATATTATATAAACAGTAGCACTCCCATGTCCATTATAACATTATTTTCAATAGTCAAACTGTGGAAACAACCTGAATCTTAAACTAAGAGATGAATGGATAAAGACAAGAGAAGTTGTGATACACACACACACACACACACACACACACACACACACACAAGAATACTACTGATTCTTAAAAAGATTTTGCAATATGCAAAAATATGAATGAACTTTAAGATACTGTCTAGAACTTAAAAAGCTAATTACATATACTTTTATTTAAAGCTATGTTCCCCTTATAAGAGCAATCTAAAATAGTCAAATCCATGGAAGCAAAGAGTCAAATGGTGGTTGCCAGGAAGAGAGAAATACAGTCATTAATAAATGCACATCAAGTTTCAGTTATAGAAAATGAGTAAGTTTAGAGATCTATTTTACAAAATTGATCTATAATCAACATAGTGTATTTTACAGTTAAAATTATATTGAGACTAGGTCTCATAATAACAATAAAAGAATGGTCCATAAGAAATGAAAAATTCTACAAAGATTATGAATCTATTCTGAAATACAGTGCTGTAAATGAACAAAATAATTTAAAATTTAAAACAAGAAAAATACTTACTGAAATGATAAATTTTATATTATGTATATTTTATCATAATTTTTTAAAAAATGAGAAAAGAATACAATATTCCTAACAGATAAAATGAAAGCAGTAGGTATTCTTTTTAATGGAATAATAGGACACAGAAAAACACAAAACGTATAAGGAAATTTCACCTATAATAAACACCAAAATATCTGGGCTTGTCTCCTCTTCAATAGAAAAAAAAAGGAACCTTTATGTGATTGTTAAAAAAAAAAATCACTTAAATTATAATGCTCTACATAATATCTGTTTCTTATTTCTTATTATTTCAGGATGTGTCAGCAAAGGGAAGTAGAATTTGCTACCCTAGAATAGGCTTCTTTAGCATAAGGGTTATATTTTAGGCTAATTATTTTAAAGAAATAACTGACATAGGAAAAGCACTGAAAACCTAGTAGAAACTACACTTTGGTAAGAGACATTGGCATTCATAAAGGAAATCTTTGATTATAAGAGTGATTTTCTTTCTACAGGAGGAACAGAAGGATGACCAGACCTCTAGAAACTCTTGTATATGGAGAAGGGTCACTCGCATCTGCTTCCACTGATACACTTATTTATTATGATTTGCCTGATAACGTCTCCTAAGTTACTCTCCCCCAATATCTTTTGTTGTTAATCAGAGAAGGTATTTAAAATTCTGGTCTGAGTCACTTCTAGAAGTTACTCAGTTTTTTTTGGGTGTCTCCAGTGTATACAGAAGGTTCACATGTTATTAAACTTGCTTTTCTCCTGTGAATCTGCCTTTTATTACAGAGGTTTCTCAGCCAAGAATCAGAAGGGTAGAGAGAGAATTCTCTTTCTTCCCCTACATTAGCATGCCACAAAAACTTCAAAGCTCTAACATTTTGAACTGTTTTTAAGGTTAAAAAGTAACTCCAAAGCAAAAATGCAGTTGATTTTTCTCAGGTCTCTCTTTACTGTGATATGATCTATCAATAAAGAATAAAGAGTCAAGAGAAATCTTCATAGTCTGTTAATTTATGCCAGGTTTAACAGTTTTTAGAACACTTAAAAACACATCTAAGCTGGCAATAGGCCCATTCATGTTCCCTATGAGATAACAATATGTGGAAAGATAACAAAAGTAGATGGGAGACATGTAATATATTTTTCTATAACTTTCTCATAAAGTAAAAAATATAAAAATCAAATTTGATAGTGGGGGTAAAATGACAATGAATTAATGAAAGTCTTTCAACTTAGTAACATCTCTTTCTAACAGATAGGATGTAGGTTTTACAAAAAGTAAGAGAAAGATTTAAGAATATTTATGTAACTAATGGCTTTTCATAGTCAGAGTCTACAACTTAACAAAGACCCTTGTGATTTTGTATGCAGATAGTAAATTGGGACCCAGTGAACATAACCAAACAGCAAAACAAATTAATCATAAACTGAGGAACCCATCATATGTAATTAGCACAGTCTAGTTACAGATAAACTTAGCTGGGAGTGACACATAACAGATTCAACCAGTTTCCACTGAAACATGGAAGACTGTGATAGGCTTGATAAGCTAGCAATATCTGTGAGTGCTGCAGTCTCTTCTATAGTCAATACCTGTGGTTTTTCCCCAAATACCCTACCTTCCCGGTGTTGCCTCCTCCACAGGTGCCTTGCCTATATTATCTCTATAACCCCTGCAATCTGGGAAAAGGATCTGAGCTAGAACATATCTCTCACTTCCTTGATTGGCACCTCTTGATAATAAAGCATTCTCTGCTTCAAACAATTGGCATTCCAGTTGTTGGCTTTGCTGTGTGGTGGGCCTAGTGAATTGATCTGATCTACAAGAAATTGAGTACTGATAGGAAATAGCTATATGAGTTAAAACACATATTATTATTCAAGTACAAGTTTTTAAAGTAAAATGCAGTAACTCGAATTAAAAACCCAACACAGAGAAAAGAAAATCTGACTCAGTAGTTGCTGAAAAGGAATAAAGAAATAGACAAATTGAGTGAAAAAGGAGGCACAGACACCTCTGGGCCATATTTGAACAATACCTAAGACTAGCAGATATTTCATTTCTATTCTCAGCTAACATATGGCTCCACACCCTACATAATGTGCAAGCGAATGCTGTCACCAGAAATGCCCAACATGGCCCAGGTTTCAAATTAGAGAGACTAACTTTTGCAGTTCTCTATGGGAGAGCAGGTATGAAGAAGATGGTGATGAATGCTTACATTTGGTCCTCATTTACTTTAGAAGAGTTTAATACCAAATATGATCAGTATTTTCTAATCGCTGAAAGTGGAAAAGAACAGTTTCATGTTAAATGAATTAATAGGTCATAAAGTATGATTTATAATTCAAATATTAGTTTTCCCACCACTAAAATACATATACATATGTGTATATATATATCAATATATGTACATACACACACAAAGAAATAAGGTCAAGGTAATAAAGTTGCTTAAAAAAAAAAACCTCATCATTGACCAGAGATCTGTATCTATAAAGAAAGTCATACTCAGTAGTCAAAAAGACTAAAAACAAAACAAAACAAAATACAAAAAAATTCTCTTTGAAAGTAGATTAACAAGAGAATAGGATGCTTAGAAATAACATACAATTAAGAGTAATGAAAATATAGGCTACTACATATTAAAGATGATCAAAATGAGTTAAATTGGTCTACACGAAATTTATGTTAAAAGACCCAGTGACTGCAAGTCTCAGAACCTTCTAGAACTATGCTCCAACTTGAGCAATTCCTGAATCAATACATCTGAGACAGGACAGGGAGTTGAGGAGATGAAGAGGGCTGTGGGTAAGGTATATACAGAAGCAGGTCATACTGTAGTTGTGCAGTCAGAGGTAGTGCTATATTGAACTTCATGTCTTAAGGAATTAGTAGGTCCCATTGCCATTCCTTAGAGACCCTAAGGAAGTGATCTATCATTCTTCATTTGTCATTTCTGGGTACAGAGATCATGCTCTGGTGAGGATGCCAATTTGTCACAGTAGGACTGGCCTGACTGAGACAGTAGAGGTCAAGAAAGAGCAGCTCCATTGCCACTATTTAACACATTTATCCGAAGCCTCAGGAAGCCTCAGGTTTCCTACATTTTCTGTTTACAATGTCATCTTTATCACTAGTAACTTTCAAATAATTATGGGGTGAGTCATTGTTATGAATGTAGTCAGGTGAATTTATTCTGTTTCTAGATGCACTTAGTAATTCAAACTAGTGTACAAAGTCTTGCAAAAATATTGCAAGAAGTTACAGGGTATTTTTGTTAGCTTATTTTTGGAGGGAGGAGGGTGACTATTTGTTTTCCCCACCCTTAAAATTGAGTGATGAATTTCATGGTACGATCAGCAAATTCACTGAAATAATCCTTTCTGTGAAAATGAATAAGACACTTCCAAGTACTGACAAATTACCTTATGACTTAGGTCCTGATACCAAACTGAAGAAAATGATGCTTTTTGCATATTTCTCAGAGATACTCAGTAATGAGAGAGTGTCTTTAGAGCACTTGGAGATTCCCCAGGAGAGGTTCAATACATACTCGAATTACTACTCTATTATGATTTACCTTTGCTTTATATAAACAGTTTACTGTTTGCTGTATTTTCCTTGTAGAAACCTTTTATATTACTGAATGCATTAGCCCTGATGTTTATTTCTACTTCTTGCTCATAAAGGCTCTGAGGCTACAAAAGAGAACTTTCAAACGTATTAGGGGCAGCTATAGTCTTCCAGACTATGTCCTTCCATGACTGCTACACAGCACACAGCTCGGAAAGTGTGAGCAAGTGCTTCCAAGGGCTACCTGAAATGCAACACAGGGGAAGAGAAAGCTAATTTCCAATCTCATGTAGCTAATGGAAGATGAACCAGCTAGCATTGTAAGAAACATAGAGGCAGACATGCACTGGTGGCTTAGCGGATAAGTCTGTCAGCCTGTTGTAGTCCACATACATCCCAAGGACCCAGGTTCTGTGACCTAGGTGTGGAGAACACCCAAGATGAACAACTAAGTAAAAGAAATGAATGCTACTTCCTCCTCTCTCTCCCTGCCTGCCAGTCTGCTGGTCTTCATTCATTGTCTGCACCCTTCTAAAGAATAAAAAAAAAAAAAAAGGTAGAAAGAAAGAAAAATAATAAATCTAGAGAATATAGAGGCAAACCAGACTCTGAGTTAAATCTGACCTTTTGTGAAAGAATTCAAGGTCCTGTTTGCACCTTTTCACCAGATCAGTCCCCCAGAAGCTATCATTCTCCTAGTCATTTTAAATCCATAAACAAGAATCATGCCTCCTGCTTTTCATTTTCAGTGCCCCAAAATAACGCTTGTCTTTTTTTTCCCCGCTGAATCAATCTAGTGCACTGGTTCTGCCTTTTCAGATCCCAGTGCTGCCTCACCTACCTGGAGATTCCAGCTGTCACCCACTGCCCTCCTAATGGTTTTCCTGAATCTGTGCTTTTTCACTTTCAACCAATCCAGTAAACTTTTGCTGAGATACAACTCTCCTGCATAAAATCTCAAGATGGTCTAATATTTAAGTTGAAACATTGTTGTGTGGCAGTTAAAAAATCTGACTCCAAAACTTTGATTTTTACAAGTGTGGAATTCTTGAGAAAATTATTTTTCAAAATCTTGTTCCCTCACCTATAAAGTAAAAGAAATGGTACTTCCCTCCTTGGGGGTTGTCATTAGGAATACATTTTTAAAAAATGTAAGCAAAGTGTTGAGCACACTGTCATTACTCTGTAACAAGCGGTATTTGATGCTGCTGTACAATTCGGATTCAATCTAACCATGAAAATCACTTCTTCTGCTAGTGTAAAACAATGCTAATAGTAATAATAATTACTACTAGTTGAACACTTCCTAGGTACCGAGTCCTAGTGTAAGTATTTTACATATATTCATCCATTTTCTCAAAATGTCCTCTTAAAAGGGAGATGGTAAGTTACTTTCATTTTTTTGATGATGGATGTGTGGTAGCACGTAATCACACATGCTGAAGGTCACAACAGTAAGCAGTGGAGCTGAAGCCCAAACCCAGGCAAGTCCAGCTCCAAGAGTCTGTATCACAGTCACTATGCTATGCTAGCTCCCTCGTCCAATGTCCTTGCCATTATCTCCTTTGAAGCTGTAGACTCCTCTTTCTCTTTCTTGACATTTTCTTCCCTTCATTCGCTAGATCTTCACATTTTATGCCTTTTTCAACCCCACTTCAAATCCCTCTTTTCCAGAAATCCCTTCCAGTTTTCACTACATTTTTCCTGACATCTTATATTCCTGTATTTAATTATTTATTGTATCATATTTTTGTATAATTTTCTCAAGCATTTTTTTCCCACAAGTAACCTTCCAAAACCTTGAAAATTATGACTTCATTATCCTTCCCATGTATAGTAATGATTTTGCTTCAGTAAATTCTCAATGAATATAAAAACATTATTACATGTAATAACTTTATTCTTAATATTACCTACTCTTACTTAGTACTAGATCTGTTATGTGCTATTTAATTTGAAATCATGTATAATTATTCACATATAAATATACCCAATTAAGTTTCCATGGGGTCTCAGTTTAACCTCAGTATTATCAGACTTGAATGGGAAACAAGGTGAGTATTTCTCTGGAATCCCAAACTCAGATTCTGAACTTTCCTCAAAAGAATGAGGCACTATGACAGTTAAAAACATTTTTTTCAGTGTGAGAATAC
Source organism: Solenodon paradoxus (assembly GCA_004363575.1). Classification (NCBI taxonomy): domain Eukaryota; kingdom Metazoa; phylum Chordata; class Mammalia; order Eulipotyphla; family Solenodontidae; genus Solenodon; species Solenodon paradoxus. Next base: position 603,462 of record RJWH01000115.1, on the reverse strand, counting down.
TGAACTTGACATGTAGAATGCTAGCATATATCCATTTTTATTTAAGACATTTTGAAAATGTCTCAGGAAACTTATAATTTCCTTTAAAAAGACAATTTCCTTACCAGTCATACATAAGTAGAGTTCTTACCACCAAGCAATTTCCTCTGACATTTTCTTTAAAATTTCCCATCTTTTCCCTTTCATCAGATGACTCCTCATGCAGCTTGTGGTATTAGTTGAATACTTCCTTCCCCCTCCTCTGTGATTATAACCTTCTAACAGGGCTAGGCAGTTATGAAGTCCAGCCTTTAATCAACTTTTGTTGGTTAGGCATAATTGGGTCATTTAATCTTGTCTGGTTCTTAGTGGGGATGAGCAGCCTATATAGATTGGCAATAGTTCACTAGTTCTCACTAATATCTGTCTTCTAAAACCAAAATAATTTAATGTTTTGATCATTTTGGCAGACTCCCTGGTTTTCAAATAAATTGTACTAAATATAAACCCATGTTTACTGAGAACTCCCATAGTGTTAAAGATATTTTGATTATCTTTTAAATTAGAACAAAGCAGCCTTAGATATTGGGCTTTAAAAAAATACAATCCTATATATAAAGTGCTGCATGAAGTAAATTTCATTTCTGTGTTCCCTCAAATCAAAGATCTTCATAGATATGTGAACCTGCTTTTGTCCTTTATAAGGAAGGCAGACATGATTTCAAAGCCATGCCACTTCTAGTTTCTGTAGAGTCCAAAGAAGGGGAAACTTGTAAAATGTTCTCCCAGGCTTATATATAGAAAATAGAAATGAGTCAAATCAAAAGTAGTTGATGTAACAGTTCTTCAGAACTATAGGCTATATATGAGTTTTATTTTCTGCTCATAAAAGGATTTTATAAAACTTAGTCCTTCAGTTAATAAAATACAGGACACAGCATAACAAAATGTATTTCATTTTTGTTTGATAATAAAACACCCTACTTCCTAAGAGAAGAGACAAATGTTTCTGAATGCTACTCTGCCAAACAATGGACTACACATTTTTCTCTTGAATTACCTAATTTTTAGATCTTTTGGAGGGATTTTAAGACTGTTCCAAGGAATAGTGAAATAGGTGACTCCCCAAGTGACATCACTGAAATCACGTTTTTAACACTATTTTGGGGGGAAGGGCCTCGAAAGATAAAAACATTTGAACAGAGATATTGGTCTCACTGAGTTGTAGTTACTGAATGATATCAAGGAAACTCAAGGGGGAAACTACTTTTCATATCTGTCCTACTCCACTGGGTCTATGGTCTTCGCCATCCTGGGATGAAAGTCATGTTCTTCATTTTCATTTTTCCTGTCTCTTTGGGAAAGTCAATAGATAGGCTTTTTATTTTTATGTTAAAAAATGAATCCAGTTCTTTGTTCAAACACTAGCTCTGTCACTAACCTACTAACCACTAGCAAGTTCCTTAATATCATATCTGATACATTAACATGCAAAATGTCATTCTAATAACTTAAATATCTTACTTTATCAAATAATAATGACATTTAATAAATATAAATATCTAAGCACATTTCTTAGCATGCGAAAAACACGAATTGTCAACTAGTACTTAGATAAAAATTGGGCATTTAGTATATTATTATTCTAAGTCTTGGAGACTTTAAGTACAGCCAGAAAAAGAATACAATTCTAATATTCTGCTACATTAGGTTACTGAAATTCTGTAAGTTGTTATCATTCCTTCCTTGTTTCCCTAATACTTTAATGGTAGTGTATGATAAATGATACATATGAAGTAGCAATATTAAAATAAAGTTAAAGGTCATAAGGCCATAACTGACTGTGGTAGATAATTTTATAACAAAATGTAAACCAATGGAATTTCCTGAAATAGAGCATTGCTTTTAACTTTGGGGTTAATGGAAGTCATAGTGACAAAAGAAAATATGATGCTATACAGTTTTTTTATAATAAAAAAGATAATATCCCTTTACTGAATTACTTGAACTTCTTAAAGTATTAAATATATAAAGAGGATCTTTTTCTGTTTCAAGTATGAAAGACAGAGCACTTTCAGATAAAAATAAAAAGACTCAAAATGGTCATTTTTGATATGGATGTCTTGAATACATACAGGATTGATATTCAAGTATTAATGAAATTAGGAGTGCTCAAACTTTAGCACATGTAACAAACATGTATGGATTAAATACAGATTCTTAGGCCTTTCCTGGAAGTTGCTGGGATGAAGAAAGACTAGGAATCAACTGTGTGCCAAGTACCACAATTAATTCTGCTGTAAGAAGGGCTCAGACCACACTTGGAAATACCTATGGATATCATTGTTTTCATCTTGATACCAACCACTTAATAGCCACAGAAAAGACACAATTATAAAAACATCTATTCAGTGCGTCCATCTCTTTGGAAGGACCAGATCACACACCCATGTGTTATCCCCTTATTTTCAGAGTAAAAAGAGTATTTGCGTTTTTAACTATGCTTTCTATGCAAAAACAATGAATTGGTTACTTAGTGGAATATAAAAATAGAGATATAAGGAAATATCTTCAATTATAAAGTATTAATGGTCATCAGAATGTGAATAAAATATATAAAAAAAGATGAAGAGAAATTAATGCATTCCACACAAGAGTAAAGGAATGGCTGAAGAAATCTGAAAGGATGTTTGACCTCAAACTAGATGCAGACTGAAACAATGAGACATCACTCTTAATCCATTAGACTGGGAAACAAACATATAAATGTATTAACATTTTCATAATGATAAAAATGATAGGCAAACAGGCATTTTAAGACACTTTCATTGGAAAGAAAATTGCCATTTCTTAAAGGAGATCTAGCAAAATATAAAAATTTATGAGGTGTTAAATTTCGACTATGCTTAACAAATATGCATCTAAAACTTAGACTTGAAGAAGTCACTGCGTAATGTGCAGAGCTAGTTTAAAATATTAAGTAGCTTTTATACTAGGAAAAAATTAAACAACTTTAATGCTTAATAATTGGAGTTGCATGAAAATTATAATATTCAATAAATGGAATACTATGAAACTACTAAATATGACTGTAATTATGATGTCTACAAAAATGCTGGCAAAAATATTAAGCACCAAAAAGTTTTACACATTATGCATATGATTCAATTTTTCTAGTGAAAAATTGATTATGTGGTAGAAAAAAGTCTTGAGTTACATCAAAATGGTAGTTAAAATATTTTTAGGCAAAATAAAATTGGATTTCAGATGATTTTTCTTTTATTTTGAGCTTTTTATTGTCCATTTATAATCAGAGTGTACAGTTTTATCTTTCCTTTTAAAATTAAAAAGATGTATTATATGAAAAAGCTTCACCTCTGATTTGTATGAACCTCAAAATATATTATTCAAGAGCATGAGACTGTGATCTTCCTATGGGAGCTAAAAGAACTACAGAAACTGGGTGTATGTTTCCATCACCTAACTACTTCCTCAGAGATCCAGCTAGTGTGAAAATATCTGGGAGTATATAAAAATCAAAATTGAGTGCAACGACACATTCTGATCCGTACTTTTAAAAGTACTGTAGAACTTTCCCAAAAGGAAACATTTTGATCATTGAGGCATTTTCAGTGTACTTTCCTCACTGCCTCAGAAAATCTCATTTAGAATAATTCTGCTTTCAACAACATACTAACTGAAAAGAAACTGCCTTGGAATTTGTCTCCCAATAATGTTGTAAGATTAAAAAATAGTATTAATAAAATCACCACTTACTGAGTTTTATTTTTCATCTTAAAGAACTGAATTTTGAATTTTTAGTAAGCTTCTCAAAGTCAATACCCAATATTTACCTTTCTCTTCTAGTGTCCCAAAATACTTTTGAAGTAAACATTTGCCTGGACACAATTTATATTTGAGTCAGAGATTATTTTGTCTTTGCTTAACTTACAAGCTGTTCTATTTTTCAGAAACCATCAGGTGCAGTTGGGAATCATGATCATTATCATTATTGAAAAGCCTTGTCTTTGGAGATTGCTTTGCAATGTATAAAACACCGGCACATCCATTTCATTTGTCTTTTTCAACATCCTTGTGAGGTAGCTAGCGTAGGTATCATTTTCCTATGAGGAATTTGAGTCGTAAAAAACAGCTATTTATGTGAGGTCTATTTATCATTACTATCTAGCAGACTAAATGTGCTTTAACAGATATTCACGTGGGATCAGTGCATAATTCACAGAACAGACAGAATTTCTTAGTTTCAAAAAGTCTTATAAAAATCTCTGGACTCTGAACATGGACACTATGAACACTTGGGTCTTTGTTAGTTTTTTTTTTTAATTTGTAGAAAACAGAAATAGACAAATTTTAAACTCCAACAATTAGAGATGCAATTCTGATATTTCTTTTTAACAACTAATGATATTTTCCTGACTGGCAGTCTGATGTTTTGACATGAATAAGTAGCAAATATTATTATTTATGAGACAAGTAGAAAGCATTACTAAAACAAAAGCTCAGCATTTTGCATGGGGATTACTTTGCGTAATAATTGGTGATTATTTTTATTTTATTGAAGGAATATTACATCACAGCATGATGCAGATTTAAATATGCATCATAATAAATCAGCATGCTTATATTATGCATTAAGTTCATCATCACATTTCAGCTCTTCATTGACTACAAGGATTAAATCCCAAACTCCTTTAGTTTTACTTCCCAGAAGCCTCAAGATAGCCTAATCCAGTGCCGAAAGGATAACCTATGACTATAGATTGATTAAGAAGCTCTTTCTCTTGAAGAAAGAGTTGGAGTTGAATATTTCTGGAAGATCTGATATATGGCATTGCCTATTCATACACTCATAAGGAATACCATAAACTAGCCCATTATAAACACAAAAATAATTTTATAAATGTGATTGTGCAGAATTTTTCAGTGATCTCTCATAGAGCCAATTTTCTTAAATAATACCTAGTAATACACAAATTGCAATTCATATAAACAGAATACCTATATGTTACTTGAGTATATTGTTTTGCCAAGAAACTCAAACCATTTCTGAAATGATTGAAGAAAAGTATCTGCTATAAAACACATTTTACCATAAACATTTTGTGATACCCACTTTAAATTACTTCATATTATTGGAGCTTCAACATACTACTCTAAAATTAGCAATTGTAGTCACTTGGGAACAAAGGATTTTTTCTATCTGTTTTCTATCTAATTTTCTCTATCTGTTCTGTTACAAACATATCAAGGCATAGAGGCAGACACTGAAGGAAAAAGAGCTTCATCCATTATACTGGGGAGAATAAAATATTAGTCTCTAAGAGTCAAAAAATAGAGTGGTCATTAAATTTATTTTATTAATTTAAAATGTTTGAAGTTCATAGCCAGGTTTCTCCATTCTTTAATGGAATGTTTATGGATGCTTGATAGCAACTAATACTGTTAAAAAATACTCTTGAATGTTTTTAAAACAGTCTCAAAAAGAAGAGATGTAGCATGATAGAAGTTGTTTTCTTCTGAATCAAATAATTAAGGAAATAAAAGCAAGATGTTTAGAAATCAGTTAGAACATAAATTATTTTGATAGAGTCCATATTTCTGACAAGATAAGCAACTATATATGTAGTATACACATATATTCATATCAATATCGATGTGATACAGCAAAGAATATTTTATTTATTTTTATTGAGATACTTTTGACTTACAACACAATATAGATAGGCAAGTTCATTATTCATCAGATACATGAACACACAATTTCCAACCAAATTACTAAAAGTCCTCCTTCACCATCTGTTGGACCTTCATCACCACTTATTAGACAATCTCTCCATAGTCCCCACTGGTAACCTCAGTTCTGTTGTCAATATATAAGGTTGCTTTTTGCTTTGTCTACTTATTAGCTTCATTTCTTTAGATTCACATATAAGTGAGATCATTTAGCATTTGACTTTCTCTTGCTGATTTATTTCACTTAGCATAACCCACGCTAATTCCAACCATGGTGTCATAAATGGCAACACTTCATCCTTTGTAGGGCAGTGAAGTTATCACATTGTGTGTATAAATCTCACATCTTTCTTACCCTTTCATGTGTTAAAGAACACTCAGGAAGTTTCCACATCTTGGCTATTGCAAACAATGCTATATAAACATGGGGATGCATGTATCTCTGTGAATTAATGTTTTTGTTGGTTTTGGGTAAATATTCCAAAAGAGAAATGACAGGATCATATGGAATGTACATCCTCAGTTTTTTTAGGTACCTCCATATTGTTTTCTATAAAGATTACACCAATTTATACTTCCACTAACAATGTAAAAGGATTCCCTTTTCTACACATCATCACCAATATTTTTTTTTATTTCTAGTATTTTGGATGATTACTATCCTCACTGTTGTGAGATGATAGCACAGTGTTCTTTTGATTTGCATTTCCCTAATAATAAGAAAGGAAAAAAAAACAAAAAAACTTTGCTTCACACGTCTTTGAAGAAATGCCTATTCTGTTATTCTATTTTTCAGATTGGGTTGTTTATTTCTTTGTTCTTAAAGTCTATGAATTCTTTGTATATATTGGATATTAATCCCTTTTCAGATGTATGATAAGCAAATACTTCTCCCAGTCAATAGAATGTCTTTTATTTAGGTGATAGTTTCTTTCACTGTGTAGAAGGATTTTAGAATGGTATAGCCTCAACTGTCTATTTTTAGTTTTTTTTTCTTTTGCTGCTGAAATTCAGTCCCTACAGACTTTCTAGGGCTGATGCCATGGAGTATATTGCCTAAGTTGTCTTTTCAGTATTTTTATAGTTTTGGGACTTACATCCAAGTCTCTAATCCAATTTGAATTAATTTTTGTGCATGGTGTCAGAATGGTCTAGATTCACATTTTTGCATGTAGTTCTCCAGTTTCCCCTTCACCACTTGTTGAGAAGATTCTTTTTCTCTATCATATGCACTTATCTCCTTTATCATAAATTAACTAACCATGTTTATTTCTAATGATGTAATGCTATTCCACTGATCCATATATATTTTTATTGCAGTACCATACAGTTTTGATCACTATCACTTTGCAGTATAGCTCAAGATCTAGGAATGTGATACTTCTGTTCTTTTTTCTCATGATTGTTTGGCTAATCAAGTTCTTTTGTGAATCCATACAATTTCATTTTTGGTTCTATTTTGTTAAAAATGCTCACAGAATTTTGATGGAGATTTCATTATATCTGTATATTGCTTTAGGTAAGATGGTTATTTTAATAATGTTAGTTCTTCCCAAATATCTTTCCATCTCTTTGTATCTTCTATTTCTTTTAACAGAATCATAGTTTTCATTGTACAACTCTTTTCCTCCTTTGTTAGGTATATTGCAAGATATGTGTTTTTATTGTAAATGAAGTCTCATTGGTTGTGTATAAAAGTGCAACAGATTGTTGTGCATTAAATCTGTAGCCAGCCAATTTACTGTACTCATAAATTAGTTCTAATAGTTATTTGGTGCAGTATTTGGGTTTTCTAGATATCATGTCATTTATAAATAGTGATAATTTTATTTCTTTACTAATTTGTATTCCGTTAATTTTTTCATCTTACCTGATTGTTCTGACTACAACCACCAGTACAATTTTAAAAGCTTTGGTGAGAGTGGACAGCTTTGTCTTATTCCTGATGTTATAGGAAACCCTTTCAGTTTTTTCCATTGAGTATGATATTGACTGTGGATTTATATGTCCTTTATTAAAGTATGATCCCTCTATTCCTATTTTATGTAGAGTTTCTATCATATATAGATGCTGAATCTTCTCAAGTGTTTAAACTGTATCGATGATAGGATCACAAGATTTTTTTTCCATTCCTTTTGTCAATGTGGTGAATCACATTAATAGATTTGCATATACTGAACCATTTTTGCATTCCTGGGATAAATCCCAATTGATAATGATGGATGATCTTTTTCAATTTGTTAGATTTGGTGGGCTAATAATTTGTTCAGAATACTTTCATCTGTATTCATCAGCTGTAATGATCTGTAATTTTCTTTTACTGTGATACCTTTGTCTGCTTTTGAAGTTAATATAATTTTGGCCTCAAAGTGTTTTTAAGTATTCCTTGTGCTTCAAGTTTTCAGAAGATCTTAAGAAGAATAGGTAGCAATTCTCTGAAGATTTGAGAAAAGCAATCTAGTAAAGCCATCTAGTCCTAGGCTTTTATTTTGGAGGGAATTTTAGATTACATCTTCTATTTCCTTGCTTAAGATAGGTCTGTTCAGACTTTCCCTTTCTTCTCAATTCAATCTTGGAAGATTGACTATTATTTTAAAAAATGTCCATGTCTTCTAGGTTATCTAGTTTATTGGAATATAGCTGTTCTTAAAGTCTGCTATCATAATACTTTGTATTTCTGAGGTATCTGTTGTAACTTCTTCCCTTTAATTTCTGATTCTCATTATGAGAGTTTTCTCTCTCTTATTCTTAATGAATGTAGACACAGCTTTGTCAATTTAATTTTTTTCAAAGAACCACCTTTTGGTTTCATTGATCTTCTGAATTATCTTTTCTATGTCTATCTTGTTTATTTCTCATCAATTTTTTAAAAAGGAAAGGTGCAAGCAGGAATGAAGGTGAGTAATCAAGCAGGCAGGAAGTGCCAGGAGGAAGACATTTTATTTATTTTACTTAGCTGTTCATCTTGGTTTTCCTCAGGTCTTGGGTGGTGAACCTGGGTCTTTGGGATGCATGTGAATTCTGCTAGTCAGAGACATTGGGCTCATCTGTTAGGCCACCAGGGCATACCTTCTGCTCAAATTTTTATTATTTCCTTCCTTATACTAACTTTTTGCTTCTTTTGTTCTTCTTTTCTAGTTGCTTTACATGTAGGATTGGGGTGCTTATTTGCAATTTTTCTTGTACTCTGGTACTGCTTTGGATGTATCTGATAAGTTGTGGTAGCTCCTGTCTTCATTTTAGTTTGTCTCCAAGTATGTGTTTATTTCTCCATTGATTTCCTCTTTTTTTCCAAGAGTCATTCAGAAACATGTTTAATCCCCACATATCTTGGTATTTTCCATCTTTCTTTTTGTGGCTGACTTCTAGTTTTATCATATTGTGATTGGAGACGATAATATATGATTTCAATCTCCATAAATTTGTTGATACTTTTATTTCCCACCATATGGTCTAGCCTCCAGAATGTTCCATGGGTACTTAAGAAAAAGGTGAATTTTGTAGTTGTTCAGTGAAGTGTTTGGTAAATGCCTATTAAACCCATATGCCATTTGTCATTTGGGCTATTATTTTCCTTTTGATTTTCTGCTTGATCTGTCTATTTAGTAAGTGGGGCGTTGAAGTCTACCATTATTGTCCTGTTATCAGTTTCTCTCCTTAATTCTGTTAATAATTATTTTATGTATTTTTATGGTTGGTCTTTTGGTGAGAAAATTATATATAAAGTTATGTTTTCTGGCTGAATTGATCCCTTAATTATTATGTTAAGCTCACCCTGTCTTTTGTTACCATCTTTAGCTGGAAATCTGTTTTCTTCAACATAAGTAATTCTGTCCCTTCTTTTTCATTGCTATCATTTGACTGCAGTATCATCTTCCAACTATTGACTTCAAATCTACTATTTGTTATCTTTCAAACTTAGATGATTTTCCTGTATACAGAAAAAGAGTTGGGTTATGTTTTTAACCCATTTGGCCATTCTGTATCTTTTGATTGATGAGCTCAATCCATTAATACATAGGGTGATTATTAATATTTAACTATTTATTGAAATTAGTTATCTGGGTGTTGTTTCAGACTGTACCTTTGTACTTCTTTTATCCTATGAGAAAACTTATGTTGTGTTTGATTTCATTTTCCATTTTGTCTTTGATTATTTTTTAATGTATTTATGTATTGAGGTTATGTGGGGTTTTACATATGAGTTTCTATGTTTAATGCCTTTTTTTAACTTGAAAACAAATTAGTTTCAAGCTTATTCTAACAGTCCACATTTTTACTACTCACATTTTACATTTTTGATGTCTTGCTGCTTCTAAGTGCAATTTCCTCTCACTTTATAGAAATTCCTTCAGTAGTTGAAGGGGTGGTTGTGATAAATTCCTCTAACTTTTAATTGTGTGTAATGCTCTTTATTACTCCTTCAAAAATAAATGATAATCTAGTAAGGAAGATTATCCTTGACTTGAAATCCTTTTCTTGCAGCATTTTAAATACATTATCATGCCATTTTTTTCTAGTCTGTAAAGTTTCTTTTGATACATCCACATGCTGCCTTATTTGAGCTCTTTTGTATGTAACTTGTTTTTCTTTTGCTAGTTTCCAGATTATTTATCCTTTTTTAAATGACATTTTAATGACAGTATGTCTTGGGGTCCATCTATTTGTTTTTCTTCTATTTGGAACTCTGAGGTTCCTGGGTCTGGGGATATGTCTCCTTTGTCAGGTTAGAATAATCCATAGCTATTATCTTTTCGTGTAAGGCTTCTGCCCCTTTCTCTTTCATGAAGAGATCCCTATGAGGCAAATTTCGCTCATCTTGATATTACCCCTTAAGTCTTGTATGCTTTATTTTTCTCCTTGCTATTCTGTTTGGTGCATTCCACTATCATATTTTCTAGTTCTCTGATTCACTTGGAAGCTTCTTTCAATCTTTTGTTGAGCCCCTCTATTCTGATCTTTACCTCTATTATTGTGTTCTTTAGTGCAATGAATTCTATTTGGAATAGTCTCATATTTTTCCTCTCTCTGTTGCAGTTCCTTTTTTTTTTCTCCATCACTCTCCTGATTTCAGTGAGTGCCATTAAAACTGTTGTGTTAAAATCTTCTTTGGGTAATTTACTTAATTCTATTGAAAATCGATGTTCTCTTGGGTATTGTTTTGTTTCATCTTTTCATGTATTCTTTTTGTTTTCTTTGATACTCTGCACTAGGCTAAATTGTTTTTCTTCCCTGCCCTGATGTAATGACTTTGGGTCAGGATTTCATGCTAGGGAGCAAAGGACTGAGGTGTTGGGGAATAATTCTGTTACATAATTTGTTTCATGGTCTCTTCACCGGTCATAATTGATGAAGTGACAGAGCTAGTACTATGTTGAGACCCAAGAATCCAGTTTACAAGTTTGGACTAAGTAATATAGAGGTTCCCCTAGAGTCACAGTCATGAATAGCAAGGCAAAAAGAGAGACCCAGGGGATGAGGACCCAGGCCACAACTGGGTCACAGTTCTAACAGAGACCTCTGACAAGGGGATACTGGAACTCCAGGGATGCTTTGAAGGTAGTTTTAGAAAAACAAATCCACCCCCACCCCTCCCTATGATTCTCTTAGTCTTTTAGCTGTTATCTGTCCCAGCAGGGGGTGATTTATAAACCCTGTGGCCTGGGGATGGGACTCTATAGATAGCAGGCAGATAAACAAAGCTATTGAACCCCTAGAGGAGTTGAGTACCTTTATAAAATCACTTCAGGAAATGAATTACTTCTGTTTACAATCTTTTACCTTAAGTTATAAAAAAATCTAATTCTTTTTGCTGCTATGCACAGATGTGACAGCCAGCTTATCACTTGAATCTGTCCTGCTGTTAGACGTTCCCTTAAGTTTAAGAAATTTAGAAGAAAAACAAGAAGCTTCCCTGAAATCTGTCATAATGACACATCAAAATTATGTACACCTGGGGAAAACTAGGAAACATTATCTCTAGAGTTTTCCTCTTTAGAAGAGTGAAGGTTAATTGTGATACCAAGCATTGATCATGGAGCCAATAAAAAATAACACTACTGACCAGTCCTGGAACTTATAAAAATGTGGACAAAGAAAAGGACGCTTAAATGAGAGACTTTCTGGGCTGAGACTCTATCAATATTTTATTCAAGAACCTTCTTTGGAAAACAGTATGGATTCCTCAAAAAAAAAAAAAAAAAATAAGATGGAGCTACAAGTAAACCCAGTATTCCCACTTCTAGGCATATGTCAAAAAAGTACAGAAACACTAAACAGAAAAATATATATGTCCCCCTATAAATAGCAGCACAATTCACAATAGCTAGGACATGGAAACAGCCTAAATGACCATCAACAGATGACTGGATAAAGAAGCTGTGATATATATACTTAAGGAAGCTCCACACAACTATTAAAAAAGATGAAATCCAGCCTTTACAACAGCCTGAATGGAACTGGAGTTGATTATCTAAGCAAAATAAGCCATCAAAAAGAAAAAAAAGATAATTATAGAATGATTTCGCTCATGTGTAATATAAAGAAACAAAAAAGAGTAGACAAATGTCAACAAAACTCACAGGACTGAAGACTATGACAACCTGAGAGCTGAGGAGTGTGATGGGAGAGGGAACAAGGGAAGGAGGAAGTGAACAGAGTGGTGGCCAAGGGCACTGGAATTCTGGTGGTGGGTTTGGTGTCATATGCACAGTCCGAGATGAAAATTCAATATCCTAAAAGGCAAACAGCAAACTAAACATAATAAATAATAATAATAAAATTTAAGAAAAGCACCTTAAAGTTATCAACAACCAGAAAACTATCTCTTAGAATGACCAACCAGATCTGTTTGTTCATTTAATCTTAAATACAGAAATTTCTTCATTTGATGTGTAGACCATATTGCAAAATTAACACAACTGATTTGAAACAGACTGATTGAAGAGCTTCACTATTTTCTCTTCACCTAAACTATGACAAATTGTTTATTCTCACTAAGTTTCTGTCTTCTTATCTATACATAAGAGATCACTATTGTTTTTACAGGATTGTTATGTGGCTAAAGTCATATATGCAAAGCACACAGCATAGTTACTGGCTTACAATAAGCACTTCCTAGTAGCTAATGTTACTCTATTGTTGGCATTCAAGTCTGTTCCTTTTCCAGGCAGAGCACTAGGAAAACATCCTTCACTCGTGCTATTTTACAGTATCCTTGCATCTTGGATTATCCATATGCTTCTCCTAGAACTTGTCTCCTCTCAGCTACCTCCTTTGCATCTTCATTATCATGTCCAGTTCTTCTTTGTAGGACAGAGATCACTTAGAATTAGACTAGGGAAATACATCTTTACCTCTAGGGATGCCTGACCAACTGGCTTTGACTCTTCCAAGAACAGTAGAATTTATGATGTGCTGTTTAAGTTCAAAACTACCCAGAATGAACATGTTTACTGATGCTGTTCATGCAGCATAACTTGTTAGACAGTCTGGCTTAACTAGTGATGCTAGATATATTATAATATGTCCTGCTGGTAAATTCTAACTTAAACTATCCCAGCATCAAGATTTATTGCACAGCTTTTGGTAGTACAATTAGAGCAAAGTATATTCATTTGTGAACATGGACCTGAGAAGATTCTGTACTAGTTGTGTCTCAGACTGCCTCAATGAATGCCACTACTCTCTCTTACCTCGTTTGTGTTAAAATGAAAGTCATATATAATCATGCTCTGTGGAGTGTTACATAATCCTTACAGATATTCCAAACTGTTAGTCAACCTAGATACAAGCCTAGTTCTGCCAGTTACTCTCTATACACCTCTGGCAACTCACATCCTCTCTGGGTCTTGGTTTCCTAACCTGTGAAATAGAAATAATGTTAATAACAAAATCATAGGAGGTTATTATGAGAATTTAATGAATTATGAATGAAATATATGAGAAGCACTTCATGCAGGCACATTGTGTGTGCTAAATACACATTAACTGTAATTATTGCTATAATTATTGTTAGTTTTTTGTCTTTTTCCTAACAAATTTCTCTTTTAAAAGTAGATAAAAATATTCTAGTCATCTTAGTTTTGTCAGTTTACAACATAGTGTTTAACACAAAGAAATGCCTTTATTATACTTTTCATACTGAATTCAATAGATCTATGTAGTGTTTCAGAATATTAATTTATGAGAGATCATCACTACAACTATAACAATCTGAGCATCTTGAAAGATCTTAACTTGCATAATGCTTTGCCTTCCATAATAATATACCTTCCAAAATGATCTATAGTCTTGAGCTTGTAGCTTGCATGCATGCACGTAATTTTAATTTTTGGTCTTCTTGTCGTTAACTCCTGTCTCCATGACTAGCTACTCAAAATAGTAAAACTGCTTTCCTTATTTCATTCATTTTTTTCTTCCTTTCTTCCACAAATGGTTATTAGTGACCATTGCACACAAGCACTGAATTGAGTTACTGAGACTCAGGATTCAATAAGAAATTAGTGATATCTTCTAGAAGTTCATATTCTCTTGATCATAAAAGACAAGGATATCTACCTTTCAAACATACTCTAAAGAGCTTTGTGACTGTGGTATGCAGGGGATAGTATAGGAACACAGAGGTCCTGTAGACCTTGGTTGCTATAACCAAAACAGATTTTGTAGAAGGTAGACTACAGTGGAAAAAAGAAAGAATGTGAGGAAAACAGGACCACAGAACACTTTTTCAGGAACAAGAACGTGAAAAGAACTGCAAGATCAAAGTTGACTAAAATAGGAGACAAAACCAAGGTACAAGAAAGATAATTTTTATAAGGGTAAGATGGAGCTGCTTAGATTCAAGATAAATACAGAGATAAGTGGAGAGTGGTTGACTGAAGGTTGTTCCCTGAGGGGATAAGATAATTTGCATCTAAACAACACTAAGCATTCATTGCATAAGTCCTGATTAAGGGGACCTGCAGAGTTTAAGAGTCACAGAAGTATTCAGGAGTCACTAGAACAGTGACCAGCCCAGGATGGGGCAGTTGGAATGACTGCCCTCAGTGAAGGCAATTAGGGGTACATTGTCTGAAGAAAAAATTTATATTATAGTGTATCCACTAAAATTCAGTCTGTTTTTATCAGTCCCTTGCACTGATAATTCTAAACAACAATTAATAATAAAGTAATTACATAAGAATTTTGTCTGATGTAAGTTCTAAATGCTGCCCAATAGAATGCTATGCAATGATGGAAATGTTCTATATTTTGTCATCCTATGCAGCAGTCACTAAGCTACATGTGCTATTCAGCTTGTGATTATCGCTAATGATTAAAGAACTGGAACTTAATTTTCTTTAATTTTAATAAATTTAAAGTAAATAACCATGTGTCACCAGGGCACAGTTCTAAAGAACTACTTTGGTTACTGTTTTGCTTTAATAATATAAATAAATGTTTAACATACCTATCTTATACATATTTATTATATAACTGACTTATATACCTAGGCATGTATAGATGCATATATGTGTACATATTTTTTTGTTACCTGTATTTTAATAATCGCTGTTTTGTATACATGGAAGTTAATTCTACTAATTACTAGTTACAGAGTTGAACACCTACAGACATAGACTCAGTTACACAATTTAAGAATAAGCTTAATCGGTTTGGAATCATTAGAGTTTGCTCGTGTGTACGTCATGTATCTGTGGACTACCTACACCTATATTTAAATAATAATTTATACATAGTCAAAACACAATGATTATAAAAATAAAGATAGAACTTGATTAACATTATCTTTTGTCTTGTATAAATCTTGGCAGTTTTATTAATCAAAATTCTAGAAATGTGTCAAAGCTAAGACTTGAAACCAAATATATAAAGTTATAATTCATACCTATGATAGACCAATATATAGATTGCTTTTAAAAATACACTATAATTAGAAATATTGATATAACTTTTTCTTTTGTATAGTGAGATAATATCGAATTAAATATATTTATGTGAAAGTTCATAAAAATGTTTACTGCATTAATTCTGATCACTGTCATCATTTACTTCATTCCATGATTATTATGAAAATAATTCTATTATAAAGGAAAATCCCAAAGTTTAGCTCTCAAATGTGTTATGTACACTAGCACAAAATTAGTCTTATGTATCAAACAAATTCCTACAGGAAACCAAAGAGGCTTATATGCCTTCTAAACCAAATAGTACATAGATGCTCTAGCCATATAGCAATTAGTTCTATGACTTGTCATACAAATCTTGGGGCACACATGTCAAGGTGACATAGGATACAAGATGGGTCGTGAATATACATCTTGATTTTTCCACCTATTAGGGAAGTTCTTTAACCTCTCTGAACATCAGTTAGTGCCATTAAAAGATGGAGAAAATAAACATATTTTGTGATGAATAAGATAATATGTGCAAAATATTTTGAACAGTAGGTACTACATGAATGACTCTATTTATATTGGGGAAAGCAGTTATTTCCAACTATCTGGCTCAATGTATTAGTCATAAATTACTCAAACAACCTTTTTTATTGAGAAATCTACTTTTCAATGATAATCATTAGCACTACTATCATTTTCTTTTGTAAGATATTAGAAAAGCTATCATAAAAAAATGATTTTCTGCCATACCAACAAAAAGGAAATAGGAAAAAGCTAAATTAAAATTCAACTTATTGAACTTTAGGTGCTACCAGTTTAAAGTAGTTTTTTGTTTTTAATCTTGGGGAATGTTTGTTTTTTAATTTTAATTTTTAAAAGGATAGAAAAGCTGCATCCAGAATAGCACTATTTTAAGAAAGTAATTTTCTATTTGATATGTTTTGTGTCTCATGAGGAATATTAATTGACTTTTATAGTAACACTATATGCTGTTCCATGTCTTTTTCCTGTCCATTAAATGGAAAAAGATGCTAGACAGGTCAAAAAACCCCAATCCATTTGGAGATAAATTTGACTAGCAGGTAAATATGTTAGTTAAATAAGCAAACAAAAATATATAGAGAAACTGAATAAAGAATGATATTTTTCATTAAGCAATCTTAGTTCATTTTTCATGCTTTAGTGGTTCCCCATATTAGGATTATCAATAAGTTCAATTCTGTCTGAGTAATAAGTTTGCTTCACTGAAGTAACTGGGTACAGCCAGGTGTTGTTTCATGTTCCATCTTCTAATTTCTAATTCACTTCACTGGAATTCCTCAGATCAGAAATATGCTTTTGGCTTATAGAAGGAAAGCGTATATTGAGTACTAGAAAGAAAAGCTAAAGTGTATCAGAGTTAAAAGTGAGTCTTTTGTTAAGCAATTTTATTATTTTGATTTGTTTTGACTATGATGAGGAATAAAGGAAAGAACACTGAATTAATATTTCAATATTCCATACTTCATAGATATTTTTTGCCAGAATGGTTGTTCAATGAAGAAATGGCTCCTGAATTAAAAAACAAAAACTGAACAAATAGAGATTAATATGGAATGATATTTTTACCTTGAAACAGATGCTCCTTTCGTACCATTCACTTCATATTTTAATCTAATTAGGTAACTTAGAAAAACTATACTGACCTCTTGAATTATTCTGATATGATTTTTCTGTGGAGGCACCAATAACTTTTTAATGCTACCAGATAAGCCTAATGATTGTGAAGGGAAGTCACTATTATTGACAGACCACAATGGCTATGCAAGATCATAAGTGCCAAGAAATCAGTCCAGTTTTGGAACATAAGCTTCAAAATATTAAATCCCTTCAGTCTTTCATTAAATTGAATCTAAAGATTATTCATTAATTTATGAAATTACTTTATAATTTAAAAAAATAATGTATATGTTCAAAAAATTCTAACAGTGATCTGCATATTTGGGAAAACAGAATTCTCCACAGTTGAAGTTCTTTCATGTCATATTCATCATTGTCATAATTTTTCTCATCATAATCATTAACATTATCATCATCATCATCATCATCATCACAACTATCACTGAACTCATCTAATTGCTATATCGATATAAACTTGTAGTTTTATAAATTTTTGCCCAAACAAGTTTGATCTTGATTACATTTTAGCTAATACTTGAAATAATAATCAAAAATATAGTACATATTGGGTAGATATTCTATGGAATTATAACAAAGTATGAGGACCAGGTCACTTCATGTTATGAGGTTTTGGATTTTTTAATTTTTTTGAAAACTTCATTATACTGCATTGTAAAACTCAGGAGGCAACATTTTGTTTTCATTTAAGCAACTCTGGACCCTGTTTAATTATTGCTGAACAATATCTTCCCTGTAACTTTTGAGTTAGATGGATTTTACAAAATGTATAAACAGTCCAAATTTTATTTCTATATGCAGAAAATGTTAAATAGCTGAGTAACTACAAGCTGATTATAGAAATTAATGAAATGATTTTATTAAGTTAATGCAAAATGGAGATAGGAGTTAGGTGGATGTGACC
The DNA here is from genome assembly GCA_004363575.1 of Solenodon paradoxus. NCBI lineage: Eukaryota > Metazoa > Chordata > Mammalia > Eulipotyphla > Solenodontidae > Solenodon > Solenodon paradoxus. The sequence goes on along the minus strand of RJWH01000115.1, from coordinate 585,249 downwards.
TCAGTCCTCACTTAGTACTCCAATAAGATATTTAATTGCCCTGAGGCTTAGCTATTTTAGCTGTAAGATGGTAATATAAATACTTGCTTCTTAAAATAACTGTAAGAGTTAGCACATAATATAAAAAAGTGTGTTAATATTCAAAAAAAGTTTCCAGTCTACATGTGAAAGAAATTACAGTTTCTTTCTGGTTTAGCTTAAAATTTGTTGTTTCTTGATAGACAGCACTTTCCTGTTCTCAAATGTAGAAATCTTCTTCCAAGCACAAAGAATTTTTTCTATTGTACTTTAAGCCTACAGCACAATCAAGTCTGCTGACAAATGATACATTTTCTTTCATTTTTAAAAGGCACTTGCAAAGAAGATAAAGCATTCATGATCAACCTTAAGAAAATGTCACAAAATTCAAACTTTAAAACTTTACCGGAATATTTTAAAATTTCTGAAGTATGATTTTATATTTATGTATAAACTATGAAAGAAAGCATCATGATTACAAGCTTTCAAAGCTTGCTTTCAATAGTCACATGGCTTATGAATATGGGAATTTGAAAAAGAAATTTTCTTACTGCCAAAAATACCATAAGTTTAATGTACCTATAATTGAGTCAAGACAGCATCAACATTATTGCTGGAAATCATCACAATCTGAACCCTTTCAAAATTTACCCATTGAGCAATCTATTTGATCCTCTCCAAATGGGTATCACACTGAGTAATGGCTGTCTTTTGATTCATGATTGTAGAAAATCTTCATAAAGTACAATCTTAATTACTTTAAAAAGTAACCAAGTTAGCCTACCTATTATAGTAATCCACAGCAACACAGAATGTAGTTTCTTAAAAAATATAAACTTGGAAAATTCCCTTATCTGGGTAATATTCAGTTTGAAAGGAAGGTGAGAATCATATTAGTTTAACATAACCCAGATGCTGTCATAAGGTATGTTTTCTTTGTAGATAATTCGTGACAGCTTACTAGATTCTTATGGCTTCTGTAACATAGTATAACAAACTGACAGACTTCCAGAACAACAGAAACTTACGCTGTCAGACTTCAGAAGATCAAAAGTTTGAAATCAATGTAACTGAATCAAAACAAGCTGACAATCAAGTGCTGTACCCTCCCACTTCCGCCCCTTGTGTTTTCGAACTTCTGATAGGTGCCAGAATTTCGTGGTGAGAGTACATGACTCCAATATTCAAGGCTAGTGTCTTCAAATCTTTCTCAATTCCATCTTTACATCTCCTTCTCTTCTTTAGTTTAATATTTCTTGCTATGTGATTGCATTTAGAGAGGATCATAATGCAAAAATATACTCATCTGAGCATTCTCAAGCACATCTGAAAAGTCTTTGGCATTTATGATAACATTTATAAGTTCTAGTCATTAGGATACGTTATCTTTGGGAATTAGATTATTCTACTTACTATAGTGCTTTAGTTCATTTAAATGTGTACTTACTAAAAATTCAATTATTACCCCCAAATTTTGTGGTTGGAAAAAGGAGATATATGGAATTATGTTGGTAAATAAATTAAAAAGAAAGGCTATACAAGTTGTCAACTTTCATGAAAATTAAGTCTCTGAATCATTAACCAGTAAAATTCATAAGAGAGTTTTATTAACTCTAGAATTAAAAGCTTAATCTTTCAACCCTTAAAATGAATTTTAATTTCAATTTATTACATTAATCTTCAATATTATATAAGAAATGTAAGAAATCATTTTAGATATATTATTTTAATCATAGGATTATTAAGTCTGAATATACCCAGTTTGGGGCTTTAAGGGTCAAACAGAGACAGAGACTCATTCTACTGAGGACTTTTCATTTGGAACAGGAAATACAGACTGTTCAATTATAATGAGACTATCATGTATTTTCTAGGTCTCTCTCTCTTTTTTTAAATTTATTAAAGGAACATTGTATAGGTTTAAGGTGTAAATAAACATCTGTATATGATGCATTAGTTTACTACCAGCAATAAAGTTTTATCCTTCACCATATAATTAACCCCTTTTGCTTGAATTACCTCCCCCTCCTCCTCATCTTACAGTAATCATTCATTTGATTCTATAGGCTCAAGCCTATTTTTGTTTGATTTCTAGCTCTTTTAATGAAGACAGTATCAATATTTTTAATAACCATGACTGTATATAAATTATGTACCTACTGAACCATAAACAACACAAATACTTTATTCAGGAGTCATGGTTTTTATTTTCTTTGACCTTTGACCTTTTAATAGTTGCTTAATTACTAATCACTAATAATGTTGACTACAATTAGTATAAATCTTGATCTTCCTTAAGAAATTAGACATGTTACAAAAGACAAAATTCTGCCAAGAAATATTTCTTACTTAAGATCCTAGTATAATTTTCTAATAGCAATCTATCATTTAAGTATGTATAATTTCTTATGTAATAGAAAACATCTAACTGAAGAACTATGAAGAAATTAAGGGAGAAATAAATATTCTAGTACCTACTTTTACTCTCATGTAGAGACAGTGCCATATTAATAGTTTAGAAAAATAAACATATTCTAGAATTTCTTTATCTATTATTTCTTAGGGTAAAAAAGATTTTTAAATGTTTAAAACATTATAAATAGGAAAAGAAAAAATTGCCATGAGAATGCATTGCTGCTGGTAGCTACGAGAGTTGAAATGAAGAGGAAATTGGTAATATACTCAAAATTAGAGATGTATGATTTAAATCCATTTAAGCCCTATATTTTGGTTTTTCTATACAACATTGGCAGAGATCAAATGGGTATAGAGTGGTCAAGTAAATTAGAAATTACTGTTTTTCCTGAGATTTTAAACAATGAATTTATAAAATTATAGGAATTTCTTTAGACATGATTTTTACATATTTCATATGCAATTTACACTTAAATAAATAAGTCTGTTGATAGAACCTCTAGCAAGAAAATTATAATGAATTGCAGGTCATTGATTTTCTTTTGTTCATTATGTCCATTAGCACTTAACATTTATAACAGTTGTCTAAAGTACTTTTATATATACAATGTGACTTATTTCCGCAAATAACAATATATTTTATGTGTCTATGATCTTATGTAAGGAAGAATGGTACGATTTCCAGAGCCAAATAACAGAAAAATAAATATTATTTCCAATCTGCCTATAAAATCAATATAAAGACAATAGTGCTTTTGACATTGTTTGTTAGTTGATTGGATCTTTCTGATATACAATTACGGCATTTAAACTTTAGGAATTGAAAAATTAAGCCCTGAAACCAAAGGAGTAGTGCTTATTTTGAATCTCAAATTAGTTTTGTTGTTGTTATTAATACGTTGTTATTAAGTAAGGCAATTTAGGATTGAGATTAAGAGTGAGACCAAACTACCTCTCATTTCTGAACCTAAACTGAGGGGGAGCTATGGGAGAGGGTGGAGATGTGCCCTAAAAAGCACAAATTGATGCTAAATTTTAAAGTAAAATGTTGAAGGTAAATTAATATTTTTTGAAATATATTCAGGAGCAGAGGAATAATATTTATATAACTATTGTCAAATGATCACTATATACTAAAAATTTATACTCATGTTTTAACTAGAGTCCAGATATCAATCATACTGTTATCATTTAGCCACATCTCTATTTACTTATTAATTACTTGAAAGAAAAGTGTCCTTTGTCCAGGTTAATTCTTGCATTGTATGTGGAATTATATCCCTTCTCATAACTTTGGGAAAACATCCTCTCACTTTCCCATCTTCTTCTACTTTGCTATAATCCAGTTTATTCCAGCTAAATAAAGATCTGATTATGACAATCAGTTAATGATGGCAATGGATATGATGATAAAAGTATCTCTAGTACCTCTATCATCTGCCTTTAATTATATTGCTTCCACTCTCAAAGGAAACATTTTTAAAGTGAGTTGCTTACATCTGTGACTATTAATTCAAGAAATAAGACTTTCCTTTGTACTTTTTATGCCATTTTATTACATTTGACATTACTGGTAAATTTCTTTAAATTTTTTGTATCTTTCCAAACATTTTTTCTGCTTTTTATGATTGCTTTATATCACCTCTGTCATTTCACTGAGGGCTCTTCCTGATTAAATTTTTCTATACCCACCCTTAAATTTCTATATTTTTAAAAATATTTTCGCATACAACATATGTTATCCCTGGACAATACCATCCTAATCCATGTATTAAATTATATCTACACTGATGATTTGCAAATCTTTCTATACCTTGCGTTCCAGATCCCTTTATTCAACTATACATTTGTTGTGTCCATCTGCTTATCATGTAAAAATTCAAATTCTAAATATCACTTCAAATCAATTCAAAATCTGTATTCCTTATTATATACAACTCAGTCACAAGATCCATTTAGTTGCATTGATCAGAGATCTAGAAGTAATCCCTAATTCATGTATCTATACTCTCCACTGAAAAAAGCACTTAAAGAGTATTTATAAAAAACTTGTAACATTAAATGTCTTAATAAAATTGTTAATATTATTAAGATATCAGTTCTTTCCAACTTGATCTATAGATTAAACACAATCTTGATCAGAGTTCCAGTAATTACTTTGTGTGTTCAACAAACTGAAATTAAATTTGTATGGAAAGATAAAGAAGGATCTAGAATGATCTATATAATATCGAAGAAAAAGAACAAAGTTGGAGGACTAATATTACTTGACTTCAAGACTTACAATATAGATATAGTGACCAAATCAGTGTGTTAGTGTAACAGCACAGAGAACAGAGAAATAGACCCATGGTAATGTAGTCCACTGATTTTTGACAAAGGAACAAAGACAGTTCAGTGGAGAAAGGACAGTCTTTTTTATAAATGGTACTGGAACAAGTGGGCAACCTCATACAAAAGGTTGAATCTGCATCTTTTGGGTTGTATCTTTTGGGTAGATGCCCAGAAGTGGAATGATGGGAGCATATAAGATTTCCATCTTCAGTTATTTGCGGAATCTCCAAACTGTTCTCCATAGGGGTTGTACCAATTTGCACTCCCACCAACAGTGCAAAAGTGTTCCCTATTCTCCACATCCTCGACAGCATTTGTTGTTTCCAGATTTTTGGATAATAGCCAGTCATTCAGGTGAAAGATGTTTTAATTTGCATTTTCCTGATAGCCAGTAAGTAGGAACATAATTTCATGTCGGCCATCTGTATGTCCTCTTTAGAAAAATGTCTTTCCAGTTCTTCCTCCCATTTTTTTGATTGGATTGCCTGTTCATCTGTTGTTGAGTTTTATGAGTTCTTTGTATATTATAGATATTTAGCCTTGCCAGAAATATCAAATGCAAATATCTTCTCCCAGTTAGTAGGTTTCCTTTTGGTTTTGGTGATGTTTTCTTTTGTTGTGAAGAAGCTCCTTAGTTTGATATAGTCCCAGTTGTTTGTTTTTCTTTTTGTTTCTTTGATGATGGAGGTGAGTCCTCAAAGGCCTCTCTATTACTGATGTCATGGAGGGTCTTTCCTGTGTTGTCTTCTAAGAACGTTAAGGTTTCTGGTCTTATGTTCAAGTCTCTAATTCATTTTGAGTTAATTTTTGTGAATGGTGTTAGAGAGTGGTCTAGCTTCATTCTTTTGCATGCAGCTGTCCATTTTCCCAATACCATTTATTGAAGAGATTTTCCTTTTTCCATTGAAAAAGTCTCCTTTGTTGTAGAGTAACTGATTGTATGTAAGTCAGTCAATTTCTGGTGATTCAGTTCTATTCCACTGATCTGTGCCTCTGTTATTATTTCAGTACCAAACCATTTTGATCACTATAGCTTTATAGTATAGTTCAAAGTCTGGACGTGTAATCCCTCCAAATTTGTTCTTTTTTCTAATGACTGCTTTGGCTATGTGGGGTCTTTTGTTGTTCCATACAAATTTTAACATTTTTTTGTTCTATTTCCTAGAAATAAGACCATGGCATTTTAATGGGGATTGCATTAAACCTATATATTGATTTGGGCAAGATGGCCTTTTTAATGATATTGATTCTTCCCAGTCATGAGCAAGGGATGTATTTCCATTTCTTTGTGTCCTCTATTTCTTTTAAGAAGGACTTGTAGTTTACATTGTATACGTCTTTTACTTCCTTTGTTAGGTATATGCCCAGCTATTTCACTTGTTTAACTTCTATTTGAAATGGTGTGATTTTCATTTTCTTCTAGCATATTGTTTACATATAAAAATGCAACAGATTTTTGTGCATTGATTTTGCAGGCTGCCACTTTACTGTATTCACTGATGAGTTCTAGAAGATTTTTGGTAAGAGTTTTTGCGTTTTTCAATATATATAATCATGTCATCTTCAAATAATGAGAGTTTTACTTCCTCCTTTCCAATTCGGACACCTTTTATTTCCTTTTCTTGCCTAACTGATCTGGCTAAGACCTCCAATACAATGTTAAATAGCAGTGGTAAGAGTGGACAAACTTGACTTGTTCCTGACCTAATAGGAAATGTTTTCAGTTTTTTGACATTGACCATGATGCTCGCTGTAGGTTTTTCATAGATGGCCTTTATTACATTGAGGTATGAACTTTCTATTCCCATTTGATGGAGAGTTTTTATCATAAATGGGTGTTGGATCTTGTCAAAATCTTTCTCTGCATCTATTGATAGGATTATGTGGTTTTTCTCTATGCTCTTGCTGATATGGTGTATGACATTAATAGATTTATGTATCTTGAACCATCCTTGCACCCCTTGGATGAATTCCACTTGGTCATGATGGATGATCTTTGTGATGAATTACTCAATTTGGTTTGCTAATATTTTGTTGAGAACCTTTACATCTATTTTCATTAGAGATATTGGTCTGTAATTTTCTTTCTTGGTGACATCTCTATCAACTTTTGGTATCAGTGTAATGTTAGCCTCCTAAACAGTATTTGGGAGAGTTTCCTGTTCACCTCAAATATTTTGGAAGAGTTTGAGAAGAACAGGTATTAATTCTTCTCTGAAGGTTTGGTAGAACTCATTAGAGAAGCTATCTGGTCCTGGGCTTTTATTTGGGGGGAGGCCCTTGATTATTTCTTCAATTTCTTTGCTTGTGAATGTTATGTTCAAGTTTTCCAATTCTGTGTTCAGTCATGGTTGACTATACTTTTCTAGAAACATAACCATGTCCTCAAGGTTGCCCATTTTGGTGACAGAAACCTGTTGATAGTAGTCCCTTATGATGTTTTGAATTTCTGTGATATGTATTGTAATTTCTCCCCATTTACTTATGTTTGTAGTTATGAGAGTTTTCTCCCTTTTTTTCTTTGCAAACCTAGACAATGGCTTGTTAGTTTTGCTTATTTTTTTTAAGAATCAATTTTGGGTTTAATTGAGCTTCTGGATTGTCTTTTTGTTTTCTATTTAATTCATTTCTTCTCGAAGTTTGTTTATTTCCTTTATTCTGCTGATTTTGGGCTTCAATTATTCTTCTTTCTCTATTTGTTTTAAATGTATAGTTATGTTGTTTATTTGCGATTTTTGTCTCGAGATAGGCCAGGGTTGTGATGAACTTTCCCCTTAGTATGGCTTTTGCTGCATCCTATAGATTCTGGTAGCTTGTATCCTCATTCTCATTTGTCTCTAAGTATTCTTTAAGTTGCTCTTTGATTTCCTCTTTTACCCAAGAGTCCTTCAGGAGCATATTGTGAGTTTCCAACTGGTTTGGGGTCTCCCAGCTTTCTTTGTGTGGTTGATTTCCAGTTTTAGGCCATTGTGATCAGAGAAGATGTTTGGTATGACCTCAGTCTTTGTAAATTTGTTGAAAAATGTTTTGTGTCCCAGCATATGATCTATCCTTGAGAATGTTCCATGAGTGCTTCAGAAGTGAAATCTGTAGTTGTTAAGTGATCAGTATATGTCTATTAGACCTATCTGTCCCAGATGGTCATTTAAAGTGGTTGTTTCCCAGTTTTTTTTCTGCCTTGTTGATCTAGCCATTGTTGTAAGTGGGGTGTTGAAGTTCCCCACTACTGTTGTGTTACTGCCAATGTCTCTCTTCAGGTCTAATAATACTTGCTGATATATTTTGATGCTCCTTCATTTAGTGTATGTATGTTATTAAGTGTTATGTCTTCCTGCTGTATTGATTCTTTAATCATTATATAGTGCCTATCTCTGTCTTTTGTTATGCATTTTTGATGGAAGTCTGTTCCTGCTATTTTGTGGTTGCCATTCGACTATAGGATTGTCTTCCAGTCATTGGCTTTGAGTCTTTGCTTAACTTGTGGAAGGTAGGTTTCCTGAATGCAGCAGAAACTTGGTTATGCTTTTTAATTCATTCAGCCACTCTGCATTGTTTGACTGGTGAGTTCAGTTCATTAATATTTAGGGTGAATATTGATATATATATAGTTTCTTAGTGTCATTTTACAATTTGCCTTTCATATGTTGCTCCAGATGATGACTTTGTTCTTTCTCCTTTTAGGTCCAATGGGTGCAGCTATGCTTTGATTGATTTCACCTTTCGATTTCTTCTTTGCTTTCTCCTTGGGGGTGTATTTTGAGTTTACCCTGAAGTCAGCATTCACAGTTCTATGTTTACTACCTAATTTTATTTGAAAGGATATTAGTCTTCTACCCATTCTAACTATCCACATTTTTGTTCTCTTCTCTTCTTTCCCACTTTTAATATTTGCTGTCTTATTGTTTTTCTGTGTGGTTTCTTTATGCTTTATAGAGAATCTTTTAATATTTTTTGCAAAGCTGGTTTTGTGGTAATGTACCCCTTAAATTTTGCTTTTTAGAAAAGCTTTTTATCATTCCTTCAGTTCTAAATGATAATCTTGCTGGATATAGTATCCTAGGTTGAAAATTCTTTTCTTTCAGCATTTTGAATATATTAGGCCATTCTCTTCTGGCTTGTAGAGTTTCATTTGACAAGTCCACTGACAATGTTATGGGAACTCCTTTGTATGGACACATTTTTTCTATGGCTGCTTTTAATAGTCTTTCTTTATCTTGTATTTTTGACATTTTGATGATGATGTGTCTAGGTGTATTTCTGTTTGGGTTTCCTTATTTAGGAGTCTTTGAGCTTCCTGGATCTGGAGGCTTGCTTCGTTCTTCAAATTGGGGAAGTTCTCATCTATTATTTCTTCAAATATGGTTTCTGCCCACTTTCTCTCTCTTTTTAGGGACTCCTATGATACAAATATTGTTTCTTTTGATGTTATCCCAGAGATATTAAATGCTGTCTTTGATTCTTTGAATTTTCTCTCTTTGCTGGTTTTCTCTGTCCTATCTTCCAGATGACTGATTCTATTTGAAGTTTCATCCATACTATTGTTGAACCCTCTATTTAGTTCTTTAATTCAGCCATCGTGTCTCTTACCTGTTTGATGTCTAGTTTTAATTTTTCTCTTTGCTTCCTGACAGTCTCACTTACTGCCTCTACTGATTTCTGGATTCTCGGGTGTATATTAATCACTGTTATCCTAAATTCCTCTTCCAGTAATTTAAATATGTCTACTGTATTCATATTTTCACATGAGTTTTTGATTGGATCCAACATTACAGGTATATTTCTCTGTGCCTTCTCTCTATTCGGCATTCTGCTAATATTTCTGAGGGTTCGGTTTCCCTATTACTGAGTTGGTTTGACTTGCCCAGGATTGTCAATCAAGCTGCAGTTTCGCTTCTACCCACAAGGTGGTGCTAGCGGGTAGCGGTGAGGCTTGGGACTGCCTTGTCACTGTATTCCACGGGGTGCAGATCCAATGGGTGGGATTTTCAGTGGTTGGAAATATGGTAGATGGGATTTCTGCTCAGTGGACCCCAGGCTCTGGTGTGAATTGGCTGAGGGAGGGGTTTGAGCTCTTTGATTGATTTCTGCTTACGGATTTGCTAGCGCAATTTCACTGAGGGCTCCAGCTAAGCTCGTGGTGTGCTGGTTCTCCTTTCACCCCATCCCAAGTCAGCCCTCTGTGGCTCTCTGTCTCAGTCCCACTGGGCCCACCTCTCGCTGGCTCTGTAGTTGTTCCTGAAATCTCTAGCCTCCGTCCCACTGCAAGTCCGGAGACTCTAAGCTCTGTCTCAAATCCAAATCAGTGGCTTAGCTGAGAACTGCGCTGGGTGCCCTCACCCACCATTAGTTGTCAGCCAATCCATCGCCAGCTGAAGTGCCAGTTGTTTCTTGGTGTTTGTCTCAGGGAAATAGGTGACTTTTCTGTTTTGGTGTCTGTGGAGAGTGACCCGAAAGTTAATCCTATCGAGTCACCGGAAGTCGAGCCTCTTACCCACTTTTAAATGCACAGCTTAATAGCATCAGTTATAATCACATTCTAATACTGGTAATAAATTTTTAGATACAACACCAAAAGTGTGATCCATGGGAAAAAATAGAGAAGTTGTATTTCATTAAAATTGAAAAATCTCTGCCATGAGAAAGATAATGTTTAAAAAAGGAAAAGACACGCTTCACACTGGGACAGAATATCTGGGAAAATGTGTCTGATAAAATGATTTCCATCCAAAATATACAAATAACTCTTAAAACTCAATAAAACCAAATGACCTAATTAAAATGTGAACAAAACCTCTAGATATATTATCAAGTATTATTCATAAATGACAAGTATATGAAGATACATTCAATATCAAATGTTATTAGGGAATTATAAATTGCAATAGATATGAGACATCACTACAAACCTATCAGAATGGTTAAAATCTCAAACACTGACAAACCAAATAATGATCAGGTTATGGAACTATGGGAGCTCCCATTTACTGCTAGTGGAATGCAGAATGGAACAGTTATTTTAGAAGACTGTTGTTAGTTTCCTATAAAGATAAACATACTCTCTCCAAATGATCCAGCAATCACACTTCTTGGTATTTACCAAAGGAGTTAAAAATGAATATGCATGCCAAAATCTGCATATGGAGATAATTTTTTTTCATAATTACCAAAATTTGGAAGCAACCAAGATGTTCTTATATAGGTGAATCAATAAACAAATGTGGTACATTCATACAATGGAATATCACTAAACAATAAAAAGAAATTGAGCTTTCAGCCACAAAAAGCCATGGATAAACTGTAGAGCATATTGCTAAGTCAAAGAAGGCAATCTAAAAAGAATTTGCATATATGACTCCAAGTATATGATGAAAGGAAACACTGCAAAAACAGTAAAAAAGATGACAGGTTTCTTTGAATTTGGCAAAGTGGGGAAATAAATCTGTAAAGTGCAGAGGGTATATTTTGGAAAGAGAAACTATTCTAAATGACTGTATTGCTGGAGGCATTACACTGTGCATTTCTGTTGACTTACTTCCTATGAAATCACACTAAAAAGTTAACCCTAATGTAGACTGTGTTTATATTTGATATTATGTCAGTTGTTTCATCCATTATAACAACTGTTCTACACTAACACAAAATGTTTATAATAAAGAGAAATGGATTGGTGGTTGAGGGGGAATATGGAACTCTCGGTACTTTGATTTTTATACAAACCCAAAACTGCTCTAAAGTATTACAACTAAAAATTAATATAAACAAATACCAAACTGCTTCTGAAATCTGTTCCCTTAATTCTATCCATGCTGGCACTCCCTCTGTCTGGACCTACAGAATAGCTCATCTATGTTGTTGCAATTGCCATTTAGCATAATTGCCATTAGTTCATTCATCTCAATCCATCCCCCAAACTACATTTTTTTTTTTTTACGACTGAACTAAAAATTTATCATTGTACTTCCCTGTTTCAAATCTTTTAGGACCTTCCTACCCACTCATCATTTGAACCATACTATTTTCATTCTGTGGCATTAGTGTACAAATTACATTTTGTGTACAAATTTATGTAATAAATTTGCACCTAGCTAATTTTTTCTGAAACATTAGCTTATTATCTCACCACTGAATTTTTTTTCCTGAATGTCTCTCTCAATACTGATTTTCTTATTCTTTCCCACAACAAACTAGTGTTATCCTCAAGGGAAAAAGTCATGATTTTTTTATTTTTCTCAGTTGCATACTCATCTTCATATTACTAAGAGCATTAGACATAATTTGATCCAAATAGGTATATACTATATCTAATTTCTACATATAAATCACATATATACAACATAAGAAAAAGGACATATAGTGGTAGGACATAAGCATTTTCTTTAGGAGCAGAGGGACAAAATAATGTTTTTCATTTAACAGAAGAGAAAAAAAAAAAAAAAACAATACCTAATAATAATAAACCAGAAGCTCAGTGGTGCCAATGATTTGTGAAAAAGAGTCAAATGATTAAAAATGTGTTTTAAATAGATGAATTAGGCAGTGGAGTAAATGAGAGAATGAAAGACATGTTTCAGGATAGTAATTCACTGACTTTAGTGTATTGCAAAATGTGGTAGTAAAAGCCTGTGCAGGGAAGTGTACATGAAAATGAAAACAGAAGGTAAAACTATGACAACATTCAATGGTTCCTGGTGATTTGGTCCAGTGGACTATGTTGTGGCCCAGATTCTGCTATTAGACCAATAACCTGCACTGGTATAAGTGACAGCTTAAGGAGCACATGCGGATAAAGTTATCCCCATTAGACAGACCTTATTTACAATACATGACCATGATACAAACTTTAACATAAAAGTAGGACTGTCTTATTATTCTCACAATTATTTAGGCGAACAGGTAGTTCTTTACGATCTCTTGGTCATATCTTCATTGCTCTGGTATTATGAATAGACAATAAAATATATCACAAACTTCATGCTTTCATTTAAAATAGGTAGGTAAATTAAAGAGAATTATGCTGTCAAATTATGGGCAATGATCTAAGTATTCTCCCAGTAATTACACCTAGTGCATGATTTATTCCAGGTCTATTAGATTAAAAATATTTTCTCCTTTACTGATGCTCTCTTACTAATTATACCCAAACATGATTTACTTCATGCTTATGAATAGATTTCAACTGTTAGTTGGATTTCTTTTCTTCAGTACTAATGATAATAACTCTGCAGGAAAGCTTTTATTTGTTAAATATATCTGGTTTAAACTTAGCAATTAATTAAATACATTTCTTTCCTCTAGTATTTTTAGGCAATATCTCTCTATTGGTTTATTTTTCTCTCAGCTATGTTTTACATATTTTATTATTTATAACTCTTCCCATTTTGTTCACCCCATTTTGTAAGCACATTTCTTGATCTTCAGCCATTTCTCCTCTATCTCCTCCTGTATTTTGTACATAATCCCTTGCAATTTGCTGGCTCTTCCTCAGAAATGATTCTCTAAAAGTATAACATTGATCTAGATCTTGTTACATCTGATAGAATCTGTCATCTTGACTTTCAGTAACAGCAAATAGACCATTGAATGTGTTTGTTGCATTATAAAAGCATTTCCAAATAAGCACAATAATCTTTCCAGAAATGACCTGTGATATTACTTTCAGAGAGTAAAATCATTCTAGAATTGGAAAAGTTTCTAAAAGTGAGAACCTTTTGAGTCAAAGTTTAGACAACATTCCATAAAATTGAAAGTATTTAAATTCCTTGAAATTCTTTCCTTCCTCCTTGTGTATGAGGATAATCTGCTTTCTCAGGATAATGACTCATCCTTCAGAAATCATTAATCCCATCACAGTTTTTATTTCTTCAGTCTCACAGAGAATGTCTTGATGGGTCAGTATTCAAGCCTGTGGTCTCCTCTCCATGTACTTTCTGTCTGAGATATAATTGACCTTTTCTAGCTCTCTGTATAACCGATAATTAATTTCATATCATAATACTAAGAGTTGAAATAGAGAAAATACTCAGTCTTTAATATGAAATTTGTTTAAGCCTATATTCCATTTTTAGACATCAAAATTGCACTCTATTATCTCTTATTTCTCTCAGTTCAAATGTTTCATGATTGTCTTCTTTTTCCTCTTGATAACTCAGCCCCATCCTTTACTTCCTAGCTGTGATAGTTCATGAAGATTACAATGTTCCCTTTTCTTGCTCCAGACATATGACCCACAGTGAGACAGGAGACAAAAGGAAACAAAAAACTGAAAGTCATCGCATTCCAGACAAGCATGAAAAACAGAAAGTTTTGCAGTCTGAAGCAAGACCAGATGTTGTTAAACCCCTCCCATTTACCAAAGTCAAGGACAGTCACTCTTGTTAAGACATACTGGGTCCTTACCTTGCAATTAATAGCAAGCCAAGTGGCCCCATGAGGACTCCAACCCCAACCCTCCATGCGCCTAACCTTCCAGCCCATCCTGATAAGACATTCTGACTCCCTACCCTGCTATCAACAGCATGCCAGGTGCCCTTATCAGGATTTAACCCTATCCCACTGTGCTTGCCAGAGATTTCCCTTAAAAAACCTTTCTTCCTGAGCACAGGATCGGATTGCTCCACACTCTTCTCTGAAAGGAACTTTTCCAGCCTGCACTTGGGAAAATAGTCTCACTTAGAGCTCATCTGGCTCCCTTGTCTCTTATTGTCCAATGGGCTTAAATCTTGGTGCCCAACCCCAGGCACTGGAAGTAAGACCCCAGTATGGTCTTCTGGTCTCGACAAACTTAATCTTGTCCAGGCAGAGACAATATGCAAGACTCCCTCTCTGACCGCTTCTTCGGATTGCCCCTCATTGCATGCACACATCGACTGACTATGGTGAGTCTTTTGGTTCCTCTCTACTCCATGATCTCGCTCTCTATTGGCTGCTTTGCCGCCAACCCCACTCGAGGGTTAGAGACTCCTGTGTCTTAGGCATAAAAAAGTCTGACTAGTCAGTCAAAGCTGGCCTCTCAGGAAATTCTGGGAATTTCCTCTTTTCATGCCTGACTAATCCTGGGGATGCCCGGAATGACTCACAGCCTCTTGTGCTGGCGTTGTCTGGGGCTTTATCCAGGGAGGCCTTGATAAATGTTTGGCAATGAGGGGAGTGGATCCTTGGACTCATTCCCTTCTGTGGTTCGGTTACTATGGGCAACTCATTATCTACCCCTTCACCAGACGCCCCTCTGGGTTGTCTAGTCCGACATTTAAAGAACCTTGAAATTGAAGGTACCCAGTCCTTTAAGAAAGAATCATCTCACTCATCTGTCTTCCCAGATTTGGCCACAATACCTGCTGGCTCATGTTGGCCAGAAAATGGTACCTTTGACCTCAGTGTCCTCACCAATCTAGACACATACATTTGACAGTGCAGAAAGTGGTTTTAGATCCCTTACAGACAAGCCTTTTGAACGCTCTTTGCCAAACCTTATCTCTGCAAAACTCTTTCTGCTCATCAGTTTCTCCTTGCCCATTCTTCCAAGTATTCACTCCCCGAATCTCCTTCTGCTCCAACTGTGTCCACATCCTCTCCCTAAATGGACCCTTTCGATCCACTGAGGAACTTCCCCCTTACGATCTTCCCCACCCTCCATTCCTGTCTCATCTGCAACTGACTCCTCTGATCATCCCTCCCCCCAATCCTGCTAGGACTTCCCCAGAACTGCTTCCCCCTCCTTGCCTTCTTTCACATCCTGTTTCCCACAACAAACTTGTTCTAAAACTAAGATCCACACCTCTAATGATCCCCAGTAGGATCCCCAGCCTGCCCCTTCCTCAACTGGTTGGTACCCACTCCGTGAAGTTGCTGGCCAAAATGCAGTCATGTGAGTTCACATTCCATTCACCCTCTCTGACTTTTCCTATATCAAAAATCATCTTGTCTCTTTCTCTAACGATCCCACTCATTTCACCAAGGAATTTCACTACCTCACTCAGACCTATGACCTTACTTACCAAGACATTTAAACTATCCTCACTTCCTCTATGACCCCTGAGGAGAAAAATCACATCTTTGCGGAAGCCAGAGAATAGGCAGACCAAATGCATTCCAACTGAGTCTAGGACTTTTCCATCAGCTCACTCACTGTCCCTGCCACTCCTCCTCCATGGGATTATCAGGCTAACTCACCAGATTTCCCTAAACTCTTTCATTATCTCATCTGCTTCCTTGCAGGCATGTGGAGGGCCAGTTACAAGGCTGTCAGTTATGATGAAATTCAGGAATTTTCCCAAAACCTGGATGAAAACCCTGCTGCCTTTCTGACACATCTTATAATGCTGTCCATGAGTATACCAATCTCGATCCCAACATACCTGAAGGCTGCCTTCAGGTGGCCACAAAGGAAAAACCCAGGCAGGACAGAAAGGAGGCCCATGAGTGAGACAGGCAGGCGAGGGAGGATTCCCATTATCTTCTCCTTGCTGAGGCCTCGTCCTAAGCAGGAAGGGAACTATGATCCCAAAGAGGTCAGCCAATAAATCACCACCCGGCCCTGCTTTTGCTGCAACAAATCTGGATGCTGAGCTTGATAATGCCTTAACCCCAGGTCCCCACCAGGGTCTTGCCCGCTCTGCTGGCAGATGAGTCACTGGAAAATGGATTGCCCTCTGAGCACCCCCCAGGGAGGCAATCAGTCCAAACCCAGCGAGACCCCTGCTCTCTTCATACTGGATCTCTTGGGACTGTCCTTGGAATGATGAGACCAGGGTTCAGGCACCCCGGCAATTTCCATCTGTGTCACTGAACCACAGATTAGCCTAACGGTGGCAGGGCGCATAGTCTCTTTCCTCATAGAAATGGGGCAACCTATTCAGTTCTGCCGGAGTATTGGGGCCCTTCAAAGACTTCTCCACTCTGTTGTTGGCATCTACGGAACGCAGTCTCAGCCACTCTGCACCCTTCCTTTTACTGGCCTCTTAGGAGAACAGGCTTCTACACAAACCTTTACTCACTCTTTCCTAATAATTCCAACCTGCCCCACTCTCCTTTTGGAAAGAGACATTCTGTTGAAAACGGGAGCTTCCTTCCTTCTTCCTATAACCCCCAAACAAGCCTTCCTCCTAGCCCTAGTGACACAGTCTGACCCTGCATCTCCTTTCCTCTCCTGGCTTCAAGATGTACTGTCAGTGGTTTGGGACACATCTTCCCCCTCCCTGGTCCATAATCATCCACCAGCATGGGTAAATCTAAAACCGGGCCATCCCACACCATATAAGTCACAATACCACTTATCCCCTCAAACCCTCACCGGACTCAAACTCATTATAGACAGACTTTTCTGAGCCTCCCTCCTACATCGCACTTCCTCTCCAGCTAACACCTTGGAGTAAAAAAAACCTGATGATTTATATCGCCTGGTCCAAGACCTAAGAGCAGTAAATAAAGCTACAGCTCTACTCACCCAAATCATCCCTAACCTTTATTCAACACTCTCCCATCTTACCCTAGATATCAATACTTCACGATACTAGACAAAAAGATGTTTTTTTCATGATCCAACTTGACCACTGCTCACAAGATGTCTTTGCCTTCACTTGGCAAAGACACCCACTTCTCCCAACAGCTAACGTGGACTTGCTACCTCAGGGATTTCGGGACAGCCCACACATTTTCAGCCAGGCCCTTGCCCACAGCCTTTGTTTCTCCACCAGCAATTCCACCCTTCTTCAGTATGTAGATGATCTTCTCCTGGG
This sequence comes from Solenodon paradoxus, assembly GCA_004363575.1. Classification (NCBI taxonomy): domain Eukaryota; kingdom Metazoa; phylum Chordata; class Mammalia; order Eulipotyphla; family Solenodontidae; genus Solenodon; species Solenodon paradoxus. Next base: position 567,748 of record RJWH01000115.1, on the reverse strand, counting down.
CAACCCAACTCAGGAGGAATGTCAAGCTCAGACAAAAAACCCTTCTTCTCTTTCCTCTACCACTGCAGCTATCAGATGTTGCCAAAAAAAGGCCCAACTCTGTATACCCCAAGTCTCTTATCTAGGACTCACTCTATTGCAAGGAAAAAAGGCAACCCCCAACTCAAGCAAAACACTTCTCCAGTCTTATCCCATCTCCACCACTAAAAGGAACTTCTCTCCTTTTTGGGGTTAGCCAATTTCTTCTGATCCTGGGTTCCTAACTCTCTTCTCCTAATGAAGCCCCTATACCAAGCTACGGCAGGACAAGACATTGACTCACCCCTATCCAGTGCCCTCTCAATTCAACGCGCCTTCCAAGAGGTAAAAACCAGTCTCCTCCAAGCACCAGCCTTAGACCTTCCTTCCCCGGATCAATCTTTCCAACTGCACATAGACTCCCTCGCTGGCTTCGCACTTGGACTCTTACCCCCAAAAAGGGGCCCCTCATTGAATGCTGTAGACTACTTGTCCAAATCTCTTGATTCTCCCTTTAGAGGGTGGCCTCAGTGCCTCCGTGTTTTAGCCACTGCAGCCCTCTTAGGGCAGGAAGCCTTATGTCTTATTCCTTATGCTCAAATCTACTCACACTCCCTCCAGTCCCTCACTTCTCATAAGCCATTTCTAATGCTCTCCCTCCTAAATATAATAACTACATGCTCACCTTCTCCACAAGCCACAGATCTCTCTCCAACACTCCATCACTGCTCTCAACCCTGCAACCCTCCTGCCCCTGCCACCCTCAGATGCCACGCTCTCGCCTCACAATTGCCTAGAACTCTTTGAACTCTACACCAACCCTTTCCCTAACATACAAGTTTCACCCTTACCCGGACAAACTACCCCCAACTGGTTTATAGATGGAAGTGCCTTTTAAAATGACACCTCCCATACAGGCTATGCCAGTGTCTGCTGATCAGATTCTGGAGTCAGGATCATTCCCACCAGGCACTACTTCCCAACAAGCAGAATTCATTTCCCTCAAATGAGCTCTGGCCTTAGTCAAAGGATGGAAAGCTAACATGTACACTAACTCAAAATATGCCTCTCACATCATTCACTCCCACAAACCCATGTGGAGAGAAAGAGGCTGTCTTATCTCATAAAACTCTCCTATCATTAACAAACACCTCATCCTCAAACTCCTTACAGCCTTACAGCTGCTTAAACAAGCGTCAGTCATCCATTGCAAGGGACACCAAGCCCTAAATAACCCCATAGTCATGGGTGATCAGAAAGTCAATGAGGAGGCTGAGAGACAGGCAAAACAAGGGTCCGATTTCCTGGTCAGGTCTCACCCCATTCCTTTAGGAGAAAGAGGAACTCAGCTCAAGCAAAAGGGAGCTGCTGAGCAAGGCGGGGAGGCTCATTCTAAACAACGAAATCATTCTCCCAAACCAACATCAGCAGGAGATCCTCACAACCATTCAAGAACAATCCCCTACAGGGACAGAATCTCTAGCTGCCCTACTTAAAAAGACCATATATGTCCCTAATATCAAAGGTTGCTTGCAAATAATCTCAAATAACTACAATTTGCCAAAGAACCAACCCTCAGGGACAAGTCAGAACTCCCAGAAACCCTCAATGACCAGGATGCCAGCCGGACAGGACTGGCAAACTGAGTTCACCCACATGCCCCGGGTTCAGTGGTCTTGATATCTCCTTGTTTTTGTAGGCACCTTCACAGGATGGGTAGAAGCCTTCCTTTTTGCCTCTGAAAAGGCCCATGAGGTATCTATCGCACTCCCAAAGAAATCATTCCCATGTTTGGCCTTCCTACCTCTCTCTAATTTGATAATGGCCCCACATTTATTTCTCAGGTCACTCAAGAGATAGCCTCATCCCTAGGCATCACGGCACCTGCATTCCTCCTACTGACCTCAAGGCTTCATAACCAAATTTACTCTCTGGCTTCAGCTGTCTTGCAGAATGTAGAGGTCTGGATGTTGGTAGCTGCCTCCTGGCTCCTGGGAGGCATTTGTCTTCTCCAGGAAGAATACTGCTTCTACATAAACCAACTAGGATAGATAGAGAAAAATCTCTTTAAATTCTATAATAAAGCCACCCAGCTCTGAGGAAACACTTAAATCTCCCCACCCTCTTTTTCTGGCCTTCCTGGATACTCCCAGTCCTCACTCCATTCTTACCCTTTCTCATCCTCCTATTTGATCCCTGCCTTATACAACTTCCAGCTAACTTCATCAGAAAGACTGCCACAGGTATCGCTAATCATAACCTCCTTCTCTTACAGGAAAACAAGGTTTCTTTCCCTCAAGGTACCTACTTCACATCCCCACCCCCATTTAGCAGGAAGTAGTAATTGAGACTGCATGACGTTTTCCCTTTTATCTTTTATAAAAAGTAAAGGCAGGAATGAGAAAGGAAAAAAAAGGAAACAAAAAACTGAAAGTAGTCATGTTCCAGCCAAGCACGAAAAATGGAATGATTTGTGGTCTGAAGCAAGGCCAGATTCCATCCCTACCCTCGCCATGCTTGCCAGAGACTTCCCCTTCGAAACCTCGATCCCAGATCATAGGATTGGATTGCTCCACACTCTTCTCTGAAAGGAGACTTCCCTGACTGCACTTGGGAAAATAAAGTCTCACTTAGAGCCCACCTGTCTCCCTTGTCTTCGCCTCTTATTGTTGAACTGGCTTACACATATCACACTTGCTTTAAGTACATTTTTATTGAAGCAAAATTGACTTCTAAGTTTATAGAAGTTTCAAGTATCACATCACACCTTTTTGATGCTTAGATCTTCATCCTAGTCAGGAAACCTCCTAGAAAAACTCATATTATCGTCTCAGTTCTCCACCCTATATAACAGAGGCCACAGGAAATTTACAGATTCCCTTCTATGCCACTTAGTTAAGAGTTTTGGAAGACAGGCCTTTTCAATTTGTCCCTTTTGTGTTAATCAGGCGTAGCATACAGGATACAGTGCTGCTATTCTACAGACTTCCAAGGGAATTTAAGCATGTTACAAACAGATTCATGGGCGGAAACACGTTGTACATGACCACATGTCATCTTTCTTCTTCCTAAAAGCACCCAGCCTTTTCTCCCACTTCTGTCCAGCTCTAAGGGTCAAATATATTTTTCCGAAAGTAAAATGCTGTGTTGATCTATTCACAGAAATCCCATGACCTATTTATAACTCCTTCCTTTTAAACTTGGAACTTAAAAATATCATCTTTGTTCTCAACTATAAATACTGCCTAAGGCAGTAGGATTACCTTCACGAAACTGCTAATAAAGGACTAATAGTGACTAAAAATGGAAGATTGGAAAGAGTTAATCAACTTATATTTCACATTATCATGCAATCATAAATGCCTCCTGCTTACATAAGATATATCAAATGTATTTCATGGCAATAGTTAATATAATATAAATTCATATAAAATGATCATTGAACTTATTTCATCAGTATATTGTCAAATAAGTATATATAAATAGAATAGTCATCATGTTGGCTGATGGTGATTTCTCAATATCAAAAAGACAGTACTAGTGAAATCTATAACCTTATATATTAATTATGAATTAAAATTGGTTGATTCATTAACTAACATTCAAAGCTAGCATATTAATTTCTATTTGGACTGTGTTCCTGAAGAAATCATTCATTTTCTTCATTTTGTTTTCCTTTAATTTTCTGAGTTTCTAATAACTATAGCAACATCTCCATATAAGTTTTTATCTGAGTTCCAGCACTATGTTTAGAATTCCTATTGAGCTTTTCTTCTTAAAATTCCTCCAGCTCCAAATTAATAATAATATGCCCTCCAATATCCTGGTGGTCTTGGTAGATTCACTATTATCTGCTTCCTACAGTGATATCACTGACATCTTCTGTAAGCCTGATAGATACTTCGTTCTCTTATTCTACTTTTTTCTTCATATTTAAAATATGTTTACATATTATAAAATGTAGCACCCAATTATTTCTTCACTCACAGACTTTTCCACAACTGTCCCAATTGTGAGTGTGTGTGTGTGTATGTATAATGTCTGCATTGCTATAGTAAACTTCTGCCTTATTTTCCTGTCTTCCAGGTCCTCTTGACAGAAGTAATGACCATCTTAAAATATGCCTTTTTGTTCTTATTTTATTTCTCTGCACTCCAATTTAAAATAGTTAACTGTATTACCAATTCTTCCTTCAGAAGTCTTATCCTCAAGACTCACAATAAAGAAGATCCATTTTTCTCATTTATCTCTCCAATTTTTCTCTATTTCAATCAACTCTCTGCCTCAGGGTAGTCTCTTAAAGCAACTACGTTCATTTTTCCATCTCTGTTCTGGCTCATGTAATATATTCTGCCTTTAAAGCAATCTATTTGCATTTTTTCATTCTATTCCTATGTAAACAACGATCACCACTTCGCCGACTTCTAAGTGCTAAATTGAGTGGTACAAAACCCGCAGATGAAGACAACGGATATCTTGCTATGTCACTAGATTTAGAACACTGAGGATATATCACATAATACTAAAGTTACTAGTAATGCTAAAGCATTAACACTGGCTCCCAATCTTGTCAATAAATAATTTACATCATTATATAAACCTTCACAGGCTAACTAGGATAAAGAGTTATGCTTTTTACACCTGCTTTCTGAAAAAAAACCATATATACATTATTAAGCTAATATCCCAAATATATTAAATTTGCTTGAATTCATACCGTCAGCAAGTTTTTTTTTTTTTTGCTTGTGACTACACATGCCGTGCTCCCTGCCAGGCAACAGGTATAAAAGGGGAATAAAAACAACACCATCTCTAACCTGCTGAAACTTTTCATTTCACTTAGAAATGCTTTAACATTTTTTTGTAACATAATATACAACTGAAGTGTGAAAAATAATATACATTTTTATTCTGTGTCTTCCCAGACAGAGAGAGCTGCGCCAGATCTGAAGGGGACAGTGGGCTGGGCCTGAGCATGAACACTTCACCTAGGGGATTAGATGTGTCTGCCTGTACTGCCTAAGGGAGGGTGGCCTGGCCATAGGATATGCTACAGCCTGCCTGGCCCAGGAGAGAAAAACCAGGCCTGAGCACATCTGCTGGCAGGCATGTATATGCCCCAAGCTCAGCCAGAGACCTTGCAGGCCCACCCCCAGACCAAAGGGAGGAGGTCAATACATCCTGGTGGTGAAGACAATATACCCTGACCCTACCTGAAAACTAATACTACTAGGTTTTCGCCAGACAACCCAGGGATCACTGGCCCCACCCTCTAAGAGAAAGGAAGTGCTTCAGGCTAGGCTCCAGTAATTGAAACCTAGCTAGACCTCTGTGCCCCAGAGCTATTGAACCCCACCCTGCTCAGCCACTACCACGAACAGGCTTCTGCTGGTCTTCAGAAACTGCAAACATTTTCAAAAGAGTAAAGACAAAAGCCAGGAGCCAAGAATAACCTACCCTGCAAAATGAAAATTCAAAGATGATGGTGAACTAAAGGTCTTCATGATAAACAAAAGTTAATGAATTTTTTTATCTTCAAGTCGGCCATTCAAGAAATCTCTTAAGGTACTCTACAATAGAGAAAATGAAAACCAAGACTCACCAAGTCTCAAGAGTGGTGATGTACAGCAAAACAAATGCAGAAACAAAGATGAGACCAATAGGGCAGAACAAAAAACACTAAAGGGAGGATGAAAACTAGTTTTCAGTACAAATACATACGTATGAAATGGCTTCAGTTCATTAAAGACAATCCGAGTAGCAGAGCTACAGACAATCCATGGGAAAGTCATAAAACTCTATCCTAAAGAGATACATAGCCAGGAAGTAGGCAAAACTGACGCAGACACAGATCATCCATAGAAAAAAGTGAAATTAAACAAACAGTAAACGAAGCAACAGGCAGGGAATACAAAAAGCAAACAAAGGATCAAATTTCAGTAATAAAGTCCTACACCTCATTCATCACCATAACTGTGAATAGACTGAAATTACCAACAGATATAGAGTGGCTGCATGAATTAAAAAGCAGGGCCCATCAACATTATGCCTATGAGAAATGCATGTAATATCCAAAGATAAACATAGGTTGAAAGTCAAGGGTAAATTATTTCAAAGCAACAGTGGGAAATCAGGAACTGTAATACGAATATTAGACAAATATTAGGTACTTCCAACTAAAAATGGTCTCATGAGGCAAGGGTAGTCACCAAATCATGGTCAAGCTACTAATTCATCAAGAAAATAATCACCAACAGTATCTATATGCTCCCAAAGCAAGAGTAGCAAAATACATAAAGCTAATACTGACAGAGCTAAAGGCAGACATTAGCTATAACACAATAACAGCAGGGAACTTAAACATTCCACTTATATTATTTGATAGATTATCTAGGCAGGACATCGACAAAGAAATTTGGACCCTAATGGAAGCAATAGATCATTTATATCTAAAAGACATATGCAAGTTTTTCTACCCAAGCAAAAAAGTAATATACATTCTTCTCAAGTGTACCTGGAACGCTCTCAAGGATAGACCATGTCTTGGGACATGAAATTAGTCTCAGCAAATTTGGCAAGACTGAAATTATAGAAATCATCTTCTCTAACCACAAAGGAGAGAAATTAGAAATGAACTGAAAAAAAAAAATGGAAGAACCATAAAAATGTGGAGATGGAACAATATGCTCCTTAATAACTCCTGGATCATCATTTAAATTAAAAAGGAAAATAAGACTTATCCGGAAATAAATGAAAACTCAGAGACGAGCTACCAGAACATGTGGGATGCATCAAAAGTGGTTCTGTGAGAAAGTTTAGAGCCATAAGGCACTCATAAAAACCAGGAAATAGCCCAAATTAAATACCTAACCAATCACCTGAGAAAGCTAGAAAGGGAGAATAATCAAAAGCGAAAATCAGCAGAAGACAGGAAATCATAAAAATTAGTTTAGAAATAAATCAAAAGCCAAAAGACCATTCAAATAATAAATGAATCCAAAGCTGGTTCTTTGAGAAAATAAACAAAATTGATACACTCCTAGCTAGACTCACTATGGAAAAGAAAGAGAAAATCATAATTAAAATTAGATGAGACTCCTGTGAACACCTATGTGCTAACAAATTTGTCTCTCATGATGAAATGAAAAGTTACTAGAATCCTATAACGCATCAAAACCAAACCAGGAGGACACAGACAACTTACCCAGACCAATAACAAGCACAAAAATTGAACCAGTAATTAAAAATATCCCTCCAAACAAGAGTTCAGGTTCTGATGACTTCACTAGTGAATTCTACCAAATGGTCAAAGAATGGTTAACCCCCATCCTTTTTAAACTTTTCCACAAAGTTGAAGAGGAGGCAAAACTAAAACATATTCTCTGAGGCTAATATTACCCTGATTCCAAAATTAGGGCACGATAGCATCACAAAAGAAAACTACAGACTAGTATCACTGATGAACGTAGGTGTTAAAAAATCCTCAACAAAATCTGGCAAACAGAATTCAACAGCATATCAATAATTATACACCATGATCAAGTGGGATTTATCCCAGGTATGCAAGTTTGGTTCAAAATACTCAAATCTATCAATGCAATATAAAGCAACAGAAAATTTAAAAAAAGAGAAATAAAAAAAAGAAAAACCATATTATCATCATAATAGATGCAGAAAAATCATTTGATAAGATTCAACACCATTCATGTCAAAAACTGCCACCAATATTGGAATAAAAGGCACATACCTCATTGTAATCAAAGTGATACATGACACTCCTATAGCCAACATCATAATCAATGGTGAAAAACTCAGAGCCTTTTCCCTAAGATCTGGAACCAGACAACTTTGCCCACTCTCACCACTTCCATTCAATTTAATTCTGGAAGTTTAGGCTAGAGTAATACATCAAGAAAAGCATATTAAAGGAATTCAAATTGGAAAAGACGAAACAAAACTATCATTATTTACAGATGATATGATATTACACTGAGAATATTCTAAAGACTTCACAAAAACTGCTAGAAATGATATATCAATATAGCAAAGTGGCATAATATAAAATCAACACATGAAAATCAGTAGATTCCTATAAGAAAATAATGAAGTAGAGGAAAAAGAAATTAAGAAGGAATTCTGTTCACTATAGCACCAAGAAAGAGCAAATATCTGGGAATAAACAACAAAGGGAGTTAAAGTCCTCTAAAATAAAAATTATAGGACCTTAATAAAGGAAATAGGAGAAGACATAAAGAGTCTGGAAAAACATTCCATGTTCATAGATTGGCAGAATCAACACAGTGAAAATGATCATTCTACCCAAAGCAATATATAGGTTTAATGCAATTCCTATCAAATTCCCAGGGACATTTTTCAAGGAAGTTGAGCATACAATACTGAAGTTTATATGTAACCAAAAAAAGCCTCAAATAGCCAAATCTTTCTTAAGACAAACAAAGAACAGCAGAAGAATTCCACTCCCTAACTTTATACTAGAGAGTTATCATCATCAAAAATAATACGGTACCGGAACTAAAACACACAAAAATTAATGGAAACAAATTGAGAACCCAGATAAAACCACAACTATATATTCAGTTAACTGGTGTCAAAAGCATACAATGGAGGATGGAAAGTGTATTCAACAAATAGTGTTGAGAAAACTAGAAAGACATTTGCAAGAAAATGGTAACTGATTAGTGGCATACAAAAGATTTAACAGAACATGGATCAAAGAACTGGACATTAGACCTGAAACCATAAAACACTTAGAAAAAAATGTGGTAAAATCACTCTATTATCTCATTTTTAAAGATGTCCAGGCAGAAGGAACAATGACACCAGGAACAAAGAAACCAAAACAAAGCAAAACAATTGATACTACTTCAGCAAACTGAAGAGCCTCTGCACTGCAAAAGAAATCACTGCTAAAACAAAAAGACAACCCATGGAACTGGAGAAGATATTCACACAATTTATATCAGATAAAAGCCTAATCTCCAAAATATGCAGACCTAATAAGCTTCAACAACAGCAACAAAAAAGCAAATGAACTAATTGAAAGTGGGCAAAATAACTGATCAGACTCATAATTAAAGGAGATATACAGATGACCTTCAGACATATGAAAAAATGTCCTACTCATCCTCAGAAAAACCCAAATAACTACTATAATGAGATACCATCTCATACCAATGAGAATGGTCTACATATAAAAAAGACTAGAAATAGCAGGTATTGGAGGGGTTATGGGGAAAAAGAAACCCTCCTACGTTGTTGATGGGGATGTAAATCTGTATAACCTCTTTGGAAAACAGGATGGAGATACCTCAGACAAATAATGATAGATCTGCCATTCAATTCCACAAACCCACTCTTAAGCATATACTTAGAGAATTCAAAATTTCTTATGAGAACAAAAGATCTACACCACTATGCTCATAGCAGCACAATTCACAATATCTAAAACATGAGACAACCTAAATGCCCATTAACAGATGAATGGATAAAGAAGTTCTGCTATATATACCCAATAGAATTCTATGTCACAGTTAAAAAAGATGAAATTGTTCCCTTTGCAACAATCTAGATGAAACTGGAGGTATCAAGCTAGCAAAAGAAGACAGAACGAAAACAGAAATACAGAATGGTTTCACTCATATATGGAATATCATAAAAAATGAAACAAATGATCACACAAATACCAACAAAATTAGCAGGACACAGGACTGTGGCTACAGTTGGTGAGTGGGGGTTAGAGTGAAGGTGGTGGGTGTGGTGTGAGATATAGACAGAGATGCAAATTCAATATCTTGAAATGAATATAGCATTGTGAGTGAAAGAAATAACAAACGTTAAAAAAAGTACCATCCTAATAATCATATAGCAACATTAAAAATATAAATTACTTTCTTTTAGTTGTTACTTAAAATAAATTACTAATAATTTTACATACAAAATTAGTAAAAACTTATATGCCTTTTCCTGTTGTGGTAAAATGAACTTTTGATACTTTTTATAAATGAGCTAAACTTTTTAGACTTAAAAGTGAGAAATAATTAAGATTCCCGAGTATCATAAAAAGAGCAGCTTTTATATTTTAAAGGGAAGTAGCTTTTCTGTATTCCCTTAAACTACACTGTATTTATCAATTAGAGACTATCATATTAAGAGACACTGACAGTATTATAAATATATTAATATTATCATAAATTAAATATATCTGATAATATTATAAAATATTCACTTCTGACATGTCTGCCTGAATGCCAACCATGTCAGATGGTTGATCTACACACCATGCAAATAGCTCCAAGCTAAGCGAGCCTGCTGGAGGAGCAGCATAAATAATGAATATAGATTATTGGGTTTTGCTGTAGTGACTGTGGAAAATGAAATGCTTTTGAGTCAGTTTGTATGCACTAAAAACTGCTACATTAAAGGATTTCATTCTGAAATTGCTTTGCTTTCCATATTCCATTAATGAATCCTAGTCAAAAAAATGATTAAAATAGAAAGAGCATATTCATTTATTTCTGGAGGTGACTTTTATGAATCAGATTTGAAGTTTTCTGATGAAACACAGGTAAAATATGCCTCTACTATCAATATAAACATGATAAGCTATATATATACATATATATGTATATAGTTATATAATATTGAAACTACCTTGAAAATATGCTTTTTGTCATTCTCCTAAGGGAAATTCTATTAATAAAACCCATGGCTTAGAAACATGGGTTTCATTAATTATTTAAATATACATTGTTAGCACCAACCTGTAGCTCATCCTTCAGAAATTCCCTCTTCTTTCAGATGAGCTATATACCCAATATCTATAGATGGAAGCATCTTCCAGGAGGAAGAAGCTAATGATGCTTTCATGCAACGGTCTGGGATTATGCATGAGGTCATTCTGGCATTTTGACCTCACTGTCACAGAGTTGTTGTACCCAAGCTGCTTCTGCTCTGCATCTCTGAGTCTGATCCTTGTCTTTGTAACTTGCATAACACTTCTAAAACTAGATCTCTGCCTAATTCTTGACAGTTCACCTGTGCAGTAAGATGTCTTACTTTAAATTCTGCAGGCCACACCCAACAGAGTAGTCTCCCCAGGCAGAGATCTTAAAACCAGAAAACCATGGTTGTGACTTAGATCTTAACTCTTGATCCTCACATCCACCCACTGATTTGCAACACTTCTGTTACAATGGTCTGCACTCATAATACCTATTATGTGGTCAACTAGCAAGTCTTCTTATTTATCAGCCCTGAATACTATTTTTCTTTCACTGAACTGGACCATTGCCCAGTCACTGGAACAGAGTCTATTTCCTAGTGACTGCTGCTTCCAAATGAGCTGATGGATTTCTAATGATGTTTGCACATATGTTTTACATGATATTTAACATTTTAGGGGTAATACTTTGCTTTGTTTCTTCCCCCTTTAATCATTTTTATTATTATATAGCTATCTTTAGGTCATCATTTCAAAGAAAGGCTTCTAGGATTCAAGTTATGATAGACAAGTAGATCAGGGTGTATTAGACACATGTCTTAGCTCTCACATTCTGGGGGAGACCTTACAGATGAATTGTCATAGCCAATATGAGCCTTTTGATTTTTCTTAATAATAAAATTCTGCCATATCACCTTGAAGTGGTGCTGTGTTAGTGATTGAAATATTAAAACATATATAATCCTACTAGTTTGTTAACATTTTTAAGTCAAGATTTTATTTCAGTTTGCTTGGTAAAAATCATGAGTTAATTTTCAGTAAGGAGTTCTCATTATAGACTCAGACCCACAGCCTATTGTTCTTTCTCAGCACATTTCTGAATGAAGTACACAACTTAGAAAATATTGCAATGAAAATACAGCCTTTTCACTAATAAATATCTCAGCAACTATATTCTGTCACATGTTCCTGAATGTGATAATAGATTTTAAGTCATCTCACTTGAGAGAATGTGCCAATTACAATCATGTTTTAATACTATAAGGAGCAGTTTATTACTCTCTTTATGGTAAGGAAGACTTTAGACCTGAGCTTGTCTGATAAGGATTTTAAAGTTTGACTGGAGTCTTAATACAAAGTCCTTTAACAGCTACGCTCATTAGTAATGTTATTTAACCACTCTGTGCTTCAGTTTATTCATTAGTAAAACTCACTGTAATGCCTTTTGCATACTCAGAATTTGTAAGGTTAACATATCAATTAAGAACATGGATTAAGTAAACTAACAGGACTTGAATCTATGTTTTATTTATCTGAAGTGCATGAATTCAGACAAGTTACTAAACTTCTCAGTCTTCTAACTTAAAAATGAAAATGTAGATTGTTTCTTCCTACTGCAAAGGCGTTTTGTAAATGATAAAGCATAAAACTTGTTTGAAGAATCAGTGTCCAAGCTAGTTCACCATAATCATTAGCTATATTATTACATAATCATATAACATCTGAATGTACCTTTTAAATGATACCTATATGGCAGCTCGGAGATAGGATAAGGCAAGCATACCCTTGTCAAAAGATTATTTTACTGGAATGTTTTGTCAGCAGTTTCTGCAAAAAGTGGGTGGTACACTTGCAGTAAAAACAAATTTCCTACAAAAGGATTTATCATAAAATAAATCAGAGTTTACATCTTGTGGGGCTTTGAACTCAATGAAATCACTTACAAACTTAAATAAATGAGATTATTTCTAGAGTGCTATAATCAGAGTTCTGTGTTGTAATTTTTCACAATTTTGATAGGCATTCTCTCTCAAACTATAAACCATTATTGTGTTTCTATTAATTTCTTGTTAGGTTTCATTTGAGTTGATAGCTTTTGTGATTTTCCCTAACAACTTTCAAACCCTATACTGATTGGACTGCTGATTCATTATTCTATTTAACAGATAGTCTCCAGCTTAGTTCTTTGCTCCTAAATTATTTAATATTTGTCTTCATTTAAATTGTTTGGGTGCCTCCTGGAACTCTTTCTCAAATCCTCTTCTCCTTGAATCAGGTTTCATTGCCCTTCATTATGTTTTTCTGCTTCCAATTCCAGCTTCATTTGCAGACTCAGAAATATTGTTTCAATGCCTCCATCCAACTCACTTATGTATATTACAAGCACCCATGCTGCTGAAATTGATCTGTGGCCTAAGTACAAGAAAATTCAACTTTCAAGTGAAATGAGCCAACAAGAGCCACCAAAACAGAATGTGTGCTTTGCTCTGAATCAGACACAACAATCCTCAAAGTGCTTAAAAGGCAAGTGGGCAGGGAGTAAGGAAGGTGAGGTCCACACAGACAGAGATGCAACTGCACGTTTCCTATTACTTTCAACTGGGGACTCTGCTTGAACTGGAATACAGGATTTAGCCTAAGGCGATCTGTGAGACTTTCAGAAAAGTTAGTGCTGCAACTGAAATTACTTTCATGATCAGCAAAGATTAAGGATCAACAATGCTAGGGATAAAATCTATTGAGGGAATAATTCAACATTGCAGGTATGAGGATCTGACAACTGTGTCCATAGTTTCATTGCATAATTTCAACTTGGTTTCATTTTATATAGGTGTAGTTCCTTAGACAGGACCTCTCAGTAAACTATTTAGATTTAAATTAGTTAATAAACAGAAAATTCACATACCTTATAAAAATTACTTTGAAAAGGACTACAGTAAGAAGCCTATATTCAAAAGATAAGTTAAATACATATCCTAGTTTTCTTAAGGATACAATAAAGAATAAAAAATCTGTTACTGAAATTCTATTCTGATCTTTTAAACTGGATTATCTAAAATTTAGGAACTTGGAAAAACACCCATCTAGTGAACAAAACTGGGTAATATTAACAATGAATTTATGATTTCTCACACCACAATGTATAAATCACTTTTGGTCAAAAAGACTTCCAAAAGACAAATAAAGAAAGCTCTAAGCAGGGCCAGCAAAATGAACCATTGTCGACATCTGCCTCAGGATTAATTCTCCCTCCAGGGGTCCTTATCAGGCTGGACAACTGTTATTTTTATGGTTGCTTTTTTTTTTGTTAATCAAACTTTCTCTAATCTTTTCTCCTTGCCTAGTGACACTGAACTTCCATATTTACAATATTTTTCTGCCTATATCACCAGACCTACCATACTTTTTTTCCAGGGTTCAGTTTTGACACTTACTTGTCTGGTCAAGTCTTAGATTAATCCATTTCTCATTTGCTGGGATATTGATTTTCAAACAGGATTCTACAGAGTAGGATTCTTCATAAATTCTGCAGAGAAGTTATAGTGGAGTTATAATGGTCTGACCAAAAACATTTTTGCATGTATTTTTTAAACAGTTTAAAAACTTGAAAGGAAACAAATACAACCATAAATCCAGATTTTAACATGTTGAAATTCTCATTTGGTAACTTGTGTTACCTGATAATTGTTTCCTATAATACTTTATTAATAGACCTTTCTTGCCATCCCAATGCGTATTTTTAAACTATTATAAATTTGTCATTAAGAAGACTGATGATTTACATTGATTTTTGTTTTATTTCCTACTTGTACCTGTTTAAATTCATTGGTCTAACACAAGGCAAGGCTCAGCTATATCTTTCAACACATGCTGTCCTGCTGGTATAATTGTCTCTTGTACAATTATGCATAATAAGACACTGCATTGAACAATACTATATTATAAGATTTGATTTTGGGTAGGATGCTTATTTTTTAACTTGTATATTTATGGAAATGAACAAGAAACCATAATAGATATTATGAGGGACTTGATTATGAGAAAAATGATTGTTTTCTGCTGCTTCTTTTAAAAGCAAATCCATCATTTATAATTGAATCATATCCTGGGATGGCAAAGCAGATAATCTTTTTAGATCTCTAAAAGCATGCAGTGATTCTTTAATGTGAATTTTAATGTTGTCAATATTTGTATACATAAAGAATTAAACAGACAAAAATTGATAGTGTATAATAATTTATCTCAGAAAAACTCACAGAACAAAAATGTATAAATGAGGCTTTGCTAGTAATAAAAACTACACTGTAGTAAAGGAGGGGAGTACTCCCCCATCACAGTCTGTATATTATTGTGCCTCGGTTACAAATGCATCAAAATTTGAGGCTTTATTTTCAGTACCTGAGTAGACTCAAGATTTTCTCCAGGATTTGTTCTATGGACAGCAGGACAGCAATGGAGGTGGTCTTTTGGGACACTAGCATGATGATAAAAAGACACCTCAGTGCTTGGAAGGGATGAGGAAGGTGAATCTTATCATTTAAAAACTTGAAATATGTTGTTGGAAAATGGTACTGCTATGATATTCTAAATGCATCAGACATTTATTTATTTCTCCCCCAGCTTTATTGAGATATAATTGACACATAACATTGCATATATTTAAGGTGCACAATGTGATGACTTGAACTGGAAACAGGGACTTTTCACATCTCATCCTTATGCAACAGGGCAACTCTAAGGACTGTTGTTGGGGGTGGGGGTATGTGATGCTAATACAGAACCTTTCAGTATCTCTGGTTACACACAGGACGGTATCTCAGGCTCCCTGTGCCCGCAGAACCCTTTGCAGACTGTGGACTGCAGACAGACTGGAGTCTATTTACTGAGCTTTTCTAGAATCTACATTTTGAACAAATTGGCAGGCATGCTTCCAGAGGTTCCTAGATCTCCTCAAAAGAGGAGTTTATGCTGGTTCACAGGCCAGGGCCAGGTTCTGAACGTCTATTAGCTTATGCAGACAGTTACGACTCCTCTTGCGTTCTTTGGCCTATAATACTGTCGACAGACCCAGTGCTAGTAAGGGCTGCAGCTGAGTTCTCAGGGAGTATAAAACTGTTTTTGTAGCTAAACCACAGTCAGCAAGTCAGCTGAGTGTCAACCTGCCTCTTCAAAACAGTGCTCTTTGATCTTGGACTGCACCATGATTTCACGATCTCCTAAATGTACAACAAAGCTCTCATAAAGGCATATTTGTCTGAGGCTAGATGGAAATTTACTGATGTGGGGGAGAATACTTGTGAGGGACATTATATTTGGCCATTGTGCCAATGTCACCATACTAACATTTCAAAAGCGGTAAAATAAACATGAAACCACATGAAGTTACAGTACTGATTCAGAAGAGAGAAGGGACTATAGGAGCTGATTATTTGTATAAGGGTTATGATGTTGGTTCAACAGAGTGAAATTCTTGTGAGTTGAGATTTTTAGAAATTTTAGAATATATACTGAAGGACCTAGAGGTAAAGGTGTTGTTTAACAAATAAGTATTATAACAATTAGCCTTGATTTCCATTTTTCTGCTTTTCCAAATGCGTTTGACAGTACCACAAAGCACCTGCAATGTCCCTTGCCAAAATACTTGTCCTTGACTATATGTTTATGGAATTAACTAGTTAGCAGTTAGTAAGATGCTTAACCTCGTGTTTTCATAAGTCCTGAGAATTGGGGTAAGCTGCCCAACAGCACTACAAGACACTTTCCCACAACAATTTTCCAAAATCACACTCAGCTCCAGACAAGAGTAAGGTCATTATAATGAATGCCTAGGCCCTGAGCTAAAAGATATCCAGTAACTGAAGTAGTAAATAACCAATATTGGACAGTGGAGTTTTCTATGACTACTGACTGGCATCCTCCTGAGGAGACCAGTGAAACAACTCAGGGGCTGCTTCAGAAACACCCTATTCACATGCAGATACATTTATAGATTGCATTTTCTTTATCTCTCCCAAGAAAGAATATATTCTGGCCCACTAGTAGAGTCAAGATAAAAAATACCGGTCCTTAAGAAATCTTAAAACAGAGTAATATGAATGTACACAGGTAGTGCAGCTATCCTAATATTGGTCTGTACATGAATGATACACTCAGATCTTGTTTTCTGAAATAATTTTCAGTAAAAGGAACCAAGAAGCCTCAGAAATATTTAAAGTGAGCTGAATTACTTGTGGTAAGGAATTTAGGAAGTGCTCAAACAACGTTGGCCCACAAGCCAATTGAGCTTCCCCAAAAGCCAAAGTTAGAATAATTTGAGAAACAAATTGCATTGTAATCCACAGTACAGAACAAATATCCATGAGTCCATATACATAAATACATGAGAATAGAAAATTTTCAAGTGTATAAGGATTCCACATATTTTGGTAGATTCTGTCCCCTCAAGGAGAGGGTGGATATGACTGTACAGACATTTGTCACTGAGGAAAAGGAAAGAAAAATGCCTAGAATTTATAGCTTCACTCATTTCGTGAAACTCTGTGGGGCACACAGTTACCTTAGGAAGACACTGGATCCTAAGAGACAGTTTTAGTAAGGAGAATGGGCCACAGAAGAGAGAGAGAAAAGATAAAGGTATGCCCAAATGTATTGTCTTTCTTTACAAAATAAATTAAAATTTCCTAGGAATAAAAAGCTTATTTACTCTCCTTTGATTATGTCAGTGACATATTTTTATTTTCATTTTACATACATTTAGTTAGATGAAGTTATTTATCAGTTCTTCTTTTATTAAGAAAACTTGTTCACACACCAATATTCATTGAAAGTCCTGAGGATACTCAATTCAAGAAGCAGAAGCAAATTTGATAGAACAGTATTATAAAATACTAAGCCAGTTGCCTATATGGTAAAAAAGACATCCATTGTGAAACTGCTGTTTCTGTTCCTACTTTATCTAGATCTTGTTGGAAAATGTCTTTCTTTCAAATAATGCATGATTTACATTTAAGTTAGCTAATTTGAAAGACTTCAATTACATTGTTTTTTTTCTAACTGGCATTATTCTAAGATGATTGGTATCCCTAAGTGTATAAATTTTAGACACGCTACAAATTACTAAAGGCAATCTTTTATATAATCTAATAATAAAGCTATCATCAAATTGTTCTGCTAATAATGAAGTAGAATTCAAAAGAAGAAAATGAGAAAGATACTGAAAATTAGACCTAGTAATATGTAAGAACTGCTCCTCTTTCTGCTCACTGCATGTTCAAATTTCCTCAGAATAGGTTACTTGCTTATTACTGATTCTGATTACTATTTATTTTGAATCTTATTAGTGATCTTTCAGCATTATTCCATCTGACTTAGTCTGTATCAGACTGCTTATTAATTGCATTTAAATGTTTTCAGTCTCTTTGTATTCTGCATATGTGTGCATGTATTCATCTTCCAAAGGGAATTAGAAAATTCTTAAAGACCAGAATAGTACCTTTGAATTTCTTGAGGGAGGAAATCAGTACAAAAGTCTTTCAAAACATGTATATTTGTATTATTGAAGGCAGCAGTCCAGGTAAGGACAATGCTGAATTTTGATGTTCCAACCTTTTTCAGATGGATAATCATAATGATGCAATTGAAAACCCAGAAGTAATCAGGAAATGATGGCCATCCATTTTTAGCTATATCTTTATTATCTAATTTTCTATATAATGTTTGGATTCAATTATTTTATCAAATATGCATTGACTGCTTTACTATTTGCTAAACATTGCACCATGCATCTTGGAGATAAAGAGAATCTAAGTAATCAGACGCTGAAAACAGATTCTAGGTATCCATCATTCCCCCTACCCCCTCACTCCCATCCCTTATAGGTTTCATCTCTTCTTACACTTCATTCAACATTTTTTAAATATCATCTTTATTCAGGCAAGAAATATTTATTACACATCAACTATATGTCAGGAATCCACCTATGAGAAGCAGATACAGAAATGAACAAAAGAGACATGAGGAGTTCATGTGGAGCTTTTATTCTTTCACTTAAATATTGAAATTTTGATGAGAAATGTTCAATACATGAGTCCAAATGTACTCAGTCATCCATTACTAATTAACAATAAGAAGAGAAAGTCCAATTGCCTATTTAAAACTAGAATGTCCTTTGTGTTTTTCTATTGTGTTTCACAGTGGTAATAACAGAGATACCTGTTTAACTTTCTATAAATTAAGCAACTACTTTTACAATCTGAGGAAGAACTCTTAGACATTGTTTCTAAAAAAATCTGAATATATAGATCTCTGTAAGATTCTGATATATTCCAAACATGTCCTAAAATCTATTCTAAATCAGTACTCTCCAGTTTAGGATTATTCAGTAGAATTTTCTGAAAGAATCAGTATACGAAATATCTTTAGAAAGTTAACCAAATATATAACATCTGCATTTTGAATATGCGCATGGCACCTGCACATTTGCCAGTGGTATCACATTGAAAGAACAATGACCTGAGAATGAGTTAAATTCCATTTTAATTATATTTGAATATTTATATTCCTACACATTTAGATGTTTGGTTTGAAGTGTTTCTGCCTTGTGAAATGTGTGTTAAATGATTGTATTTGTATATATTTATATGTGTATGTTGTGCATGTACAAAAAAAGTTTTTTCCTTCCTTCCTGGGAAGCATTTAAGTAAAATTATTTGTAGAGTACCACTCATTTTCACTTTACAAGTAGATTTATTGGGGAAATTTCCAGAAATTATTTACTGTCATAGCAGAATACAGATGAAAACATTACATCCTTGAGTATATATTTCTATATGTACCTACAACCAAGGAATACAACAAAATTAAAAAGTGTCTTTTTAGATCATCAGAGTAGTAATTTTAACACTGTAAACTTCTTTGTTCAAGACTTAGCAGTGATCTGAGAAAAACAGAGTAATTTATCTGATAATCAGATCTTGCTTCCATATTTCCTCCTGTCTGTTTGAACTTCTTTCTTATAGTTTAATGCCAATAATGTTAAACCACAAAATTTACAGTAGAGAATAAGTACAGTCCATTGGTGGGAACACAAATTCTTCAGCTGGCCTTACCCAGTTGGAATGCTCTCTTAGAAACTATTTGATTCAGGGAAAATTAGTTTTCCATCTGTAAAATCTAACATGTCTACTTTGAAGAGTCGTACTGGGAATTTTATAAGCTAATAAATAAAAATAACAGAAGAGGGTGTGACAATATTAGTGCAGAAAACTCTGCTATATGTATGTAGAGAGATGTTTATTGCTAGAGATTTTTCTAACTGAACATGGTTATCTCCTCTACACTCTCTTCATTTGTTTTGACCAAGAAGGGAAGACTGTCCAGTATACCTATTTCTTACAGTAGGTAAAGCAATACAGGTTTTCTTCTTGTTGTAAAGAAGAAATAAAGGATTTGGAAAAAGGAAAAAACAGAAAATAGAACTATATATGCATTTTTGTATGTTACATAAAAGGCAAACACGAATATAAATGAAACACCTGAGAGTTATTGCCCACTTCCAATGAGTTCTGTATTTTAACAAAAATTTAATAAGGTCTAGCTTAATATTTATGGAGTAACATAAACTAAAATATTGAATGAATTACATGACGTTTCTGATAAAATCTACAAAAAACATTTAAATATATCAGAACTATTCAAGAGAGCATTTGTGCTTTCATATTTACATAACTATATTTATTTATTTTACATAATGTGAGTTTAAAAAAATCAATCTTGATATTTGTTTTTTCTCTACCTAATTACTCAGAGAATTTGAGGTGATCTGGGGAACTCTGAAGCTTTATAGTATAACACTTATAAACACATTTACTGCTTAAAATTTGGACTTACTTTTTACAGTCAGAAAATATGCAATAATTGAGGTTACCATGATAATACTATTTTGGCACAAATACAATTTAAATAAGGGAAAATCAAGAATTAAAAGTGATCACTTAGTATTATCCATTTCATACTTAAGCTTTAAACCTCTTAGTTACATTACCAAAAGTGAAATTCATTTATACCTCTGAGCACACATCAATTTGTGCCTTGTAACTTCGTTGATATACTCTAAAATTCTGTAAACTTCATTTTAAGGAGTGTATGTTCTCTCATTTTTGAGATTCTATGCTGCAAATATTAAAACAAATAATTTGCATGGATTCCATTTTATACGAAGACAAATTTCCATTTTAACTGTACTAATAAATTACTTATATACAAGCTTCCAGGCAGAATTAACTTGCAGTAAAAGCCATGAACTAGATCTCACTTTAACAAACTTTGAAAAAGCACCCATAAAATTTTGTATCTTGTAATTCCACCATCTGCTGCATGGTTCAACATCATACAACCTTTGCTAGAAAACATTGCTAAATGACTCAAATGTACTTTCGACTAAGATAGAACAACGTTATCCCAATTTATTAGAAGGTTTAATACTGTACCTTATTTATATTACTAAATGCTTTGAATTTTCCTATGTTTGATATTATTCTTATACCAATAAATTATTCCCACCAACCAGACAACTTGGTTGACATAGCTTAGTAATTACAGTACACCTTATAAAAGAGCTGTTTTGTAAATGCACTAGCTATAGAGAAATGAGATATGATCTTAAAATATGTATTTATATGTAAATTGTGATTTTCATATGTAGGGGAGCATATGCAAGATCTTAAAATGCTCTCTTAAAGAATAAATAATGGCAAAACATCACATTTCTGCATCATGAAATGCACAGTAAACTATTTTTACAAATTCAATTTTATGCTATCACTAGACCCTAAAAAAGGCTTGCAAATATTTTTGTCGGTACCTGAATCATCTTTTAGGAAACTGCATAGAGAATGTCTATTGCTTGTAAATTAAAAAAAAAAAAATCAAATCACAGCAGGTAAGCAGAACAGGAAATGATAACAGACTCTTTCCTGCTGCCTCACCAACTATCTCATATTTAGTTAGTAGATTAGGTCATGGAAGATTAAAGCAGAAGCTTGCTCAGGGCATGTAGAAAATGCAAAATACTTGATTTGCAAAAATGTAAGTGTAAAAGAGGAAAAATAGGTTGGAGAGCAATCAAGTTTCAAAAAAACCCTGAAGAATCTAAGTAACACTTTATTATTTTTTTGAGGGATTGTCATTGTTTGAAGATAACCCAATAAATTTATCAAAATAACAGACAGGAGGGCAATCCAAATCATAGAACTAGTCTAATGAAACACATACAAAGCTTAAAAAGAATTAACAGTGACAAGTAAAATCCATTAGAGAACAGACTTTTAACTACTGTAATCAGAAGGCGATTACTTACCTTGTCAATTAACAGCTGTGTGCTTCCTTTACCCATAGACAAAAGATGCTACAAAGTGTTACAGAGACACTTGTAAGGCATACAAAATGTGGTCATTTGAGTGATATTCAGAGTATTCATGCTTCCAAGTGAAACATCCAAACATCATTAAGTCTACTAAGCCCACAATTAGCTAAGCTTCAATGGGTTAATACCCACTCTTGCAGAGTAAACATAGCAGACTTGGGAAGTAATTAAAAGTTGGAAAATAATTAAACTTCGATTTATCAACTCCAAGAAGTTTCTCAACAAGAAAAACCCTATTTAGGTATGTGGGGGGGGGGGGGAAGTTTCCTGTTCAAAATGAGTCCAAAATTTTAACTAAGTATCCAAGAAAAACTACAAATAAGAGTCCCTATTAGGTGGTTCTCTAAAACTAAAAATCTAATCATTTCCTCTAGCAAACTACTGTAAACATTAAAACATGCAGAAGAAAGGGGAAGAAAGCAAAACTTCTCAAACACAGAAAACATATCAATTTATAAATGTTCACCAACAAAGACAACATTGATTTTTTCAAGAGAGCTTTGATTTGAACCAGCATATTCTAAACTTATAGAATGAATGCTGAACAGGGTTACTTGATTTGGAAAGATTAACCTAAGTAGGTATCAAGGAAAATGAAATTGTATACAAAGCCAATTCATCCCTTTGAGCTGAAAAAAGCTATAGTACATTTTTTCAAAGTCGATGTCTTTTTATTACAATAAAATGATAGTACAAAAGATTATTTATTAAAATTGCCATACCCCAGGTTTTACCATAAAATTTTTATTTATTAGAAACCACTAGTCCATCATATTATAATGAAAAAGTTAAAAAAACCCTGGTGTGAAAAAGAAAACTAAGAATATGTAAAATGGAAATCAGATAAAGAAGTAGAAGATATTATAGAGAACTCATTTAATTTACAGAAAACACTCTAAATGTAGCTGTTTGCTATTACCTAAGTATTTTAAGGCAGTGATAGAGACATTACAAAATCAGTTTTAGTAATTCATCCTGCTTATCTGACCTTTTAATGAAAAACTTTGTCAATTCTAATAGTACTAACCTAAGTGGTTAAAGTCCCAGTACTGATATGAAGAATCCTTTTTGCTGTAGTCATTGACCCTGACTTCCCATGCCTAGCAGTTAAGACCATGCTACTGTGGAAAATGTCATCAATAGCCATCACTTGGGAAGGCTGATACAGCTTTGTATCAAATGTGTCTAAGTTGAGGGTCCATGATCTACTGACTTTTGCTCAACCTATAGTATAGTTTTAGCCTATAGTATCTAGTCTATTTCGAAACTGACATTTCTAATATATCAATTTCACAACTGTTTTTACCTTTATGACTTGAGGTTTCTATTAAAATCCAATCAGCTTGATGGGTGTCTATTACTTTGCTCCTATTCTTCAACCCTATCCACCCACTCTCACTCTTACTGGCAGCAGCTACTATTTGAGTAAATCTCCTAAAATCAGAGTCCTCACATAAAAAAAGCATTGCTAAAGTTGAATTTCTCTGTCTTCTGTGCTCTATGTAAAGACCTTCTTTATGTGTTTACCCAGATTCCCTCACTCTGCCTGCTCCTGGGTCTCAAAACTAAGTCTTTGGGCAAGTAATATGGCCTGTATCTTTGCACCTGAGTCACAGGGAGGTACCCACTCAGAGTTTTATCATAGTGATTTGAACACCTGGACATCAAGAACAGCTAGGCCTACAAAGCTAGTTAGCTATCTTGTCCTATTCTATCTATGCCAAGTTTCTTCCATTTGCTCATTGTTTTCACATAGCAGTATAACCATTGAAGGCGCAATTATGTGGCTGAATTGTGGTCCTAAACTGACTTCAGATCAGGCATCATTGTATAGGCCCTACTCACATATGAAGTACATTTGGAGCCATTTGGTTCTTAAGTAACCTCATTTAGTTCAATGCCATTTCATTATAACTACAAGAAAAAACAAACAAAAAAACAATCCTGGCTGCTACTGAACAAAATACCATTATTTAAGGACTGTTTTCCTTAAAGTGGAAGTTTCCAAGAACCTATTGATGCTGTTAAATGAGAACTTACTTTACAGGATGCTTATTTGTAACTAAGCTTTGCATTGAATTTTGTAAGCCTTCTATAATGATATTCTAAACATACTGTTACATGTTCATTAATAGATATTCCCAAACTACTTGGGAGCAATGGATTCAACGCTATGTCTTCAAGGTCCTTAAGCCTCTTTCTTTTCCAGTGTAATGTGTTTCAAAGTAAGAAACAAATTTTGGAACAAATAATTGTTATCCATCAGCTCAATAAAACCATCAAAAAACGAAACAAACTTGAAATCAAACTGCCAACCATTTTATCTTTTACAGAAAAATTACCAATTAGTTATGTGCAAAAATGCTTGTGGCAACAAAACTACCTAGAACTGTTCAAAATGCATATAAACTTTGACTAATTATGACCACTGCTACTTCAATCCTGGTCCAAGCCGTAACTTTCCTTAGTTATTAAAATACCTCTTAATTGCTTTCCCTGTTTCTACACTTGCCTGTATTCAGTCTACTGTCAACCTATAAAAACCTAAGTGAAATCTGGCCATGCCAATGCTCAGAGCCCTCACTGGAAGCCCACAACCTACAGTCTCCAGCATCTAGCTCCCATATGCCTAGACTTTGCTCTTTTCTTCTCCTTCTACTTGTTTACTATACACCATCCAAACTGACCTCTTGCTACTCCCTAAACATTTAAATATTGATCTCATTTCAAAGCCACTGAACATGTTACTTTCTCTAGGAAAGTTTACCCCTAGATATTTGCATGGTAGATTATTCAAAAGTCACTGCTCAAAGGAAACTTTCCCAAACATATTATTTGAAATATTAGTCTGCTTTTCTGTTTTCTAATATTGCATTTAATATGTAAATTCCATACATTATTCTACCTTTCTACTATTTCAAGTGTCTCTCTGCTCTAAGATGGAAGTCTCAATAGAACAAAATACAATTGACTCTTGAAACAACATTGGGATTAGAAGCACTGAGTTTCAAATAGTAAAAAATCTGAGTATAACTTTTAACTCCCCTAAAGCTTAACTAAAATTGTTCATTGGTACTTCTGGAGGATTAGTTTCCAAATTCCCCTAAGATACCAAAATCCATGATTGTTCATATCCCTGATAGTCAGTTTTACATATCTGAGTGTTCCACATCTGCAAATTCAACAAAATGACATTCACATTTGGTCGAATCCATGAATGCAGAAACCTGGGATATGGAGTGTCAACTACATTTCTTAAAAACAAAACAACAAAAAAACCAACCAAATGAAAAAAACCTCATGTATGTATGAACCCTTATAGATCAAATCCATGTTAGTCACTACAATATCCACAGTATCCAAAAGAATGCTGGCAGAGAGTAAGTGTTTAATCAATACTTGTTGATGGTTAAATTGATTGAAGTACTGAAGATCATGTGACTAAGAATAAAGGGTCCTGTATTCAAAGGAGGTCTTTCTTATTACATGCTGTTACTTATTAGTACCAGACACCTACCTAAATTTCTTAAACTATACTTACTACTTTCTAAAAATATAACTGCAAATAGAATGTCCAGATATAAAACAAATATTCTAGAGCCTGACTCCAGTAGACAAAAAAATAGCATTTAATCCTCCAGCTTCAGTTAGAACATCTTCTAGATATATTCAAGAACCACTGGCAAGACTGAACTTCTATAGCCTTACCCTACATTCCAAAATAGAGTACCAAATCTTATGACCTTTATGGAAATGTATTATTTCTAAATGAATTATTGTACTTTGGAAAATCAAGGAAGATTTTATACATTTAAATATGAAAGTGTTAGCTATCCTTTCAGCCTTTCAAAACAATAGTTATTGAGAAAAAATAAATTAAAATTAAATAAAGTAGTAAAAAGGGCAAAAAGAGATACAACTTTTGTTTCAGAATTGCCATAATCATTAGTTGGCTCTATCCGAGATCTACCTTAATGAATAAAGAGGGCTCATACTATCCTAAAATCATGGTTTAATTTCAATGGAAATTTTTGAAAACTTGAATTTTTTAAAGTACAACAATTAAAGGAAAGATTCTGAGAAAGACTAATTCTATTTTTCACATCCCTAATTCCTTCCTCATCAATTATCATTTAATTCTCTTATAGGGAAAAAATAAAACTTACATACTTTAGAGTCTATTAAAAAGTCATAAAGACAATATCTATGAGAAGTAATGAACTCTTAAAAGCAAAAAAAAAAAAAAAAAAAAAAGCTTTAACCCATTTGAAACACTTTAAAAATATTGTCCTAATACTTATTTCATTACTCTAACTGCAAAATATTTACATAATATTGCATGAAAGAAAAAGTTTTTAAAGTCTCCTGTCAAAGTAAATATCACTAAATGAGGGAAATAAAATGTCATGAAAACTTGTGGACTGCTAGAGAATAAGAAAATAAATACAACACATTTACTAGGCAAGATTTTTCAAAAGTTCCATTTTTTCAGCAATCTATTAATTTCAAAAAGTGCCACATGCCAGTCTTTAGAGGATATAGAAAGTTGGAAACAAAACCAACAATTTCTCAAATTCTTAATTGAGTATTTCCAGTGAGTTCATGCTATGCTAAAGGGAGATAAAACTTGGAATTTGTTTTCCCTAGCACAGAATGTACTGATTAAACTTTATTCCCTTCAGTACTCAAGTCATTGAAGCAATAATCGACTGTGAGGTACTGTGAAAATCTGAAAAAGTTAGTTTGTCTTCATGGCAAAATTCACCTTATTAATGGGAAATTATATAGACACAGGACATTCTACTCATTATTCCATTACTAGGTCTGCAAACATTTAATGTTAATGGATAAAATCATGTCCTCTTGACTCTCAATAGTCATGGAGAACTTTTTTTAAGATAATGCCTTTGAATATTGTTTTTATTAGCTGTATCTTTATTACAGAAATAATTTTTAATACAAAATATTTTAATAGAATGTATAATTATTTAACCTGAATAATTATGAGTCAAATATTTCAACTAGTTGTATAATAAAGTTTTCCTGGTGTTCCTTTTGAAAACGTTTTAAGATGGATAACTGTCTACATGTTTTTATTTGTGTTGACACAGTTAAACATTTTTCATTGTGTAATCACCTAATTTCACCTAATTCAAAAAAGGGAAAACCTTGCAGAAACTGATACAACATCTGTCATAAAAACGTGATTATGGAAAAGCAAGCTTTCTAATATAATTGTAAAGATAAAAATTTTAGGTGCACACAATTACATTTTAAAATAGATTACTTTAAAAGTTTCTTTTGAACTTGGCAGTATATAAATTTCTATTACACCAGGGACCATGAATTTTTGTCTCCTTTCAGATTTAAAAATCTTTCTCAAGAATAATCCCTTTTCTTAAATCACTTTTCTCAAAACAACACCTACTTAAAACACATGTTGCTCTAACTTTTAAATGGATAATTTCTAGAAGAAATTTTGCACCTTGAAGATCTCAGAAATGTCTGCATTAAAACATGTCAAAAATACAGTCAAAACCACAGTGAGATATCATCTTACATTTCTTGGACTGAATATTATATTAAAAAAAGGTGGAAAACAGTATGAAATTTCCTCAAAAAATTAAAAACAGAACTACCATGTGATCTAACAATCCCACATCTGGATATATATCTAAAGGAGATCAAATCACTATCTCAAAGAGATATTTAAGCTACAATGCTCATTGCAGTATTATTCATAGCCAACTATGGAAACAACCTAAGTGTTTGTCTATAATCATCTATAGATGATTAGCTTAAGAAACATAGACAAACATACACCTGTGTGCTGACACACACACACAGACACATTCCCAAAACAGGAATATTAGTCTCAAAATAGAAGGAAATTCTGTCATTTGCAACATGAATGAAACTGGAAATCATTATATTAAGTGAAATAAGTCAAGCAGAGAAAAACAAAAAACGGTATCACTTATATGTGAAAACAAAACAAAACAAAAATGTCAAACTCATAAAATCAGAGAGCAGAATCATGGTTTCCAGAGTCTTGGGGCTAAGAGAAATGGGGAAAGATGGGGAAAGGAACAAAAGTTCAGTTAGAAGATGAGGATCTAATGTATAAATGAGACTACAGTTCTTAATAATGTACTTTAAGTGAAGTTTTCTAAGAGACTAAATCTTAAGCATTCTTTAAAAAAAAATAAATTTGTAAGGCAGATTGGATGTCCTTTAACAATGTATACATAAATCAAATCACCACATTGTATTAAAATTTGTCAATTAGACCTCAACAAAGCTGAATAAATATTGTCAATATTCTTTTTTTCACTAATTTACTAGGATCGATTTCAACAAATAACACTTAAGGTAAAATTCTACAATCACATATGTCTCTGCTTTTATTCTCTCCATTCCCATTTAAACTTCTTCAGTTCTTGATTCAAAGAGCCTGCTATTCTAGTACCTCCCCTGGAGAAGCTAAACGTTGAAATCACAGAACAGGATTGATTATTGAGTATGAATTTATAGAAAAAGCAACATAAAAAAAGCATTCTACACTGGCTATCAAGATAATTGATTACAGCCACTATTTCAAATATCATCCATCTTCTAACTACAATCCCCACATATATTCTCCAACTGTACATTATCCATGTACTGTTCTGTAGACAAATTAAAGCCACTAAACAGGACCATTATCGTTGGCCTACTGCAGTGTACAGACCGTGTGGACCAACTCAAGGCTCTTCTCTTCCCATTGCCCTTAGGCTTTTCTCTCCAGCAGAACTTTCATTTCTAGCTTCCTTCTGGTTCTTAGAGAACCACTTTAGCATCCACTTTCTCTAGTTCATTTACTGACTCATATTCCATTTCACCACCCTGTCAGCTTGCGAACATGCTTAAACCTCTAGCAACTTTAATAATACTAATATAACATCACCCTGATAGCTACTATATTTTATTTCATATTAAAATTTCATTAAATGTTATAATACTTTATCATAAGTTATTTGGATGTAATAGTTACATTGTTCACCAATGTTTCACTTACGTGTATTAGGGACACTCTTTATAAAGGAATTTTTCATTTACTCTGAATATGTATATTGCTGTCTCCTGGAAAGAGAATACAGAAAATTCCAACAAAAATTGAAATATATTGGCTCATATAAATGAACACACTTAGGAGACAGTTTTTGTTTCAGACATGGCTGTATCCAGATACTTAAATCATATCATCAGTACCCTACCCTTCCCTATTGCCTATCTTTATTCCCTTTGATGTTTTCTTTTATGTTGTTTGTTCTTGTTGGCTAGTACTTGCCTTGTGGTGTCCCTGGCAACCCTATAAGTTGGGTAATCTTTTGATATCAGCAAAAGAGCTGCATTGCAAAATGCCTGGCTTATTGTCTCAGAATCAATCTCTATCGTCTATGAGAAGGATTTCCAAGATTGACATTGTCTTAAATATTATGCAAACCATTAAAAATTTAAAACTTAGAAGAAAATGATGTTCTAATAATAATTAATATAAATGACCAGCAGTTAAACATAAATCAGTAGATCAAATGTATTTAAAGATTTATAGTAAAAAGTTATTTTACAGCTAAGATCAATGTAACTTCTAAGAAGAGGTCATTCTAATGATATTCAAATATTAAATTTTATTCATAATAAAAACTACAGTAAACTGAAGATTATATAGAACAAAATAGACTAACTTCATTTATATATCCAGCAAAAGTTATATAAAATATTAAAACTCTAGCAGCATATCAAATACAGAATTACAAAGTTGTCTCACAAAGGGAATGTAGAAAAATAAAGGGAATTATCATATAAATGTAAGCATTTTTTGGAAAACCCATTAGATAAAAATGAATAGCCTTTTATAATAAAAGAAATACATAGGTAGACTAGCAATTGAATGAATTTACTTTTTACTGAAAGTTTATTAGTGGGCATCTCTTTGTTCACTCAGCATATCTGAACACCATCCCCCTAAGTAGGGATTCATATTATGAATTAATGGCTCCCAGACAGAAGCTGAAAACATACTTTCCAAGCTGTAGTTACAAAGGACTATTTTGCAGAATATATACACATAATTTCTACTAATCACTAAAAAATTCAATCAAAAATGTACTTAAGTTACTTTTTTTCCTTTACTGATTTCTAGTAGTTATTGTTTTATTTTAACTAATAGCAACTAATCTGTTTAAAATTCACTGAATACATTTGAGAAAAGGTATTATAAAATTTCTAGAATTTATTATTTTATCAATTTTTAATGAGTCAACAGTCATCACATCACCTTTTGTTTCTCCATAATTGCTGATTGTAGATTTTCTTTTAATATATTTTATTGAGGCAACATTGTTTAATGATACGAGTTTTAGGTATATAGGTTCATTCCAAATCGAAGACCTTTAACTGTTTCCTAATTTCTTAAACAAGCTTCCTGAATATTCTGACAAACACATTTAAAGAATCTAATAGTTTAATATCCAGTGCATTTTTAAGGCTTGTTTTTTTTCATTATATATTTCTCTTTTTCTCAGTATAAGATTAGAAAAAAGAACTCATGCTTGTGATTCTCAAATAGCAGCCTTGTATTTTCTGAATACAGTTGGAATATAAAATAAAAAATCTCATTTATTCCTCACAACAAACCAAGGAGTTAGATGCTATTACTTGGCTAATTTACAAATGAATAAACCATGACAGCGAATTTAGTAAACTTGTTCCCAGCTAACACAGCTGAGAAGTCATTGGGATGAGTTTAGCAGCCAACTGCCTAATTTTAATGTTTAACTTGTCTCTGGGTTTAAACCCTCCAGTGATGCTATGTAGCACTTGGGACCAGATCAATATCTCCTTGTCATGGCATCTGGGGCAGCGGGATCTGAGTCCTCTTGGCCCACACCAGCTCATTCTAACTCTGTATGTCCAGACACCATTTGGTTTTCTGTTTCTCAAACTTGCCAAGCTCTTTCCTACACCAGGAATTTTATGCACTAATTCTTCACTCACAAACATTTTTTTTCTAGCCATTGGAACCATAGTTACCCAAAATAATTTCTACTTGCCCCTTAACCATTTTCATAAGCAGGTTAATCTCCTCTTCAATATACTTTACCATTTTACTGCCTTCAAAGCACAAAACTTAATATAAAACATTCTATATACTCAGTGGTTTACTTGTCAATTATCTGTGTGGTTAAAATCATATTTACAGTATAAATATCAAGAAAGAAAATATCCACACACATTAGAAACAGTAGTTTTGCTTCCACCATAGGGAAATAATAATGATAGTTAACATTTATCAAGCACTAAGTTTGTGGCAGGTATCTTCCTTACTATTTTATGTTGATTATCTTATTTAAATATCACTCTAACCCTAATGGCAGATACTATTATCTTCATTTTCAGATGATGATACTGAAACTTTGTGAAGAGGATTAAAATCAATGTCATTCAATGTCATTCAAAGAATGTGTGGCTCGAAATTGAGTTTATCCAATTCTAATATATGTGCTTTTAAGTCTACAGCTAAATATTGCAAAAATGTGAAAATAAATGGAGAATGATCATTTCCAGCGATGTAAAGATATACTCTAGTATTCAGATTCAAGCATAGCATGACACAAATAGAATATTACTGTATAGTCATTGAACATAATATTTACAAAGATCATAGAACAACAAGGTGCTTACTGAATAGCAAAGTTTGAAAACTATAAAGTACTACATGGAATACAATTATATAAATGAAAAAACTTTGTTCTGCATTCAAAATATTAAGGAAAATATACCAAATAGTGATCATGTTTGGATAACTGGACTATGCATGATAATTCTTTTTTTACCTTTAGAAATTCCCTAAGTATCCTTAGTGAGTATAGACTGTGTTTTAATGACATGGTGTCTTACTTTTGTATATACTCTCTCAACTGAGAACTTTAAACATTAACAAGACATGAGTTTTCCTCCCAGAGGTAGGGTCCTGCCTACCTCGAGTCCCTTGTATTCCTCTAAACTCTGTTAACTGAATCTTTATAGCTAAAGAGTCGAAAAGATTTTTGTTGTTTCCTTGCCCACAGTCATTATGGCAGGAGAGTCCATTATATCTTTCCTAAACACAGCCACAAGATAAATAAATAGGCCATCTCTAGAGGTGCCCTCTTTTGTCTTCTGCCTACTGGGTATTGGTTAAGTTCTTCCTGGTGTTGTGGATGTAGGGAGCATCTGCCCACCTTCTCTATCGTCTGATAAGTCAATGAATTCCAGTCACCAGCTTTAAGCATTAGTTATTTTCAAAGGCACTGGCCTCTTCCCCTGTGGCACAAACTCAGCTCAGTTTCTAACCTTGAAATCTGTCTTTACAGTAGGCTTAGGAAAACATTTTTACAGTCTTTTAAGCCTCAAGTGTTCTCCATAGTTTGAATTTTCTAGATAAGTGAGGCACATGAACTCTTTTCAATTGTATTCTTGAATAGTGTTGGGACTAATCTACATACAGGAAGCTCAACAGTGATTTCAGTCACAATGCAGATTTTTAAATAGAAAATCACAAATTTTCAGAGATTCCAGGTAGATCTCACATATATGCAAATACTATAACATATCTACTCTGACATTATTTCTTCCTCATCCAGTAGCCCACTCTCTGTTTACAATCAGTGCAATTAAAGTCTTGCATAAGACATCATTTAGAAAACTTTAGGGATAATTTGTTTTAACCTGTGTATCTTTTTAGTAATTTACTTAAGCTTCTGATCATACTCATTCTCCTTGCAGAGAGAGATGAGTGAATAGAAGTATTTATAAATAGGTAATAACCCCAGGCAAACATTTGGTTTTTAGTGACATTTTTTCTACTTCATAAAATATTCATGTACACAACAGGATACTTAAGGAAGTAGAATATAGTAAAAATAGTATCAGGCTGAAGTAATACATAAAGTATCATTCTAAATGTCATATTTACAAAATATATAGAAAGTCACAAAATGGGGCATGTTATTTTAACTTTAAAAGGACATATTTCACAGTTTCTCTCATTCACCTGCCCCATGATTATAATTCACTAATAATAATTATAAAGATCACATGAAATGGTGTGAACAGTTGTGATATATGCTGGTCTCAGCTCATCATTAACCAATGTTATGGCTGGATTGGACCTGTGGTATTTACTGATTGCAAGATATCCTTCAGCAATAGTCATCAGGAAACATAAAAATGACAGGGCTTATTATCTGTAGGTCTTTGAAGCTATAGTGACAGTATGAAGGGCTCAGGTCTTCAGGCTGGAAAGAGTACTCATTCGATGGTTACTGTGGTGGTCCTGGCTAGACCTGGTGAGAGTAGTGAGGGTCCAGCTCAGGCAAGAGCATTTGAATGGGTAAAGATGACACTGTTGTAAGGTATGGGATGTATAACTCTTTGACCCTCGAGGATGGGGTGAATGTCTGGAGGTTTAATGACTTCAGGGTCAACACTTGGTACAGAAAGGAGGCAGACTGAGAAGGGAGAGAGGTAATAACATACTGAGTTAGATGTTTGAGAGACTTCACAATGGAGATGTACAACAGGCAGAATAATATTAATGATAAATATAATCCCTTATTTGCACTGTTCTTGCATTTCATACACACACACATATATGAATTCTGCTAATGTTCACACAACCATATGGAAAGAAACTGAAGCATACAGAGGTAGAATTCATATACAGCCATCACGCAGATGACACGTGGTGTCGCTAATACCATCTTGTTCCAAAGTTTATATTTTATTAAGAAAGGGTTTTTGGAGATTACTGAACACTTAAGTAGGAGGTATTATTTTAGATTGCTTTCAAGGAAGAATATTCTGTCTACTCTTAAAAAATGGCTGCATAGTAATACTAACACAAGGAAAGGTGGTCCATCATCTAAAAATTGAATGCATTTGTAAATTATCAGGATTTATTTGAATGGATCTTGTAATGTTTGGTACAATGGACAGGTCAAATTTAAGAGGAAGGCAAAAACAGCCTGACATACAAGTCTTGGAATATATCTTAATTTCACCTCATACATTTCTATTTTCCCTCTTTTCTCTTGCCTTATAAATATGTAATAAACAAAGTTCCTGCTCTTATCTGCTATATCAAGTCTCTAGAAATAAGTGTGACTCTCAAAACAGAGCATGAATTATTTTGAGTATGTAATCTTCAGAAATATAAAATACGTATGTGGTAGTTAAACCTCTGATCACAGAAAAGCTTCAATTCACATTCCCTGGTGTGCCTTTTGCCCTAGAACCAACATACACACACACACACACACACACACACACACACGGTGTAGTGTGAGATGATTTCAGGAATACCTTGTCAGTACGTTTTTGAGCAGGACAAATGAAGTTGGCCAAAAAAAAAAAAAAATGTATTTGGCCTACAAAGAACAATTTTCTATAAACATTCTGAAGGATAATTTTGACTGCTCTCAGTGGAGTATAACCTTCCTTTCTTCCGTGATCTTACCAGACCTCCCTATTCCTTGCTTGGCATCCTCAAATTAAGCCTGGTAAAAGTTAAAACTTTAAAAGCTTGCTTTAAACAAAAGTATAATATCAATTTAGCAGGAATGCTGTAACATGCTCTGCAGAGTTCAGCATATAGTATATAATAGTAAATATAATAATCAGGTGTGTGGAAAGACGCTCTTTGTAAATCATTTTATAGTGATAATATCAATATAAAATTGTTATGCCACAAATGATTTATTTTGTTTGTGCTAAATTTTCTCTTTTATGACCTTTAAACAATTAAAAAGCTATAAATGTAGAAAGCTGATGATAATAATTAAGATATAACTAAGAATCATTAATGTGTACCATACTTAAGCAGTTTCAAAATGTCCCCATGTTTCGACATATGATTTTTTGCAGATACTTAGTAAAAAGATTGTTTTTCTAGTAAGTATAAAGAAAATGTCTTATTTCCAGTTAATAAGGACAATCAGCATCCTGAAGAACACAATTAAGTAACTGAAATAGTAAACCAAATTAATGTTATTTTCATATTATTAAATCTGAAAACTGACTTCTAGAAACTTTGCAGTGTTTCTCTCCTTTCTGAAAGTTGTTTATTTTACTTAGACATTTAGTTTATGCTAACATCATAATTAGTAAATTTTTGTAATTATGTGCATTATTATCTGCCTCCCCCACACCTGTATTTATGTTCAGTATTAAGAACATTTGTGCTAATCTTCTGAGTTTTCTCAAATGCAGATGCTAAACTCAATCTGAGAATGGAATCAAGAAACTTTTGACTTAATCATTTAATAGCACAGGATCAAACCACAAAATCTGCATTTCATTCATTCATTCAAAAAGTCTCACTCCTTGCTCCACAAGCACACATTCATATTGCTTCCCTTACTGGCTGTTTATCATCTTATTCTTTATTAACTCTCCAGACTTACTTTCTCCATGCCCCATACCCCCTTCTCAATGCTCTATTAAACTGAAAGCTAACTGAAAGTACATTAAGGCAGGAATAATGTAAATTATGTTTACACTTCTCTGTGTCCAGAAGCATACCTAGCATTAAACATATTTGCTAATTAATAAATTTGTTAAATGAAGTATGCTGTGTCTTATTTCCCTAGTCTAAAGGAATTGTGGCCCCAATCACTGACTATTTCTTGACTTCCTTTTCTCTTTAATCTTCCCCCTACTTTCCTCTGCTTAGAAGTCTAGTTGCTTTCAAAGAATTAGGCATATCTGGTCAGATTCAACCTCATTTTGACAGCTAATTAACCTTCTACTCATTTCATTTAAAGAAAAACACTTTACTGATCATTCTCTGAAATTTGGATGATGTTACGCTTTTCATGCTGAGGTTCGGTTCAGTCTATTTCAGTGTTATAACAAAGGCATCTGGAACTGGAGGCAGAAGGGATTTCTTTGCTATATTAGTGGGTTGCTAGTATATACCATGGTTTCCCCTGACCTTATGTTGACATTTCTACTGTCCCTGCTATATCATAAGCTCTATAAAGGTACATGCTGTCTATTTTCTTCAAACCTCCACTCTAGCAATCTGTTGATTTTACTTCCAAAACATATATAGTCTTTTTAATTTTTCCCAGATTTAATGTTAGCATCAGCACTTCCTTCTAGCCAAGTTATCAGCATGTCTGTGTCTGGGTTTTCAACTTTCCTGGAATACTCTTCGCTGTTCCAGTTTCACCCTTCCCTAGAGAGCTGGAATCTTTGAAGCCAACTATCCACAGCACACCATTCTATTTCTTCACCTCTTTTCAAATAGGAGAGAGTTTCCTGTTCAAACAGCTGAAGTCCTCTCTTGAAAATGAGAGGTAGATATTGTCCTCCCGGAGAAACACTGTCTCCTCAGTCCCACTGAAGTTGATGAAAGAATGAATACATGAGGCTAATCTATTAAAATAGGTGGGGCAACTGTATATTAGAAGATTGATCCATCAGAAATAAGGTTGCTTCTACCTTTTGTTCTTGTCAGTTGATGAACAACAAAAATGAAAAAAATTTTACTCAGCACTTTGCTGTCTTCCTGCTTCTTATTTCTGTTTCCTTCATTTCACTCCTATGACACAACCAATTTCTTAGCAAGGATATGGTTCGGAAATTTCTCCACAAAAACTAGTATTTAAAAATTGATTCTTCCATGATTCATAATTCACCAATTCATAGAAAATATTTATCAGAACTGTATTATATTTTAGACACTGTCCTGGCATTCGTTTGTTGTTTGGTTTTTTTCTATCTAGAATATTGACTTTTTTTTTTATCACAGTCAGCATATACCAGGTAGCAGTGAATTTTCTGAAAGACAGCAAGAATGCCAAGGGAAAGGATCAAGTTAATAACGATGACATCTTATGAAAGTCTCCATCTGCCAGCTGAGTCAGATCCCCAAGGAGAGAATTCTACATGAAAGTTGGAATAAAGAACAGTTCAAGACTCAGACCACATTAGAAGTAGTATTATGGTTTAGAGTTGTAAAAGTCTATCTGTACAAAGTAAAAGGAGTTTAAAGCCATATTTGTATGCTGAAATTGGACAGCAAATGCCAAATAACACTTTAACTTAGAAACTATATTCTCCCCGTATATCACAGTGCTATCAAGAAAGAACAAACATCCAGCTATGTTGGAATTTCAATCACTACTTTCCATCCTTATATTACTCTAATATTTCTATCTTCAATATAAGAGGTTCAGTTCATTGGTCAGGACAGGGGGACTGAAGAGAGAGAAGTAAATTTTAAAAAGAATGCTTGCTGTAACAGAAACAAATTACTAAAGAAAATAAATAAATAAACATGTAAGCCCCTGTTAAAAAATAACATAAAATATTTTCTTTGATCCCTGTTGGAAAGTCCAAACACAATTCATTTTACTTTTAATTTTTCAATATCGATATTATTCTTAATGCTGACTTCAGTAGAAGTTCAACAAGAATAGCTCAATGAAGAACTCACACAAATCAACTTTATTTTCAGCATAAATTGCCATTATATATTGTTTCCTAGGTGCTGGAGTTAATCACAGAAATGAGAATACCTGAAGAAAAGGAATCATGATAAGAAACACAGCTGAGTACAGCCACAAGACTACAAGTGTCTATCAAATTAGGCTTTATACTATGAAGACAATGCAAAGATAAATGCAATAAGGGTATGGTTTTGACTAAAGTAATGTCACTTTTTCATTCTATTGACAGATCATTCTGACAGCTAACTTGTAATGTGATTACAAGTGCTGTGATTTTTGTAATAATCACAACCAAATGCCTTTTTTACAAAATCCTCCAAAGAATCACACTATTCAATTTTGTAAGACAACATATTTTAAAGCTTTTATATTTATATCCAAGTTTAATGATTTTTATCAAGAGAAATTTTGGTAATTTTAAAATCTATTTTAATGCTATAGAAAAAACCAATGGTTTTGTTAAACACAGTTGATTTTATTAAAAAGTTCACAGTATCCATTAAAATAAAATCAGACAATAACTCCTCTGGGATTTTTTGTTTAATAAAAATACGTACACACATGCACACATGGACACATGGATGTGTGAGACAATGTTGCTCATAAAGGTGAAAAAACAAAAACCATCTGAAGATCTGTGAGTAAGTGAAGGGTCAAAAAAAAGATATATTTGTTAGGAACATTATGTAGTCATTAAGAAGGAATGAAATCTATACTGATCAGCAATAATACACATAACACATTTTAAGTAAAATATTAAAATTGGAGAATAAGGCTTATTCTTTTCCTCCACCTTAGCAAAAAGTCAAATAAAATAGTGAATGTATGCAATTGTATCCATATTTATGAGTTTGAGAAAGATGCAAAACAAAATGCTCATTATTACTAAAGGAATCTATTAAGTGGGTCTTGAATAAGAATCATTAACATTTTTATTCACCTCTATCATCTGCACTTATTAGAGAAAATATAATAAAAATGAATCTTGTATTGAAAAAGAAGAAAAGGAAGGAAAATTCCCTCTTTTTTTGAAAGGTCTTTTAATAAGTAATACCCTAGCAGATGAAGATATTTAATATCTCTTTAAAACACCAGAATTGTATTCTCTCTTAAACATTAGAGCATCTCAAGGAAGAATAGGGTATCATAAATGAGTCCCGATAGATACAAAAGTTAATAAAGTGACTCTCTGATCATCAGTGACATGAATCTAAGGCTCATGCACCTATGAGATAAGAAATTAGTTTAAAATCTATTAACCATAAAGCACACATTAGAATTCTGCCAATTTCTCATTTGAATTTAAATGTTCTGATTAAACATTAAAATGTTCTGATTATTGTTACAGAAACAATTATTTTAGATCACATCACTACTGATCTGTCTTAAGGCTGATTCCATATTTTCTTATGTAGCAAAGAACTATAATCCCCTTGCTGGGACTGGAAAGGAAGTTCATGATGCTGTAATAATGGATAAAAATTCATATGTAAGTCAACTGGTAATCATTAAATTTATTTTCATTAATATTATTTAAGAAATATTACGTTATAACATTAAGTACGTTTAAGGTATACATGAGAGTACATTTACATCTGTATAAAAAATATTAAGTTTACTACCATTTCCTTTTTTTCTTCACTATAGAAGAGTTTACCTTATTTTCCCCAACACTCCCCATCTCTGGCTGCACCCATAAATTTGCTTTTCCTTTCTTGAATAAAAGTTAATTATTGTTTGATTTGGTTCATTTTGTTATCTCTATATACCACATATGCACATATGACTGATATAATATGAAGTCTGCCTTTCTCTTCTGGTTTATCTTGCTAATTATACCCTCCAGGTTCATCCATGTTGCCATGAATGGCAGGATTTTACCATTTTGATAGCTGTGTAGTATTCCATTTAGTATATACTCATCTGTATCAACTCATCTGTTGATGATGGGCATGTCAGGATCATATGGGATTTTCATCTTCAACTATTTGAGAAATCTCAGTACTGTTTTTTCCATAGGGGTTGCACCAATTTGAACCCCCCACCAACAGTATTAAAGTGTTCCATTCTCTCCACATCCTCACCAACCTTTGTTGTTTCCAGACTTTGGGATAATAGCCAGTCTCTTAGGTGTAAGGTGATATCTCATTCTTGTTTTGATTTGTGTTTCCCTGATAACCAGGGAGTAGGACATCTTTTCATGTGCCTATTGGTCTTCTGTATATCCCATTCAGAAAAATGTTTCTCTAATTCCTGTTCCCATTTTTGTATTAGACTGTCTTTTTCTATTAACGAGTTTTGAGTTCTTTGTATATTCTGGATATTAAGTCTTTGTCAGAGGTATGCAATACAAATATCTTCTCCCACTTAGTAGCTTGTCTTCTGTTTTGGTGATGTTTTCTTTATCTGTGAAGAAGCTTTAGCTTGGTGTAGTCCCAGTTGTTTATTTTCCTTTTTGTTTCCCTTGATACTTGAGTTGAGTCCCCAAAGTCCTCTCTAAGGCTGATGTCATGGAATGTCTTAACTATGCTGTTTTCCAGAAATTTTATGGTTTCTGATCATATGTGCAAGTCTCTGGCCCATTTTGAGTTAATTTTTGTGAATGGTATTAGAGTTAGAGAGCTTCATTCTATTTCATGTGGTTGTCCAGTTTTCCCAACACCACTTATTGAAGAGACTTTCCTTTCTCCATTATATGATTTTGGCTCCTTTGTCAGAGATAAACTGACTGTTTATGTGTGAGTCAGTTTTCTGTTCATTCAGTTCTATTCTACTGATCTATACCTCTGTTTTTATTCCAGTACCAAACCAATTTATCTCTACTGCTTTGTAGTACAGTTTAATGTCTGATAGTGTAATTCTTCCAGAATTATTTTCTCATAAGTGCTTTGGCTATTTAGGGTATTTTGTTGTTCCATACAAATTTTTAGATGTTTTTGTTCTTTT
The DNA here is from genome assembly GCA_004363575.1 of Solenodon paradoxus. Taxonomy (NCBI): domain Eukaryota; kingdom Metazoa; phylum Chordata; class Mammalia; order Eulipotyphla; family Solenodontidae; genus Solenodon; species Solenodon paradoxus. Next base: position 527,082 of record RJWH01000115.1, on the reverse strand, counting down.
TCCTGGAATAAGTGCATGGTATTTTAATGTGAATTGCATTAAATCTATATATTGACTTAGGTTAAGATGCCCATTTTAACAATGTAGATTCATCCCAATCATGAGCAGCGTATATCTTTCCATCTATTTGCAGCCTCATCTATTTATTTTAAGAAGGACTTGTAGTTTTCATTGTACAATAGTTTTCACCTCCGTTGTTAAGTATATTACAAGATAATTGATTTTTTAACTTCTATTTTAAATGGTGTGGTTTTCTTGATTTCATTTTCTTCTAGCATATTTTTTATTTATAAAAATATGCAACTAATTTTAGTGCACTGATTTTGTAGCCTGCCACTTTTCTATATTTGCTGGCAAATTAAAAAAGTAGTTTTTCCTTTTTAGGTGGGTAGGTTAAATATACTTTGCATCTGCTGCAAATAATGATAGTTTTACCTCCTCCTTTCTCATTTGGATTCCTTTTATTTCTTTTTCTTGCCTAATTGCACTGACTAAGATCTCCAGTTGATGTTATATAGCATTAGTGAAAGTGGACGGACTACTGTGTTTCTGACCTTCGAGGAAATGCTTTCAATTTTTCACCATTGGCTATGATGTCGGTTGTGGGTTTATTATATATGGTCTTTATTATGTTGAGGTGGTTACTTTTTAATCCCCTTTTGATGCAAGGTTTTTATCATAAATGAGTGCTGGATATCATAAATAACATTTTCTGTATCTATTGATATGATCATGTGGTTTTTCTTCTTGCTCTTGTTGATATAGTACACTATTTTAATAGATTTACATATGTTGAATCATCCTTGAATCACTGAGATGAATCCCACTTGGAAATAATGGATGATCTTTTTGATGTGTAATTGGACTCTGCTTGCTAATATTTTGTGGAGAACTTTTGCATCTATGTTCATTAGAAATATTGGTCTATAATTTTCTTTTTGGTGATGTCTATCACAAAGCTCTCAGTATGCTGTTAGACTCAATGACTTTTGAAATTGCTCCCTGTTTTTCAATATTTTTGAAAGAGTTTGAGAAGAATAAACATTAATTATTTTCTGAAGCCTTGGTAAAACTCTCTAGAAAAGTCATATGGTCCTGGGCTTTTATTTTTATGGAGACTTTTGACTACCTTTTCAATTTCTTTGCTTGTGAGTATTCTGTTCAGGTATTCCAATTCTTCCAGGTTAAGTCTTGGTTGATTGTATTTTTCTAAAAACCTGTTCATGTCACCAAATTGTCCAATTAATTGACATAGAGCTGTTCATAGTAGTCTCTTAGGACATTTTGCTTTTCTGTGGTACCTATTGTAACTTCTCTACTTTGATTTCTAATTCTAGTTTTGAGAGTTTTCTCTCTTTTTTTGTGAATCTAGACAGTTTTTGTCAATTTTTAATATTTTTTTAAAGATCCAATTTTTGGTTTTATTGGTCTTCTGGATTGTCTTTTTGTTTTCTATTTCATTTATTTCTGCTTGATTATTTTTTAATTATTTTCATTTTTCTACTGATTATTGGCTTTAATTGTTGTTCTTTCTCTAGTTGCTTTAAATTTAGGGTTGGATTGCTTCTGATTTTTTTTAATTCCTTGAGGTGGGATTGGATTATAATCAGCTCCATTCTTAGTACTGATTTTCTTGTATCTCATAGATTCTGGTAGATCTTATCTTCATTCTCATTGGTCTCTAAGCATTTTTAAGTTCCTCTTTGATTCTCTCCTTTATGCAAGAGTCATTCCGAAGCACATTGTTTAGTCTGCAAATAATTTCGGGTCTTTCAGCTTTCTTTTTGTGGTTGATTTCTAGTTTTAATCCAGTGTTCAGACAAGATACTTGGTATGATTTCAATCTTTGCAAATTTGTTGAAGCATGTTTTAATGTCCCAATATATGATCTATCCTCGGAAATGTTCCATGCACACTTGAGAAGAAAGTGAAATCTGTAGTTGTTGGATGAAGTATTAGGTATGTATCCATTAGGTCCAACCATTCTAAATGGCTTTCTGTTAATTTTTCTCTTGCTTGATCTGTCCAGTATTTTAAGTGGAGTGTTGAAGTCTCCCACTATTACTGTGTTGCTGTCAATATCCTTCATCAGTTTTAATAATAATATGTTTTGATGCTCCTTTATTTGGTACTATATCTTAATAAGCATTACATCTTCTTGCTAGATTGACTCCTTAATCATTATATAATGTCTATCCTCTGTCTTTTGTTATGCTTTTTAGTTGGAAGTCTATTTTATCCAATGTATATAACTGTTCTTGCTTTTTTGTGGTTGACATTCGACTGCAGATTGTCATCCACCATCGGCTTTGAGCCTATGTTCATTTTTTGAAAGAAGGTGAGTTTCATGAATGCAGAAGAATGTTGGGTTATGCTTTTTAATCCATGTGGCCTCTATCTGTCTTTTGATCCATGAGTTACATTCATTAACAATTAGGGTGATTATCAATATGTAACTGCTTATTGCTATTTTGTAATTTGCCTTCTGGTTGTTATAGACAGTGCCTTTGGTCTTTCTTTTCTTAAATGTGTTGGGTGCAGTTATGTTGGATTGTTTTTCTTCTTTCTTATTCACTTTTTCCCTGGAGATGTATTTTGAGGTTACCTCGAGGTTAGCACTAAGAATTTTATGTTTATTCCTATTTTTATTTGAAAGGAGATTAGTCTTATATTCATTCTAGCCATCCACATTTTTATTATCCTCTCCTCCTCCCCACTATATTGCTCTCTTAATGTTTTTAAGTGGGGTTTCTTTATACTTTTTTATAGCACCCTTTAGTAGTTTCTGTAGAGCTTATTTTGTGGTGATGAATTCCTTTACCTTTTGTTTACTTGAAAAACTTTATCATTTCTTAAGTAATAAATGATACTCTCACAGGGTATAGTGTTCTAAGCTGAAAATCCTTTTCTTTCAGCACTTCGAATATATAATACCATTCCCTCTGGTTTGTAGCATTTCAGTTGGGAAATCTACTAACAATCTTATAGGGAACTCCTATGCAACTCATTTTCTCTAGTTTCTTTAAAGATTCTCTATCTTGTATTTTGGACATTTTGATGTGTATATTTAGGGTGTAGGTCTGTTTGTGTTTCTTTAGTTTGGATTTCTTTGATCTGACTGGGTCTGGAGGCTTGCATCATTCTTTATATTTGGGAATTTTCAGCTATTATTTCATTAAATACAGTGTCTGTCCTTTTTCTATTCCTCTTCTGGCACCCCTGTGATATGAATGTTTTCCTTTTGAGGCTATTTCATAAGCTGCAAATGCTTTATTCATTATTTTTTTTCTTTTATGATTTACTTGAATGCCCTATCTTCTCTGCCTTATCTTCTATTTCACTAATTCTATTGGTGGCTTCATCCATCATACTCTTGAGTTCCTCTATTATGTTCTTTAGTTCACTACTGAGTTTTTCCTTTATTTGACATCTTGCTTCATTTCTTCTCACTTTGTTTTTCTCTTTTTCTTCCTCTATTTTTGGCCTCAACTTCCATGAGTATGTTTATCACTGTTACCCTAAATTTATCCTTAGGTACTGTGCACATCTGTTCTATTCAGATTTTCCCTTCGGTTTTTGATTGGATCCATCATGTTGTGCATATTTCTCTGTCTTCATTCTATTTTGGATTCTATTTATGTTTATGTGGGTTAGATTTCCCTGAAGTGATGGTGCTGTGTAGGGTATATACTTGCACCAGAGAAACCTGAATCTTGGTTTTAACACTGAGAATTCTGGGGTTGTGTGGCTTTACCACTGGTTGGCTTTGTTGACATTCTTAGACCCTGCATTGGGACCCGAGTGTTTAGCCTATGGAGTTGAAGTTTGTGTGAGCGATGTTAAGCCTTCCACCAGTGTCAAGCTCTGAACAATAATGACCCATAATGTCACTGGCCCACAATCAGCAACTGGGTTTCATTTTGTCTCCATCCGTAGGGTGACACTATGGGTAGTGTTGAAGGTTCTGGATTTCCATAGTCTTTTCTTCCTTTAAGTCTGGGGGGCAGGATATGGTGTGCAGGTCCTGAAACTCTGGATCGATATGGTGGGAGGGGTTCAGGGTAAGGGGATGGCAGTGTCCAGTATAATTTTCTTTTATGGGGCAAGGGGGCTCCTGATCAGACCAGGGACACCGGTCCTACTTCTTCCTTGCGCCAAGATCCTCTTCCCTGGCTCTATGTCCTTATCCTACTGGTGGGATCTCTGTTGCTCTCAGAGCAACTCTTGGGAGGCTCAGTTATTCCCAGAGTTCTACCCACTCTGTCACTTTTTCCCCTGAGGCTGAGTCCTAAATCCGTGATGCAGTTCTGAACTCTGATGCCTTACCTACTCTTGTGGTGGTGATTGCTGCTGCTCTGTCTACAGCCTCCAGATCAGCCCTTCTATATCATGTGTGTCTGAAGAATAAGTGATTTCTAGTTGTTTTGTGGAAAGGAAATCCAACATGTCCTACCAGGTCAGCATCTTGAATGCTTTCCTATGAGTTCTTTATATATTTTGGAATTTAATCCTTCACCAGATCAGATGTGTAATGTGAAAATATCTTCTCTCATTCAGAAAGATTTTTTTGTTTTGTTTTGATGAGAGTTTCTTTCACTGTGCAGAAGCTTTTCAGTTTGATGTAATCCCATTTTAAATTTTATTTTCATTGCTATTAGAGTTGAGCTCCAAAAGATATCTCTTAGGTCAATGTAATATAGTGTTTTACCTATATTTTCTTCTATGTATTTTGTGGTTACTGACCTTATGTATGTCTTAATCTGCTTTGAATTAATTTTTGTGTATGGTGTTAGGCAGTCATACAATTTCAGTTGTTTACATGCAGCTGTCCAGTGTTCCCAACACCATTTTTTGAAGAAACTGTTCTTGCCCCATTGTAAAGTTTTGGCATCCTTGTCAAATCAATTGTCCAAGTAAGTGTGAGTTGTTTCTAGGCTCTCAATTCTGTCCCATTGCTCTACATTTCTTGTCATCTCCATTAAAATTTTTTCTAAATTTTTTTCTTCTGAAACATGCTTTTAAAAAACATAGAATATTCTAATTGTGGGAGCCTACAAAGGCATTTTCCAATTTGTCTGGTATTAATACTTATGCTATGGCTAGTTCAAGATACCAATATTTTTAAAAAGAAGTTAGCAAATTTACTAAATATTTGACAGTCAGCTTTTGAAAATCAGTACAAGCTAACTCCAGTACATCACTTAATTTCATCATAAGATCAACCCTACTTTCCAACTGTGAATCATGCTAATAAGAAGCAAAGCAACCAATTTGCTTGGTCCCCCTTCTTATCTGGTAACCATTAATCTGATTCTACAGACTAAAAGTAAATTTTTGTTTCATTTGGCTCATTCATTATTTTTCTATATACCACATGTGTGAAATCATATGATGGGTTGGGAAAATTAAGTAAAAGGGGTCAATCGTATAGTGAAAGATAGAATTGAACTGTTGGTGGTAAACTCATTATGTATAGCTGTTGACATGATAATGAACATCTTAAACCTATATCATATTGTGATGTACTGTTCATACAAAATTATTTTTAAGCACTGGACTGGGTAATAAAATACGATTCTTAGTATCTCCTATGTAGCCTGCTCAAGGACCTTGACTAGACAAGGTAATTCCACATTCTCATTATATATCTATATCTCACTATCTATATCTATATCTATGTACATATATCTCTAGGTGTCCTTAGACTGGATTAAATGCTTATAAAATGATCACATAGCATTATTAATAAAGATATGACAGCAATAGTCAATAGCTTATTTGTACAACCCAAAGAGAAGACACTTAGAAAATCTTACTACAATTACATTTGCATATTTACTGATAAAATAAAAATGTCATTTTGTCAAAAGTATTTTATTATTCTTCTGACAATGTGGAAACATGCCCTGAAATCTGAAATAAAGGGCAAGATAATTGTCATACGAACTCCATAGAGATGGCCCTATTTTGTTTCCACTAAAAAGAATCCTTATTCTATTTTGAATTTGGCCTTCATTTATGCCATATATTCCATAAGAGGATGCCAAGGAAAACAATGATCTAATTTAAAGAATAAAAATAATGTTGAACAGTACTTACGGTATGGTGAGACAAGTGCTATAGACAGAGGACTTCGTAATTCAAAAAAATCTCAGAATTTTATGCCTATAATTTTTACATTTCCAAATTTTTCTCTATTACAAGACATGTTTCAACCTTGTATCAGCCATACATTCTAATTAAGTTACCTTATTAACATAATTAAGGACATTTATAATGTATCATCCTTTTTAAAACTATCATAATGATAATATGTAATGTGATTATTGCTGTTATTGGCCTTTAATATATGTTACCTCTAAATTTATGTTGTCTATCAGGTGACTATTTTATCCCCTTGAGTCACCAGAGAAAGTCTAAGTTTGGAGAAATTATATGATATTCAAAATCACAGAGCTAATAATTGTCACTGTCAGTATTTGAATTCAGGGTCATCTATTTTGATAGTCTATACTATTTTTTCTATCTTTTAAATAAGAGAACTGTTTTTTCTATATTATTCAGTTCTATATTTGTTTAATGTAGCATTTGATTGACTAAATTACCAACAGTCAACTTACTTCCAATACACCATATGTCCAAGACATAAACACCTATAATGATGTTTACTGTTATGGAATTATCTATGGATGTTGATGTCTGTCTGTATAAAGGAGTAAAGCAGATAATGTGAGGTACAACCTGAAATCATGGAAACGTAGCATAATGCTAAATCTCAAAACAAAGGTTAAATTAAGCCATCTGTAAAAATTGCCTGCTCTAAGGAAAAGTCAGAAGATAGTTAACTTCATACATATAAAAATTTAGCTTCATTTACTTATTCAGGACACAGATTCAAGAATGTATGACTATGCCCTAATATATGAAGCTATTAAAGCAAGTGAGGAATATTGGTTGCAAAAAATGAATTATATTTGTCATAGTAACCAGACTGTATCAGTAATCTAATTAATTACAGGCTATAAGTACTTAATATGTTCATTTCTTCTAGATTATCCGATTTATTGACATATAATTGTTCATAATAGTTCCTATTATCTTTTTATCTCTGTGGTTTCAGTTGTAATGTCTCATATCTCCTATTTTAGTTATATTTAATTTATATTAAAAACACTTTCTTTGGTCACTAAAAACCAGCAAGTAGTAGGTTATCTCTAACATTTCATGGACAAGGAACTATACAGGAAACTATCTAAAGCTTCCCAGTTCCTTTGCAAAAATTGACTAAAATAGAAAACACAAACTAAAATTTCCAAGCTCAGAAACATATCTTATAAATTATTTGTACTAATAATGCCATGAATCTCATATACCTGAGTGCTTTAGGGAAATGCATTTTTAGACAGCTAACTATCCATACTAACCTCCATTTAGCTAGACAATCAGAAGAAAAAGAAATTTATTGAAGGCTTGCTGCTCAGTTTTTTCACCATCGAGTATATTAGCTGTGGGTTTGTCATATATAGTCTTTATTATGTTGAGCTACATTCCTTTTACATAATTTACCTAATTTAGTGAGTTTTTTCTTGAATGAATGTTGAATTTTGGCAAGTGCATTTTCTGCATGTATTGAGGTCATCATATGATTTTAATTTCATTCTGATAAGAAAATGTATCACATTTATTGATTTGCATATTTTGAACCCTCCTTACATCTCAGAGATAAATTCTATTTGATCACGGTGTATGTTTTTTTTAATGTTCTTTTTAATTCAGTTTGCTAGTACTTTGTTGATGATTTCTGCATTTGTGTTTACTAGGGAACATAATAAAGCATTAACCATAAAGTGTCATGGTTGATAAGAAACTCACAGCCATTTAAAACACTACTATATTAACTTTTGTAAATGGACACTTTGAATTCATAAATTTTTATGAGCGAACACTGTAATTTTCTCTTCTTATTGTTTATTTGGTATCAGAGCAATAGCAATGGCCTTATAAAATAAATTTGGAAGTGTTCTTGATTTTTTGAGGAGGAATTAGATAAAGATTGGCATTGATTTTTCATGTTTGGTAGAATCCACTTGAGATTTTTTTTTTTTTGAGAGGTTTTTGATTACTAATTCAATCTCATTTATATTGGTCTATTCAAATTTTCCATTTCTTCATATTTTCGTCTTGGTAGGCTATAGGTACTTAAGAATACATTCATTTCTTCTAGATTATCCAATTTGTTGACATATAATTGTTCATAATAGTTTCTATTATCTTTTATCTCTGTGGCTTTAGTTGTAATGTCTCCTATATCTCCTAATTTAGTTATATTTAATTTCATTTTTTGATTTTTCTTTTTTCTTAGTATAACTCGAAGCTTATCAATTTTTTAAATCTCAACAAAACATCTTTAGTTTCATCTATCCTTTCTATTTTTTCTAGTCTCTAATTTTTTTTGACTCCAGTCATTATTATGTCATTGCGTCATTCCTTCTGATAATCTGGGAATAGTTTAGTCTTTTTTTTTGTTTCCCTAGGTCTTTGAGGTGAAAAGTTGTTTACTTGTGATCTCTTTTAATGATAGGCGGTTATCACTATAACTTCTTAATATTTCAAATGTTTTTATTATTTTTATAGAGATATAATGGAACATAGCATTATATAAATCATAGATATACAAAATAACTCAATCTTTGTATATATTGTGAAATATTCTTCTCATTATTATTTTTGATGCATTCAAAAATTTTAGTACATAATTCCTATTGGAGGTTTAATTATCGAGGGTTGATATATGTACATAACATAGATACTTATCAAATAAATTTTGCTCAGGTGAATTAATCATTCTTTATAAAGTTAAAACTAACTTCCTTTTATTAATGCAATATGACATTTAATACGCCTTAGATTTTATAGCACTGAATGAACTGTTAATGCTTTTTTATGGAAAGTGAGAAACAAAATTATGAGTGTTTAATTTTTCTTAACAAAATTATTTTGTTAAATTATTCATGTTTTTCATACCAGGATCATGATTCAGTGCCCCAAACAAAAATGATTAACAATCTTTTTACATTGATAACATATAGTATGGAATACATTGAAATACAATTGCATTACAATAAGATGTTGATCTTAGTCATCCTTAGTCTCTTGAAATGAAAAGGGATTAAACAAAAAGTTATTTAAATTTTTCAGAAAAACTGTTTAATAGTCATTCCCTTTGTATAAGCCAATGTAATACAGCTTAGGATCTCTTGTGCACTGGTTTTAGAATGTAACAACAACCTAGCAAAGTTTGAGAATCACTAGGTGAAGTCTATCTATTTGAGTATGAAGTCAGAAAGGCAAATCCTTAAAGCGATAACACAAATAGTACAATAAAGAATAATTAAATCAAAGCTGTTCTGCAAACAGGAGCTACAATATACACAAAGATGAAATTAAATAACACTGCAAATAACTGTAAAAGAGAATTACAAGGACAATTCATTCAGGATATAAAAAGGTATGGAAGCAAAGAGAGCAACAGGTAGCTGGAATATGATAAGAGGTCAGAAAAAGGTTGACTGAGAGAGGAAGCAGAACATGTGTTTGAGAAAATATTTGATTAGACACCATGCCAAGGGACTTAGACAATTCTGTGAAATGAGAAAACTATCAAATATTTATGGATATACATTTAACTCTGTAAAGTTCACTCTCCACAGTATGGAGAAGAACTAAAGAAAGAGTCCTAGAGATGAAGGCAGGAAAACCATAGGAAAGAAATGAGAGCTAAAAGAATAAGACAAATTAAAGATCTGGATTTGTTAAGATATGGGAAAAGATAAAACTGAGAAAGAACTTCATGATGACTTGAGGTTTCTAACTGAACAACTGACTACAAGACAACATCAAAAACTGGCAGAGGACAGTAAGAAATAACCTGCTGAGGATTGGGGAGAGGGTAAAATAATGTGGCTTGTTTTTTCTAAGTCTGAGGTGTCTGGGTATACATATATGAATATTCTGGAGGATATTCTTTTGATGTCTTGTTTACTTTGTAAACTTATTTCAGTTCCTAATGTTCCTTAATATGTATTCAATGAAGCTGACCTTATTACAAGGAGGTCACTGAGAGAGTTTGAAGGATGGTTGATGCTCTGAATTTAAACAACACAACTCAGCAGTTCTTAAATACAGTTTTTGTTTTCAGTGAGCACATCCCCTTAGCCAGATCAGCAGTTAGAGTGAGTCATCATTGTTTTTAACTATAAAACACATAACGATTTAAAATATAAACCACAGTGCATTTGTTAAAATGTATTCCCATAAAGATTTATGAATTCAAAGTATGCATTTTCAAGAGTTAATATAGAAGTGATTTGAAAGACTGTGAGTTTCTTATCAACCATGACATATTATGGCTGATACTATTTCTCAATGATACTGTTCTAGGCGCTTTCATAACTAAATGTACTCTACAATCACTAAGAAAATATTGTATTTAATTAAACATAAAAATAATTAGATATTTGTAATTGAAAGTAGGAATTTGGGTTTTTTTTTTTGCTATATTTGAAACAATAAAGGTTGATGGAGTACAATGACAAACACACTATTTTGTTTGACTGCATAAAATTCACACTGAAGCAATTTTCTGGCTTAGGCTACAGATGTTTGAGATTAAACAATAAGGAAAAGAGTAGTATATCGTTAGAATGACCCTCATTCTAAGTCAATAAATTGTTTTTTTTTTCCTTTTTTATCTTATTAGTAAGCCACAGAGAACCCTGGAATTAATCAGCGGGAATGTCAAACAACCATGAGTTGGTTTAGAAGTCATTTTATGTTTTACAAAATCATTGCAAGTTTATTCTTTCAGCATTTTGACTTTGATTTATTTTATAGTTATCCTTGATTTCCATATTAGTTTTACATATAAAATTCCTGTGCAAAGAAGTCAATAAAAATAGCATATTTTATAGAACAAAGTATATAAATTAATATATTATCATTTTTAAGAAAAAAGAATGCTAAATCAGATTGTCTTGTGTATAGTGTATGCAACGTTTTGAAACTTATTGTTCATATGTTAAAAACTTGCCCCCATTTCAAACCCCCCTATAAAAATACTATATATTTTGATCTAAAAATGTTTTTGAGCTATTTTTGCCTAAAAAGCAGGAAAGAATAAAATTCTTTCAGAAACTGGAGATTACAATGATTCTTTTGGGAAATCTAATAGACAATGAAAAGTTCATTATGTAGAACATATTTCTGTCCTAGACTTCAAAGTTGGGCCAGCTCTGCAATGGAATTTTTTTTATCCTTAAGACTTAGACAGATATAAGGTAATTATGTAGGAAAATAAAGTTTAAAAATCATTAGGAGTTTACATCTTTAATATGGTTCAATCTCAGTAGTGAAAAAAAAAACACTGAATATTTTAAGACACATTATTCTCTCTGAACCAATACCAAGTAGTCAAGTCCTACATTTTACCCAAAGTGAGACAACTTCAACAATATTCTTTATGAAAACTCCTCATATAACTCCTCAAGTAGGTTTATTTCATATCACAAAGTTAGAAGACTTCAAACACAACTTTCAGAAATATAACATTTCTGTATAAAACAAGTACACAAGAACTAACTTTTAAAGATGAGATCATAGTCTTGCTCATTATAAGTCTGAATCCAAGAACACAGTCTGTGTTCGTTACCAGTACTTGCTACTGTCTATAGGTGAATTGAACTAGAAAAAGTATAACATATTTCTTCATCTTTTTTAATATGCACAGAAACATAGCCCTATAGCCATTATATTTTAATAATTTGATAGGCGTTAATTTCATTACAAATATATCACAATCAGCAGATTTTTCCAATATGATGACATTTACTAAAAGCTGGTAAAATTCAACTGGAAGCAATGATTTGGCAAAATAAAACAATGTCAATACTAAAATTATACCATTTATAGAATATTCCTAATTCTTTAGGTGATTTGTACTAGTAATCCTAAATGGTTAGTTTATTTCACTTATTATTGATAGTTTCAGGTGCCATCTCATTCTGGCCAGACAATTTGAACATATTTGTATGAAATTCAGACCTTGTCCATGGACTCGTCCAATTTTTTTTCTTTAATTGGGGAGATAGAGATGTTAGAAAGATTTATTGATAGCATGCATTCCTAAATTTTCTTTAGGTTAAAATCTGCTAATCCATGTAATGTGGCAAGTAATCACATAGATTTAAAACTCATTTTGCAGGAAAATATTGGCTTTACCCATAGGCATTTCAGAAACTCATTGATGTGAGAAAGTAGATTAAACCTCAAAGCATGAAAATGATATGGATTTCCACATCTTCACAACAGAATGCAACTTTCACTTTTTAACATAACTTAAGCATTTGGGTTTTCTATTAGTCAACATAAGCCTTTTCCCTTAACAGAATTCCACTTAGAAAAAACTCCAGCCAAACATAGGTAACCATAGATTCCTAATCAATAGAAGGAGTGGCATGTGTCCAACATCTTAAGGGCTCAAAATTTTACTCTTGTATTATTTATGAGGAACTCAGGTGTCCATGCCATATTGTTTTGGCATTTTGCCATTGAAAAGTCTTTTCTTTATCATGAATTAATACTCAGGTCTAGTTTCAGTAGTCAGTGAAAGAAACATACTTCTGTAGAAGATATTAATTTGCCTTTCTTGGGTGTCCATTTAAATAAGGAGCATATTTTATTAATTTCCTTTCAGTTTACCTGGCCATAAATACTTTTTTTGAATTTAGGTGGGATAGGAGGGGAATGCAGGAAGAAACTTCCCATATAAATTTGTGTACTTTCATTTATCAGACATTATTACTGTCATTTATTATTTAAAATATAATTGTTTAATAAATAGATCATTGTTTAATATTACTAACTTATTTTAGCTTATCCTGAATATTTGGCATGTGCCCAGTATTGTTTTAAGTGTCTCGTGATAATTAATACCAAATAATTAATTAATATTAATAATTCTCAAAACAGTCCCAAAGGTAGGTACTATTATTATCCCTTTTTATGCTGGAAGTTTAGAAAAGGTTAGAGAAAGCAAATAATTTGCCTATTAAGTGGAGGAGTCAGAATTTTAGTATAGACATTCTAAGACTACATACCAATATAAGTCCCACTTTGCTTTGATTTCCAGGAAATTTAGAGTTAAAATTGAGTGTTCAACTGTATTAGGCATTATAGGTTATACATAATGAGTTTGCTCCATTCCACTAACTGGAATTCAGCATTTAGCTTTACAACCCATATTAAACATATGTAGAGAAAGGAAGAGTTTCAAAACATAAATAACGAATGAGTTATTTATATTTGGTAGGACTGTAAATATCTCAGTGTATATTTTCTCACGTGTTATAAGTCCAGCAATGTACAGCATGTGAGATGTGTCTAGTATGCCTGAATAGATATAGTCATAAATTTTAGAATCTGCTAAATCTTTGTTTTTATTTCTTTCTTTTTAAAAATAAACCATTCTAGCTATACAATGTCTGGGAATCTAATTGGTTATTAATTGATCAAGAAATTGCCTCAGAAGAAGAAATACTAATCAAAAGCTTATCACTTAAAAAAACCTTGCCTGGAACATATACTTTGCTCCCAGGCTTTAATTTTAAAGATTTATGTCTCATTGAAACTTACCTCTTTCATACATGTGAAAAACACACACACAAATTCTCCACCATCATCAAAATAAAAAGCCATCTAAGTGATTTAAAAAACAATGCCATCTAGTTATTCTAATAACACTGTCGACTTACACGGCAAAAAAATCAGAATTTTACTCTAGGGAGGCTTTTGAGGTATAATGAAGTGAAATTAAACTCTATTAACTGCTAGTGATAGAACCTCCCTAAATTGGCTTTTATTGAATTGCCCATGATATTCTTGTTCACAACAACCCATTTGAATGGATAATTACAACAGTAATAATACTTGCTCATTATTTTTGAACAGATGCATCCTTTTCAAAGAGACTGTCATAAAACAATAAAATGATAAACAGTTTAAAAGCTTACTAAAACTTGGGTAAAATCTTCCTTCTAAAATATTGCTTTCACCATCATATTATTCCAGAATGCTCATACACAGAATCTCATCTTCAAGATGAGGTTTGTTTATGGTGATTGCTTATGGTAATGGTTAAATGTGAAGAGTGCAGTTGCAGAGATTCAGCCCCTATAGTTCCCTCAATCGAAAACTTTAGAAAATGATAAACTATCAGCAACTAATTTTGTATATGCTGACTTAATGCAGATGACTGAATAATCACTTTTTTTTCTTAGTAAATTGTACAGAACAAGAGAAGAAAAGATATATTCAAGGACATAACATTATGTTCAGTGGGTGTGACTTGATACAGCAACACAGTTTTCTAAAAAATATTTTCTATCTGATTATAGGACAGAGACTGAATATTATTAATCTATTATATTAAATCTCTACAAACGAAAATATGCATACCCACTACATATTTACCAAGTAGATCAAACATAAAATAATTTGAAATTATTTGACTAGATTCACTGCCAATAAATAGTATAGATGTGACTATGTAGGAAGAAATCAATTATACTACAGATTTATTTATTTTAACATAGCCTTATATGTCTTATACGTGCTTAATAAAGATTAATGCAACATACTTAAATCTATACTAATGATAAATAATATTAAACATGATGTAATCAATGATATTCATAAATAATAACTATTGGCTAGGTAGTCACATAAATGATTTAACTAGAAAACTTGAAGTTTCAAAACAGAGTTCTATTTATTAATAAATTTATCATTATTTTCTTAACATTCTTCAAACTAACCCTAACAAATTTTTGAAACAGTATCTATTTTCCATTCTATTTACCTATAGAATGTATTTAAAAAGGACTTTTTCATTAAAAATAAATTCAGATATATTTTTCACAAATTCATGTTTTAAATTTTACCCTAAACATAAAATATATTTGTTTTCTACTAAGGTAACTGGTTCTGTAGTTACAAGTGGGTCATGTTTGGGTATTATAACAGCAACCTTCCACTCACTGATGTTCCTCCTGTTTTCAAATTTCATTTTCAAGGCTGCTCAACTCGTGAAATCCATAACCTCTCTCTAACCACTTATGAATTTGTGCTCTTTTTAACACACTGCTTAGGTATATTTTTATGTTTTAGACTGTAGTAGTTTTTAAAAAATAAACCACCTTATTAAAATAAAGGTGACTCTAATTTTCAAAGTAGTGTAAAAGTAAGATAAATAAAGCAAATAATTGCAGATTGCCTGATTCATATAAAATTAAAATGAATTATTTTTATTCCAATGTATTAATTCTCGACACAGAACACTGATTTTAACACCTAGTTAATTTTTTCACAAAATAATTCTAAGTTTTTCCCCTTCCTACATTCTTCTCTCACCATCCATTACCTCCTCCCCTAAACCCAAACCTTTAGATTCCTGGAATGTATTATACAAAATTTCAGAGCATCATTTCCCACAAACTGAAGTAACAAAAAATTGAAATCATTTCTGACCTTCTTTGAAACACTTATATCACTGACAAACAAAATAAGGGACAAAAATCAGTCTCCAAAAAAATTGCAAAAGATTAACTAGCTCTATCATATCAAATAGGTTAGGGTTTATTTAATGCAGTATAAAATGACTTGTGTGATACTGACCTGAAACTTACCTAATATAGTATTCATACTCTAAAGGAAAGCTTGCAAATAAATGAGACTCCACAGAATTTACCTTCAAGTCACTAAATAGTTGTATTAGAAATTAAATAAATAAATGCTAGTGTCGAAATATAAGCATTTTCCAATATGAAATTAATTCTAGCAATTGCAAACAAGCCCATTCCCTTTATGTATTTTAGTCTCGGAACTGCACTGATTTCTGAAAAGGTTGTCTTTTACCTAAAGAAATAAATTCACCTTCAACAGACCTTCCTATCAAGTAAATGACTTATCTCTGGCATTTGAAAATTTCAAGCTATAATACAGATTATTTGAAAAATAAGGCCGTGGTACTATTTTAAATGACATGAAAATAGTTCATAATTTATTTTAGTGATCCAAAGGCAGACTTAAACTCATGATATTTTACTAAAAAAAGGAACAAGATCATTATTTATTCAACTCTGTATATACATTTTGGAAAAAACAGACACCTACTGAGAATTTTTGTCTTTTCCACATCCTGAAAATTTAATGGCAGGTAAATATAATAAATAGGAAATAATGTTTATGCTCCTCCGTCATGTCATTATTCCATTAATGAAAAGTTTCATTATATTTGCATATATTTGTATATTAAGTTTAACAAAATTTTCTTTATTTTGTACTCTGTGTGTTAATTCTTTTGATGATTAAAGGAGGAAGTTAAATGTGCTTTATCCTTAATTATCTCCTGGTCTATTTATGAAGGTATTTATATAAATATATGATGATAAGTATATGAAACTACCATAAGATAATATTGTATATAGTGGCACAGGGACAAGAGTGTGTAACTGAGTCTAAGTGAGACTTGGATAGAGCTTTATAGTGGAGCAGTGTTTTGAAGGAAGAGTTGGCATTTGACAAATGAAGGTCAAAGGAAGGGCATTTCAGGAAAGGTTCACAGTATATTGAAAAAAATATTAGCAAGAAGCTGAATGATACACTTAACAGCTACAACTATAGCTGGAAAGAGAAACCACAGGTCAATAAGACTGGAGAGAGAGTCAAGGTCAGATGACAAATGGTCCTTTATTAAAAGTCATGAATGTTTCCAGAATCTAGGAATCCAAGATAGCCATTAAAAGAGAGGGATGTGACTGATTTGGGTTTGAGAAAGGTATTTTTCATATACTGTGAAAAGTAACTTCAGAAAAATACAAAGGAAATACACTACTTTTTCTAAAATTTAATTGATAAATGAACCTTGATCTGAAGGGGTAAGATATATAAGATTAGAATTTGAAATACAAGACTGATGAGTAAGGGAGAAGAAGAAAAATGAGATCAAAGTAGTAAACCACAAGGCTAAAAGAATTATTAATAGATCGAGTTTTCTTTTCATCTTTTTTTGTCATAACCAACTGTACATGTTATTCAATTAGTAAATCAATACATTTCCTGATCTGACAATTTGATTCAGGATGAGTAGAATAACTGCCCATACCCAACTCCTACTCTCTGCCACCGATATCATTATTCCAAGAATTGGCTCACTTTCCTCTGAACCTTAAAAATATACTAAAAATTTTTAAAGAGGAAGATTAAAACTACTTGTGTATTAATGAGTTCTCATATGGGGCTAAACTAATTTTCTCTGGGTTTATTGGTCAATGACTTTTGAGAGGGTGACTTGCAAAACAGCATCCAACTAGGAGTAAGAACTTTATTCAACACTGTTTCTTGATATGATCACAGGAAGTCATCTAATGAGACAATTATACTTGATTTCCTTCTGTGCCTCCTTCACCCAAAGAACTTAATTAACTCATATCACGCAACTATGACCAAAAAAGACCAAAGCTTACATCTGGTAACTTAGACCTAACCTCAATGTTTTCAGTTATTCGGGTCTCAAAATAAATCTCTATCAAATTTTTATATAAAAATAAAACCTTGTCTTTTTGTACAAAATTGCTGTTCCTGTCACTTTGGCAAAAATCAGATTACTATCTAAAACATAATACTATCTAAAATTCTTATGCAGTACCTCTCATTCTGCCTTCTACCACTCAAAATAGTTGCATTACTTGATGGAGAATCTAATGAAAGTGAATAATACTTTTTTGAAGTAGAAAAATCACTGTTACTGAAATGCTCTGGCTTATTATTTTGTCTAGTTATCGAAAAGTAAAAAGTGACAACGAGAATGACAGTAGTGACCTCTATGATGAGGCTGATAGTGGTAAGAATAATGAACAAGCATCTGCTTATTTAGTAAAAATCATTTGCAGTTATCACCACATTCCATGAGTCGAGTGTCATTATATTGATTTTGCAAATGAACAACTTGAAATGCAGAGAAATTTAGCAACTTGCTCAAGATCAGTCAGCTAGAAACTCAGTCTGATTACAAAGCCTGTGTGTATATTTCTTTTTTGTTTTTATTCTATAATGCAACTTAGAATATTCTTCCTTTTTAATACTAGCTTTCAAAAAAATTCATGTTATCTTTTGTCATTAATTTGTTAAAGTACTTAACAAATGTGGTAGCTCTGTGTCAAGCCCATTTTAAGCACTAGAAAATATAAATACAACTTTAATAAGTAATATTCAGTATGTTAGAAAATCAAATAATGTAAATAATATAAATGAAATTAAATATAATAATAATAACAATAGCACTGATAATAACAATTATTATGACAAATTCTTAATTAAGCAGTTATTATGCCCGACACTGCTTTAGGTTTCTTTTATGCATGAATTCACTTAATCCACAAGACAATCCCACAAAATAGGCATTATTATTATCCATGTTTCACAGGGAAATTAAGCACACAAAACAAAAACATAAGAAAATCATTGTAAAAGACTCAGAAGAGAGGAAACCCACTTATAAACTATTCAACAAATACTATCACATGCCTACTGTGTGGCAAGATTTGCTTGATAATTAGGGAAAGCGTCACTGAGAAGGAAGCATATGATTTGATTTATATGGGTTTCTTTTAATGAATAGGTAAAATAGAAAAGAGTATTCAAAGTCACACAGAGAGCACTACAAATGCATCAAAAGCATTGCATACTGGACAATTGCACACAGTCAGTCAAGTCACTATATATTCATGGTTTCTAAGCTCAAACAGTATTTGAAGTTGCTTAGCAATCCTATATCCCTTACCAGAGCTTTCTCCCCAATGTTATTTCATGGTTTCCTGTAATTCTGAAACTTCCAAATACCCTACTTCCTGCTTACCTTTAGTACCTGATTTTGCTTTCTATTTCACAGGAGATAATCAAGTTTATGTTTGTTACTACATCAAATTCCTGCAAACATTTGAGTTAACATTCAAGAAATGGTGCTGGGGACATTGAACAGACAACTGCAAAAATGAAGCTAGATTATTCATTGATGCCATATGCATAAATTAACTCAAAATGGATCAAGAACTGAATATAAGAACTAAAACCATAAAATACATCGAGGAAAATATAGGAAAAATCCTCTGTGACATCAACCTCAGAGGTATATTTGGTGATGTGACACCTATGGTAAAGGAAGTTGAAGTAAAACTAAACAGTTGGGACTATATCAAACTAAAATGTTTCTGTACAGGGAAAGAAAATCACTAAAACAAAATGGCAACTCCCTAAATGGGAGACAATATTTGTAAATCACACATCAGACAAAAACTTAATCTCCAGAAGCAAGCATCCATACACTTCAACAACAACAACAAAAAAAAAAAAAAAAAAAAAAAAAAAAAAAAAAAAAAAAAAAAAAAAAAAAAAAAAAAAAAAAAAAAAAAAAAAAAAAAAAAAAAAAAAAAAAAAAAAAAAAAAAAAAAAAAAAAAAAAAAAAAAAAAAAAAAAAAAAAAAAAAAAAAAAAAAAAAAAAAAAAAAAAAGGAAAGAACACATTGAAAAAAAAAGGGCAGAAGAGATGAAGAGATATCTATCTAGAGAATACACACATGTGGCCTACAGAAACATAAAAAAAAAATGCTCTACATCACTCACTATCAAGAAATACTGATAAAAACCACAATGAGATATCATCTCACATCTGTGAGTAGGGCCTATATCAGAAAGATTAGAAACAAGTGTTGAAGAGGTTGTGGAGAAAAAGTAATCCTCCTACACTGTTGGTGGGAATATAAATCAATACAACCTTTTTGGAAAATAGTATGGAGATTTCTCAAAAATAAAGATGGATTTACCTCCAGTAATTTCACTTCTAGACATATACCCAAAGAACACAAAAACTCCAATCGGGAAAAATAATGCACCCCTGTGTTCATAGCAGCACAATTATTAGTAACTAAAGCATGGAAACAACCTAAATGGTCATCAGCAGATGACGGGATAAAGAAACTATGGTATATACATTCAATGGAATTCTACACCGCTGTTAAAAAAGATTAAATTGTGTCTTTTGCAACAAGCTGGAGAGGGGTAGAGATGATTGTGCTAAGAAACATTATCCAGAATGAAAAGAAGTACAGGATGGTTTCATTCATGTGTGGAATGGAAAGAGACAAATGAACAGAAAAATCTCAACAAAATTCACAGGACATAAAATTATGGCTAAGGGGGGTGCCGGGAGGGAGAAAGGAAAGTGTTAATAAAATGGTGGTAAAGGATACTGGGACTCTGGTGGTGGGTGCTGTGTGAAATGCACACAGATTGAGGTACAAATTCAATGCCCTTAAAAGCATTTAACATGGTGAAATAAAACAGTTCTAAAATTATCATAAAAATATGCTGATCTCCAGGCATTCCTTATTAGCTGTATCATTTATCTTATTTATTGGTATCTTTAAAATAAATTATGTGTAATAACAAATTGTTGTATAATTATGTGCTACCTAAATATTCCAAATGTTCCATGCTTGCTAAAAATGTTGAGCCCAGGAATAATAAGTTGAATAAATACATGTAAAGAAAAATCTTTGTTAAGCAAACAAGATTAAAGTATTAGCAAATTGTTACAGTCTTCTATGTCTTCAGGCAAACCAATAAGAAACTGATTGCTCAATATTACTTATTACAGAAGCAGAACATTGAAGGTATAAAGACTTCTGCCAACATGAGATAAGTAGGGTAATTGGGCTGGAGAATCATGTGACCCAAAGATAAGATGAGTATGTCTATCTGTCTTATATCGATCCCTACAAAAATGATTATATGAACTTAAAATACAAAAATGTCTGTCTGAGCACAGTTTCTGTGACATTATTTCTACACTGAAGGTTAACATAGACAAATGAAGACCCATCTGGGAAATATTCTCTCTTCCTATATGAACCAAAAAATGAAAAGGAGAAAACAGTATATACAATGTTCTCTATTTTGACCATTACACACTCATAGTTTTAGTGACTGGGTGTCAAGGCAGGAGGAAGTGCTAAGTAATCTAATTTGTTTAATTATAAGGTCTAAACCTACCAACATACTACATGCATATTTTCTTTAGTTTTCTCTGTTATAGTAATTATCATATATTAAGGACATGCCTTTGTACAGAATGCTGTCTCAACCAACTTTCTCACAGAGCTAGCTCAAAGGAGTCTTCTTTCTTTTCCAGTTATTATCAAATATTCCTTCTCTTCTGAATGCAAGTTAAACTATTGTTATCCGATAAGTAAATAGTTTTGTCTTCCATGAAAACCAATGGACATTTTTCAGCCAGTGTTTTTACTTAACTTGATCACTCTTTGAAACTCTGACTTACAGATTTGTTGGTTTTTCATCATTTTTGCTTGCCTTTCTAGTTAGACTTTTTTGTTTCCTTTGTTCTTTATTAATGCCTCAAATAGTGACACTTTAGATGACATTATATTATATGAAAAAAGTCCTAAAGATTCCACACACATATGTACACAACTACTTAAAATAATAAATGAATAAAGCTGCAGGATACAGAATCAAAATACCAAAAAGAATAAAGGAGTTGTAAATAAACTTAATCATGGAGGTGAAATACATGTATATGAACAAATAACAGATGAAAGAAATCAAAGATTACACAAAAGGAAACACTTCAGTGGTCATGGATTTGTAAACATGGATTTGTAAACAAACTATAGATTCATTGTAATCCTTACAAAATGCCATTAACCTTTTTATCAGAAGTAAATAAAACAAATTCAAAATTCATATGAAATACCTCAAATCCTAAGAAGTACTAATTTAGGACAGCAAAAGCAATCCTAAGAAAGAAGAACAAAACTAGATGCAACACTTTCTAATTTCAAAACATTATAAAGTTAGTGGAATATAAAGTATGATATTTGCTTTTCCAGTCAAGATGGCAACCTGGTAGGAACAAGACTCACATCCTCCCCATAAAGCAACCAGGAGTTCATTTATTTTCCAGAAACAAACATCGAGGTAAAGCAGGCACAGAGGCTATAAAGACAGAGTAGCAATCATGACAACAAAGGGTATATGAACATGTCCAGATTCAGAGCTACACCACAGACTCGGACTCGAGATTCTGGTTATGGTAGAGGGGGTTGAACTGCAGGATGAACCGGCCCTCCCAGGAATCATGAGAGCAACAGAGAGTCTGTCCAGCTGGACTGGGACACGGAGCAGAGGGAGAGGGTCTAGGTGCGGGTGGAAGGGACACCAGTGCTCCTATGGCTTGAATGGGAGATCAAGTGAGAAAACTGTACTGGGTGCTGCCATAACTGGAATGTATGTAGGGGAATCCCCCATACCCAACCCTAACCACCATATTTCCTTGGAGTCACAGGATCCACCCACTGGAAATCCCACCCTCGGCCTTAAAGGAAAAAGAGAGTCTTCCAGAGCTAGATAAAGTCAATCTACCCAGTATTGTCACCTTGTCAGTAGAGGGGAAACAGTAGCCTGATTGCTGAATGTGTCTGGGAGCTGGGACACTGGGGGAAGGCTTGGCAACACCCATACAAACTCCAACCCCATAGACTGAACTTAAAGGTAGCAACAGAAGGCCCACATAAGAACTTTAACAAATCCAATCAGTGGTGACAAAACTCAAGAAATCCCAGTGCCCGAACCAAAATCTAGCCTTACCTGGTGCAAGTAAATACTTTACAGAAGGCCTCACTGCAGGGAAACCTAATCCTTAGAAACATAAACAGAATGCCAAACAGCAAAGACAGAGAAATCTGTGCAAAATAATGGCTTTAATAAAAAACAAACAAACAAACAAAAAAAAAACGAGGACATCTAAACACAACAGATGTATGTAAATTACCTGAGGATGAATTTAGGGCAACAGTGATAAACACATTCACAGAAACCAAGAAAACAATAGAGGAATAAAAAGAGAACAACAAAAAAAGAGAAGAAATGATGTAGTTCAAAACAGATGTCAAAAAAATAAAGATCATAATAGCTGACCTAAAGAATTCAATAGAGGCACTCAAAAAACAGGATGGGTGAAACCTCCAACAGAATCAGTGAGCTAGAAAATAGGGCAGAAGAATGTCCTCAAGTAAACAAGCAAAGGGATAAAGAATGCAAGGAAATGAAGATAGCATTCGGACCTATGGAATAACATCAAAAGAAAAAAAAATTGTATTATAGCGGCCCTCAAAGGAGAAGAGAGAGAATAGGAGGGCAGAAACAGTATTTGAAGAAATAACAGCTAAAAATTTCCCCAACATGAAGAATGAAGGAGGCCTCCAGACCCAGGAAGATCAGAGAGTCCTCAATAAAATAAACCTAAGCAGACCTACACTTTGAGACACTGTCATCAAAATGTCAAAAATGAAAGATAAAGAATCTTAAAAACAGTCAGAGAAAAATGAGTCACATCCAAAGGAGTCCCCATATGATTATGGAGGATATCTGAACTGAAACTCTACAGGTCAGGAGGGAATGGCCTGTTATTTTCAAAAGGCTGAAAGAAAGGGAATTTCAACCTAGGATACTATACCCTGCGAGGTTATCATTCTGAAGTGAAGGACTCATAAAAACTTTTCCAATAAGCAAAAATTAAAGGAAATTATAACTGTAAAACCAGTTCTACAGAAAATACTAAAAGAATGATATATAAAGGGTAAAGTAAACATGCTTAAAATAGGTCCATTAGACCTATTCATTTATGTTTATTAGGGATATTGGTCTGCAATTTTCTTTCTTGGTGATGTTTCTGTTGGATTTTGGTATCAGTATGATGCTCGCCTCGTGGAGAGTATTTGGGAGTGTTCCCTATTCTTCAATATTTTGGAAGAGTTTGAGAAGAATTGGTGTTGATTCTTCTATAAAGTTGTGGTGAAATTCATTGGAAGAGCTATCTGGTCCTGGGCTTTGTTTTTAGGGAGACTTTTGATAACCATTTTAGTTTCTTTGCTTGTGATTATTCTATGGGACCTATTCAAGAACTTGGCATATATTATCTTATTTAAGATAAGCCTGTAGATTTTATTATCCACATTTTATAAATGAGAAAACCAAGGCTAAGAAATCTGCCTAAGGTTATATAGTATACAAGTGCTAGAGTCAAGGTTCAAATTGACCTTTTATGCCCAAATACTGTGTGTTTAATATTTTATCCTATTTAGTTTTGTTATTGATATTATTGTTTGAAGAGGTAATGCTACACAAAATTTTTTAATTTCACTTTCATCACACTGACTTTTTCTTTTTAGTTATCTTATTCTTGATAACTCCAATTTTTAACTTTTCTGAATTAAGGAATTGTGACTCAAGCTTATGTTATGAATTTGTATACATTCTATTATATTCCTTTCAGTGTTTGTTTTGGAAATATGCAATATATTATAGTCTTCTGAATTTCTTCTGAAATAAGTATTTAAAATAAAACATAATATTCTTTTCTTGACCTAAAACAAAAAAAGACAATAAAAAAGTAAATAAATGTATGGTATTTGCACAAAAATAGACATACTAATGAATGGGAAAGAACACAGAATCCAGAAATAAACCCACATATATATATATATGGTCAACTGATCTTCAACAAGAATGACTAGAATACGAACAGGAAAGGACAATCTCTTCAACAAATAGTTAAATGTAAGTCCTGGAATTATAAAACTCCTAGAAGAGAATATAGGTGAAAATCATCATGATGCTGGGCTTTGTGATAATTTTTTGAATATGACATTAAGCACACAAGCAATAGAAACAAAACTAGACAACCACATGTAATTAAAAAGTTTCTTTACAGCAATAAAGTGATCAACAGAATGAAAAGGAAACCTAAAGAAGAGAACATATATTTGAAAACAACATATCTAATAAGAAATTAATCTGCAAAATATACAAGGAACTCATACAACTCAATAATTAAAGCAAATAATCTGATTTAAAAATGGGCAAAGGACTTGGAGATTTATCCAAAGAAGATACGCAAAGTGCCAAAATGGAAAATGTGTAATGTCACTAATCATCAGGGAAATGCAACTTTAAACCACAATGAAATTTCACTTCACACAAGTTAAGGTGGTCACTATTAAAAAAAGAAAAAAAGTAATAATATTAGGAAGGATGTGAAGAAAGTGGAAGAATTGTGTACTGTTACTAGGGATTATAAAATTGTGTGGTCTCTAAGAAAACAATATGGAGGTTATTCCAAAATGCAAAACAAAACTACCATATGATACATCAATTCTATTTAGGTGTGTGTGTGTGTGTGTGTGTGTGTGTGTGTGTGTGTGTGTGTGTATACACTCACAAGGCATATATCCAGAATTTAAATCAAGATCTTGAAGAGATAGCTGCACTCACATTCATTGCAGCATTATTCACAATAATCAAGTTATCAAAAAAATCTAAATGACCATTGAAAAATTAATAAGTAAAATGAGATATATAAATAACTTTTTGAAAGGTAAAAAAATTGAGTTTCATTTTGACAAATTATGATAAAACAGAGAAATCAATATGATCCCCACCTATGACAATAGTCTAAACTGCTTCAAGACAGAATTCATGAATTTTTTAAGAATAATTTGTCTTATCAAACACATAACTTATTTTATATCTAATGCATTGAAATTATGTTTACCTCTGGAAAATTTGCCCACATATGGTATTTTGAATATCAAAAAAAGCACATGTACTTGTAAGATAATTTAGTTAATAACAAGTATCCCTTATGTTGTAGCTTCTCAGTTTCTAAGGCTGATAATAGTTTCATAGTAAATGACTAACTATAATATGCTTAATTTTATATTTACATTTTAATTAATTATGAATAAGAAGGCCTCTATCACTCAGCAAGTATAACATTCACCCACTTAAAAGGGAACACTTAAACACTGTGGGTTGGAATATAAATTAGTACACTTATGAAAAACAGTATAGAAATTCCTAAAAAAATATTTAAATGGAAATTCTATTTGATCCAGGGGTAATTACGCCTGGGTAATTATCCCGAAAACACAACACTAATTGAAAGATATATGTGAAACTTCATGTTCACTGCAGCATTATTTATAATAGCCAAGAGCTGGAAACAAACAAGGGGATAATGAGAATACCAGGGTACCTTCTGGTAGGGCAACAATTAGAGCAATAGGGCAATTGGCTCCAAAGGAACAAGCCACATATCCCTGGGCTCCAGTCCCAGGGGGCAGTGGGGCCATGGGGGGAGAGGTGTGAAAACCAGTAAAAACAACTCAGTAAAAACAAAGAAGCTTCCTCTTATCTCTTCCTGCCTACCTACCTATTTGCCTTCAATGCTGCATGCACCTTTCCTTAAAAACATAAATACCATTTATCTGTTTAAAAATAATGAAATTCTGACATTTTCAACAAAATGCATAGACATACAGGGAACTATGCTTAGAAGAAGACAGTGTATGACGTCACTTGTGTTACATAGAAAAATCAACAGCATACAAATGAAGTAAATCAAACAAAATAGACTTTTAGTTTATAAAATTAGCAGCTACAAGAAGGTAAGGGGTAGGCCAAGTGCATACAGGGGTGAAGGAAATACTGACTTGATGATGACAAACTTAGTATTATAAATAGATGTTCATTTACAATGATGAAATTTATGTGTGTGTGTGTATATATATTTGGTGGTTTTTTGTTTTTTTTTTTTGTTTTTTTAATATGAAGGAAGGCAGGCAGGAATGAAGTGAGAAGAAAAAGCTTTTTAAGAAAATTTTTTACATTTTAATTTTTCCCCCTGGTCCTGGGCTGAGAATCCAGGTCCTTAGGTTCTGCCCTAGACGTGAGTTTAACACCTCAGGCATCAAGGGGCAGTGTTCAATAGAATTCTAACATAAAAATAAATATATGAATAAATTATTTGAAAGCAGTCTATTCGATTACTGTAATTGAGTTAATTCTGCAGGTTTAAACCATCTTTGAGTTCAATTTATATCAAGCTCAGTTAATGAGTACCTGAGAGTCAAGAAAATGTTTATGACTAATTATTTTAGATCATGATTTAAGCTATATAGTAAAATATTAAGCAAACTGAAAAGAGTTGAGTAGTATAAGTGGGAAAACTACATACTATTACAATGGGGCATGTTGTCGGTGTAATTTGATACTTGAAAGATTTCATCTCTTCCTATCCCCTACAAGCCTGAAAACAGGGCAAGGCTTCTCTTAGGATGCACTTCTTTTGGTAGAGTTAATATCAGTATATATATATATATTAGGACCTTTTATTACTAACTCTTTTGGGACTAGATAGCAATAATCAGTATGGTGTAGAGATTTGAAAGAATATCTCCCCTACCAGGAGACACATCCAAAGTTCAGAATGTGTCCTAACATCTGCCAATAGTCTTTCTTGTTTTCTCTGAAAGACAACTCTAAATGGATCTTGCATTGCACAGGCCAAATACACCTGATAATAGAAAATATTTGGAGATTCAAACTAAATCAAATATGTTATTTTCATAATTCTGCCTAAAGTCATGCTCTGGTTATTTGTATTTATCAAGATGTCCTAATTCTCTCAAAGTGTTCTTTGGAATTAGTTTTTTATTTACATTACAGGAAATTGTAACAACTTTAAATATAACAGTATATTTCTGTCTCTGATCTGAGGTTAATAACAACTGGAGTGCATAATAGGTTATGCTAACAGCTCACTTGGAAAGGTACCAGCATTGTATATTGTGAAATAGAAATGAGAAAGAAATTTCAGTCATTATGATTCAAGGTTTTGGGAATAAATATTGTATTTTACCCAATTCTAGCTGGCTATGTTTCCATCCACCAAACTAATGTCAAATTATTTTACCAAGCTCCTTGTTTGTGCTTTTACAAATTTAAAAGTATTTCTGAATTCCTGCTATGAACTGGATAGGAAGATTGATTTGAAAAGGAAAAGATAAAAGAGAATTGTAAAATAGGATTAGCAGTTTTTCTGTTTTCCCTGCTATTTGTTTCACTTCTATTCTGGGGTACTCATGATTGAGTCAGAGGTTACCCCAAGATTTTTCTCCATAAATATTAACAAGTCAGAATCTCTAATACTATGTTTTCTGACAAAGACAATGGAAAGTGGATGGCTGCATAGATCATTCAGATATGGAAAGTGATATCAGCCAGGACTTCCAGACCACATGAAGACTGAACAGTCATCTAGTTACACAACAGAAGAAAGAGTGAAACTATTCTCTGTGTAACAGCTTCCTTAGCAAGTCCCCCAAAGAGGTATTCTAGAGTTTCATAATGGTCATGCCACCATTATAAAAGATTACAAAAATTCAAACATGCATGAAGGTAATGATTTCCTAATTTGGGAGTGGACAGACTCCTACAGACAGTCATATTTTTACCCAATGTACCAAATAAATTTATTATTTTCGTGTACCATGATATAAAAAGAGGGAGGGGAAAGGCTAAGTTTTTAAAGTTATTTATTCAATAGGGAATGTCTAAAACTTTATTACAATAAATTGGCAAGAGCTAAATAATAAAACTGAACAGAAATATATACTTTTGGAGTCTTTTGAGTCTTGTAAGTAAAACAAGCCAGGTTATTGATAATCAGGCCCCAGGCACATCCAAGTTTACTCACCTAGCTACTTCAGGAAAGGGGCTGAAATAGAGTCAGCCTGCACTTGACCAACCAATTGCTCAGCTAACTTTTCACCCGATTTGCATGTTACTGTACCAATGGAACTGATTTGCAACTTAATTTTCAAAATGGGCCAGCAATTGGTACTGATGAACTTCTAACCCTAATTTGCACAGCTGACCAGATTGACAATTATTGTACCATCTCTATGTGGACATATCTCGCAACCCAGGAAGTGCAACTCAGAGGGCAATCCAAGATCTTATTAAGTCTGCATCATTCAGGTTGTAATCTTAATAAAACTCCAAGTAAACACTAATTTTTTGCTTCAACCAGGTCTAATTTATTTATGGGATAACAAAACATACTTCTCTAACCATAAAATACATGCCAAAATATAAATGGCTATCTAATATTGTAAAGGAAAGTAAGAGGTATACTTCATCAGAAGAAATCATACCTGCTTTCTTTTAATCACAAACGAATGGTTATTCCTACTCCAGTTTCATGGAGTCCTAATTACTTCTTCACTCAATGGGTATTATTAGACATGAGAGCTCCGAAAAATCTCAGCTGCTTGGCAAAGAAGTCTTCACTGTTTTATTGTAAAATGTGAAGCTTCTAAAGTCAAAGTCATAGGATATAATAAGAAGACATATGGTGAGGTTCAAAGTGCAGCTTCATACACATTCCACTTGGCAAAGTGCTGCTCATAATTTGGCAAAGTTAGGAATCCAGTGTCAGCTGGGTTTCATTATAAAATCAGTTCTCAGTTTAAATCGTTCTATTTCATGGAGAAAATTTGTCATGAAAAATGAGGCAAGAGTGATTCTGTATTATATACAGAATAGAAAAATATCAGGCTATGATCTGAAGCCTGAATGGAACAGCTAAAATGGGAATCAAGAATGATCAGACAAGATTTAAAGAAAAAGTACTGGGCATGACATTACCTGTCCACTGATTCCGTATGTGCTTCTCATGCGAATCTAAACGAATCTTAAATATTAATGGTGTGAACAAATGAATATTTTCCTTTTCTAGTGATGTGAGGAACTTTGAGATTTGCAACAGATACATGGCTTGTAGGGTATTATTAAATTTTGGTAAAATATTCAAGTACATTGAAATGGTTCATAGGGAAGAATTAATGAATGTGTGGAAAAAAATGTTCTCTTTATAAATACTAGTTTAGCTGAACTTCATTTATTCCTACATCATCGGTAAAGATGGAACCACAGGAGAAACCATACGATACTGCTCACTATTGGAAATTGTATTTGAAAATTTTTCTCAGATAGCCACCACTCATCTATCTAAATATTGAAGATAATATTGTAGAACTGGCAGGGGAGTTCCAATAAATAAAGAAACAAATACTTCTAGCAAATCCTTATAGTGTTTGTTTTTGTGATATGTATTTGGTACTTAAGGAATTAGAAGTCAGAAGTATGGAAAATCTAACTTCTCAATGTCATTAATGAGAAATTTCTGTGAAAGTTATGACTTTTGAAGTCTAAGTTTTATACCTGTGAAGTTTTCTCTAGGAATAGATGAGGTTTTTTTTAATGAATTAATGTAGATTAAATTGGGTTGTTATTTGAATTACTAGATTTCCCTTCTTGTATATTTCTCTATCAAATCACTATTTTCTTCTCTGCTTTGCTTTATCTACACATAGTAGCCCCAGTTTTTTGTTACAAAGAAGCAAAAATTGTATGTTAACAACAGTTAAGTATTTCTGTGACAGCTTGTCATTATCTATTATTTAGAAAGCAACCTACAAGATTTATTTCAAAGGAAGTACTTCTGATCAAGAAATCCTCATTAGGAAATTATAGACAATATTGTCCCACAGACCTGTGTGACCTTCAGTAACCCTTCAGAGCAAAAGCGTGTGGTTATATTAAAATTAATTTCTATAAAAAAGTTTGGAATTTAAGGGGAGAATAAGTAATTCAAAACAAAACATCCACCCAGAAAACACAAGACTCTCAAAGATTTCAATTCATTTGCAGAAACGAAGATTTATTCTCCTTAAGTTAGACTCTCATAATGTAGAGATGCAAGTTGTCTACTATCATGCAAAAATCAGAGATCCTACTGATATAGGCAATGCTTCACTTTTAAGTAAAATACTCACCAGCTAGAGGTTTTTTTTTTTTTTTTTTATTCTAATTCTCCCATGTTTCTTCTGTCTTAATTGCTCTTAGGAACATAACTAGGTTAAAATTAGGTTTATCTGATAAAATCTTACTACCCTCAGGACAAAATACTGAAATAACTATATGTTTTCCTCTATCAAAATCTTTTGCCAATACTAAATGATCTGAACAACAGAACACCCTGACTTTTCCTGTGATGAAGCATAGTAATCAAAACCTAATATTTTATAGAAGAAACATGTTCCAAAGTGGGATTAAAAAAAACAGTAAATTTTATGTGACCTTTCAACAGTCTTAGACACTAGTCTGAAACACAATAATTTTAGATCCCTAATAGTGAACTATAAAATGCAGCCCTTAAAAAAAGAGAGCTTTGTAGCTGTAAGCCTTTACAGCAAAGATATTTGCTATTATGTTTGGGATACAAAAACAAAGACAATAACACTAAAGAAAATTTTGTTTTCCAGAGTAGAGTGAAAAGACCCTATTAAATGCTTTTATGGAGACTGTATTTTCAGTAAATATTTTG
Source organism: Solenodon paradoxus (assembly GCA_004363575.1). Lineage (NCBI taxonomy): Eukaryota > Metazoa > Chordata > Mammalia > Eulipotyphla > Solenodontidae > Solenodon > Solenodon paradoxus. Next base: position 495,663 of record RJWH01000115.1, on the reverse strand, counting down.
TCCAGTTAATGTAGAAGCTTGTTGAATTTCCAAATCTTCTTATGTTCTAAGAACAATTTCCTCTCGCCCCTGAGACATTCTCATGGTACCTGAATATTTAAAACTGAGAAAATAATACATCTCCCCAAAATATTTCATACTAAGAAATAATTAATAACCATCTATCAGATTAACAGTTAAAAAAGGATTTACAGTTTTTCTAAATTTTATCATTCTGGATGAAAAAACAGTTGATGAATATTTTAATGAGAAAGAATTGAATGTAAATTCAGCTAACACAATATCTTGCTCTGCCTTTCAATCTTTTAGACTATAAAACCTGGAGTAGCTCTTGATCTTTCAGAGATTTAGCCATGAGAATAAATTAGAAAATAAATGTTAATTTCCTTCAAAAACTGTAAAATTCTGCAATGCATTATAAACGTAATTACATATTAATTTCAATAATTGTTCCAAAAGTCCAAGAAAAGTAAGACATATAGTTCTTTTATTTAGATACCTTCCAATCTCACTAGGAAGTAAAATGCATATTCACACAAAATAAATTAAAAACTATATATATACATATGTATAATTCTAAGAATTTGCGATGAATTCAGAGCTTTAAACAAATTTAGGAAATACAATTCATAGGGAATCAAGGAACAATTTGTTTCTCATGGGATTTAAAAAGAAGTGTTAACATCAATTGTAATTCAGTTAGTCCAAAGGGAATTTCATTTGTGAAGAGATACAGTGTTTTCAGCTTGAGATATATTAAGTTTGCCATGTGAAAAAAAATGTGCATCTAGTGAGCAACTGGAATTATGTGACTGAAATTTGAAGATTGAATGTGGAGACACATATTCAAGACACAAAACAATGAAGCTAAGAATAAAGATCACATTTAGAGAATGATGAAAAATCAAGAGTAGGGATTATAGATAAATGTAGTAACTGAACAGAGTGGTAAAGAAAAGGTACTATCTTGCAGATAGAAAACAGAAAATTGAAAATTAAAATATTCTATAGGATCTGTGAGAAATTGAGACTAGAGTACACCATTTGAGAAAGAAATTTTAGTAACATGGAAAACAAAGATGAGCCTCAAAATTTAGAATTTTCATAATGTGACAATTTCTCCTTTACTTTTGAACACATTCAAATGTTCTCATATTGCATATTTCCCTTCATATAGCAACTGAAATCCTGGATTATGAGTTCCCAAACTTGGTACTTCAACAAGGTATCTGTTTTATCATGAAATGTGCAATATGAGAAAATCTGAATGTGTTCAAAAGTAAAGGAGGAGCAATTGTCATTGGAACTGAAAATGCTTAAGAATGAAAGGCTAAACCTGGAATATGCTTAAGCATAGGGAATGGAAAGAGTAGAAGAGTTTACTTAAAAAAGAAAGAAAGCTATTCCTCTTAGGCTTGGTGAAATTCTATGAGAAATGTTCTGAATGAAAGGTGGGAATACAGGAGAAAAACTATGCCAAGACTCAGTATTTTTTCAGAAGTAGAGGCTAAGATCATCTCATAAGGGTAGGAATTCAGAGAGCAAGAGAGACTGGAAGCTAATGAGAGAGACTCAAGCTAGCCCACTAGTTGAACAGGCTGAGCTAGAATCAGTGAGTATTGGTACTTTATTTATGTATTTGTAATGGGCATTAGGAAAGACCTGATGAGAAATGCATGTCAACAATCTGTATTTTTCAGGTCAGGATAGTTCTTTTTCTCAAAATTGATCTGAGATTTAGTATGACAGACAGATATAGTCTCTTGCTTGTAAAAAGCAAGACTTAATTGTGAAATTCCTGTGAATCACTGACATACTATGAGTAGTTTGTTCCCTTTGAGTGCCCATAGATTAATTTCATACTGATTTAGGGTAGGGATTTCAAGAACCTGTTTTTACAAAAATAAATATGGAAATACTGGCTTAGTTTTAGTTTTAGTTTTTGTTATGTTTTACTTTAGGGACTGGTTGGCATTGTCAGGAAAGATTGCTCAACACTTGAAAATTAGTAAAAGATACTCCTGGGTGTCATTTTAGTGGAGTGACAGAAGTCTAGAAGATTTTGTGGTGATTATCTCATTCAGTAGGGGTGGGTAGTTTTGCTGATTGTCATGCAAATTGTATTGTCCAAAGCAATACAGATGAACTTTATCTGATATATTTGAGATGTGATTAATTTCCACTCTCTATATAACATATTTTATTGCTCTATAGGTTTCATTAACTATTCATATGTATTAGCAATCTTATTTCAACATTCCTGAATGTCCATATCCATTACATTTCTCCTTTAAACTGGTTTTGACATCTATCTGAATCTCATTAATTTATTTGCTTCTACACTTTTACCAAGTTTTCAAAGTATTTTACTGGCTTTAAATATTTAAAAATTACAGATATATATATGTACATATATATAAAATTGCATTTTGGATTGCATTGGGTAACATTCACAAGTTAACTTCTTTTTAAAAATTTTCTGAACATATCCTGTAAAATCGAACCCAATGATCACCCCAAACCTTAACTAAATGTAAACATAAATTAGACTAACAGCAAGAGATAATTTGTAAAATACTTTCTACAGTTTGCAAAATATGAGTAAGAGATGGGGTTCATTTAACAGTAAGTGAAGAGATATCTCCTCTAGACACTATATAAAATCCTGTTTTAAACAAAACAAAAAAACATGTTCCATCCATTTTAAATAACTTTTTTTTTCTCCAAAAACTGTCAGGCTTCCCTCTCCCATCTGTGAAGACTTAGAAGGAATTAAAGGGAGCTTAGGGCTTGAAATGAAAGCAGAAGGAAGGAGCAGGTGAAAGAGTCACTGCCTGTAATGCTGAAAGTTGTGCCGGACCCAGGGGCACTCAGTCAGAAGGCAGACACCTGCTTCCTCTGCTGGCCATCCACCTGTTACAGAGCAGGGCTGCCCTGTCATGGAAAAGGGTACCTTTTGCCAATCCACACAAAAGTGCTTAAAAGCCTCTGGTGCCATTATTCCTGTACTAAGAAAATTATGTATGTGGTCAGGAAAGGAAAAATGTCAAAATAATTACATTTATGGAGAAGCTCATTTATTTACATTTATGGAGTTCATTTGGATAAGACTGTCCTATAAATGCACCTTATGGACTCCAGGGGAACAGTGCTTGTCAGAGGACTATATATAATAACTGTATAAGAATTATTTGTTCCATTTTATCTCAGATATTGCAAACAACTGTTTGGAAACTTATAAGACCATGGCATCACATTACATGTAATTTTTGCTATTATTATTATAAATAAAATTACCTAATTATTTTAATTACCCTTTGTTACACTTTAAAAGTATAATTTCATATAAGATTGGGAATCAGACATGTAAACCACTGGTCTTTCACAATGCATGAGATGAATACATTTCACACCTGATTTATATAATGCAGTTGTACAGTCTTCTGGGTAACATTATTTAGCTTTATATGAAACATCTTAAAAATAAAAAGTATGATTATCCAATTCATGATAAAAAGTCATTATATTTCAGTTACATCTCAAATAGAGGAAATTAAGCTGAGGGTAAATAATGACAATACATTAAGAAAAGAAAAAAGAAAGATTAAGACTTCTCTGGATTATAATCCAGCACAGTCTATTCTACATAGAATGATATACATACTCTTATAAAATGATTTTCTTTAAATATCTGTCTTGAAAAATGTAGTTACAAAACAATTACTTTTCTGATTGAAAACAATTAACTTGAGATTGCTCAGAGTTGCTTCCTTCCTTCTTTCTGCCAAAGAGAATACCTAGTTCAATTTTTTTCTTCTTCCCCAAATTCAAGAAGAATTATTATGCTTGTGGATAACTGCCAAGTATGCTTACATACCAAAGAATCTGGAGGAGAAAAGAAAAGTAAAAACAAGTCAGAGCTGGTAGAAGACAGAGTTTCAGGGGAGGAGCAATGGAGGTGTGCAATGTAATGGAAGTAAAGAGAAGGAAAAGATAATTGCATTAGAGTGTTTGGAAATATTTCACACTTTTCAAGATATGCATGTAAAGACATTGATCTATTTGATGAAATTTGTGATTGCTGCATTTTATTCCTTTCATCATAAAATTTAACTTGAATCAAAGGTTTTAGGATTTACAACTAATTTACATACAGTGAATGGAGTATTTTTACACTTGCAATTACTAATTTTTTTCTCAATAGTCTCAGAAATGAAAGGTTTTATTCATTGTCTTGAGTAGTTTATTAATGTTACTGGTGCACAATACATTGTCTCATAAAATTAACAGGAATGGTTCATTTGTACTTCAATCTCTATATTAAAGCTGTACTATCAACTTTGACCTTCACTTTGTAATTTTATTTACAGCCAAGTCCATAACTATAAATGGTACAAAACCATAATCTGTGATGTATATTACAAAGTCTCTAAACATCCTGCCACGTAGTACTGTGTAGCCAACCAGTTGGGAGTTCCTACTTAATAAATAATGTATATTTACACTGAGATCTGTAATCTCCAATATTAGGAGAAATACCTAGTTTGGAAAAGATTTTATGATGGAAAAAATGTTATTTTGAATGGAATCAGATGAAAAATTTTAAGATAACATCAAAGATAATGTTAATAAAGGCATGAAAATCATAAAAAGATATTTCAGTAATCCAGGTCTGAGTGTAAAGGATTGAAATGTAATGATGCCTGTGTGAATGGACCAGACAGGGGGAGGTTCTAGAAATCTAATAATAAATAATAGCAGTAATCATCAATTTCAGTGAGAAAAAGAAAAGAAAAGAAATTTAAGGAATACAAATACTAGAGCCTGGGAAATTAGGAAGATGATGGCCCTACTGATAAACATTTTTGTGTAAATTAGAAAACTCCTATCCCAATCTTCTTTTTTGGTATTCCTTAACTAAATGTCTAAAATAAGGATACTATGAAATCATGAAAGACTTTTTAAAATCATAATTATTTATAATTTAGTTTCCAAATTACAAAAAAAGCAATAGAACCATTAAAAATATTCACTACTATATAAAAAGCAAAAATTGGTTGAACAATAGTACTAGGCAAACTTACCTGCATGCCGTCACCACATGATTATACAACCCATTCCTGTCAATAACAAAATTATAATCTACCATAATGTAAAATAATCTTCCAACAAAGATACAACAAAGATTAACAAAACACCCTAAACCACAAACTATTTAAATCAAGAAGGCCTACAGTTTTATAATATAAACTTGCATTCCTTGTGTGAGTAATTCAGCTGTTCTATGTTCATTTCCTTAATTTTATGATCACATTTCATATAAGTAATGACTAAATTATTCATGGGAAATCCAAGTTTAAAAAGTATTGCCCTGAAAAATATGTAAACAAATTCAGAAAAGAAACAAAAAATTCATCCGTTCCTGAACAGGTCCATTTTATAATATCAGCTGTTTTAATTAATGATGGGTAAGTATAATTTATCATTTATTATTCAATGATTCGTTTTTCCTACTATACATAAAAGCAAATATTACCAATGCCAAGTTCATCAATCCTCACCTACCATGAATTTTGACTTATTTTTATAAATTACTCAGTATTACATCTTCATATCTAATTCTAAAATTTCTCATTAGTAACTTGTTTAACCAAGCATATAATTATGCACGAAACTCCCTTTTCGCATCTCCACATAAAATTGTTCTTCCCACGACTATGGTCTCCATAAATAGAATAGAGTCTAGCTACCATATGTTTAAACATAATTGGCACCATAAAAGGGGTGGATTTCCTTCCATATGATTGATATTGTGGCTATAGAAACAGATCACTGCAAGTTGAATAAATGCATTAAATTTGTGGAGTAGAAGTAGATTAACTTAAGAGAAAGTATGAGGTATTCTACGGAGCACTTGGCTTTAATTAAAAAAATCTGCATTCCATTCTGATGTTGGAACCCATTGACTTCAGTCAAATCACTTTTTTTGACTTTAATTTTTTCATCTATAAAGTGAGAGTTGATGCTAAATGACTCATTCTGGTACTAAAACTTTATGACTGAAAATAACTCTGCATACTGGTTACATGGCTCTTAAGTTTCTAGGAATTGTATGTAGAAGTTTTGCCAATATCTTCTCTCAGCCTATCTGCTTCAACTCTTACATACATTGGGCAAGTTCCAGATTACTAAGTATCCCACTGAGAATTTTGAACCCAGTCATGTGAAATACTCTTCTAAAATATCTGTACAATGTCTAACAAAAATAATAAACCTATTACTTGGACTGTCCTAAATCAAATGTCTGAACTAATGCTACGGTGAATTTTTTCCATATTCAACCATTGTTCTTTTGCTTCGAAAGCCATTTCCAAGGACGTTAGAAATGTCAGAAGGGCGTTTCTCTCCTATTTCCCTCCTTTCCTGGGAAAGTTACAGAATTAGATGTAAGCACATAACTCAATTACAGAAAAGATCTTCAGAGGACCAAAGGAGAAATAATCAATCACAGAGTTTCCAAAATTGCTCCAGAAACAAAGAATTATAGCCTTGCTTTATGAACTGATTGCCACTCACTCTGTTGTAGTATTAGCAATAGAGATTTCTCCCTGTGTAAGAAATTATTAACTAAGTAACAGTAAAGGTCTTTTGCAGGATATATTGTCTATATTTCCTCATACATTGTGCCTATTGTATCTATTATATGAGGTTCTCAATAAATATTTTGTTGAATGAGTGAGCAAATGTTTTTGCATGATAGCATTACAGAGCCAATAGCCTGCACTGAGTAGATACCTGTAATGCCCCTTAAGATAATAATCACATTGCCATTCTAGTTTTTTTATAGAACCTTTATCATTAGTTATGATATATGGGACTCATACAATATCAAAATTATATTCAGTTTATGTTTCAAGAAGGAGAAAAAGAGACAACTAAGTAACCATGAAAAAATGTGGCACAACTATTAATAATGTAATAGGAATTTGGAAGATCAATTAATATCTCTAATTACCCAGTATATAATTCTTTACTAAAATTATTCATTTATGAATGAAGTATGTTTCAGGATCATTTTTATGGAAGAAAATATGCTAAGTGTCTAACAATCTTCACACTTGAACAGTTCACATGTGGAAACACACAGATGGGAAAGAAAGACTTGTCTAATAAATGAAGGGCCACAGGAGACCTATAAAAACAATGCCTTAGAAGCATAGGCATGGAATGGTACTTGTGAGATATCACAGAAGACTCCAGAGGGGAAATTAGCTCGAGAAAGAGTTTTCAGAAAAAAATAAAATAAAAGAGAAAGAAATTGCAGGGAAGAAAATGGAATGAATAAAGGAATTGAAGTCAATGATACATTCAGGAATAAAATGTCATTCCACAAGGAAGAAAAATGTAGGTGTTTAGGAGAAAAATATTGAATTATAACATGATTCCTTAATAGCAGTTTTGAATTCTATCCTGTAAGAAATATGGAGACATGATCAATTTAATCAAGAAGATGATGGGATGAGAAGAGAAATTGCATCTAATGTGCCCTCTACTTGTCTTTTTTAACGAATACTGCAAATGCTCAATGGTCTTTATCTTACTTGCATTCTTAAATCTACTTTATTGCTTGAGATATTCTGGAGCGATAACTGATAGGAATTTGTGACAGGTCTAATGTAGTGGTAGGGAGGGTGACCCTGAAAGAACGTCCTGGGATTCTTGGGGATGTGGGTGGATACTGATGGCAAGGATTACTTAGAAGAAGAAAGGAAATGCTGGTGTAGGGAATGAACTGAGATAAACACATTTCTTTGGGTGGGTTCGTTTTTGAGGAACATCTAGAAAACTGGTGGAAATGATATGCCTACTATTCAAAAAGAGTTTGGAGCTTGGTGATGGAGTTTTAGGAGTCACTGACATACAGAGTGTGTGATACTTGAGTGATTGTACAAGAAAATAATTATAAAGTAAGGAAAGAAGATAACTGCATTAGAACCCCGGTGAGTACTAAGCAGACAAAAAGGATAAGGAAATACTAGTATTATTTTCACAAAGGAAGAAAATGTTTCCTGAAGAAGGCCTGAGTCAATAGTGATTATACTTCAGAGAACAAAGAGGATGAAATCACAGAGGATCTACTAGATTTTGCAAATTAAGAGCTAACTTTTATTACTTCAAAGACTTATTTTTAGTACAGTTGTGGGTTCAGGTATGAATGTGAATTTAAGGAAGGGTAGACAGAAAACACAAAGTTCTTTTTTCAAAAGGTCTGTCCACAAGTTGAAGGGGTTATCAGCAAGTTTATTGGAGTGGACACCTTTTGCTGCTGTTTTTCTTTTCAGAATGTAACGGTTTATTTCAAATTTCATCAGGAAATTTGGGACTTATCATTGTATCGCCTTACAGATATGTGATCGAAATGTTGACTATACTGAAGTAAATTATTTTCACTTAACCCATTCACAATCTACTGCTTGATGATGTAGTAATTATAATTATAAATGTAATTATAAATGATTATCCTGTCTAAAGGTAGAGTAAATGATAGCAAAGTATCTTTCCTCAACTCATACATGCATGCATCACCCGTATATAAAACTTTATTTTTAAGACAAGTATATTTTGATTCCAGATAATCTTAACCACCCAGAAAACTTACCTACTTTTTTTTTTTGCCTATGTCATGTATTTGAAAATATCTTGAATTAGAACAGAATCAGTAAAAGGATATTTAGCAACAATTGTTGTAGACTTTGATGCCCTTCTGGGTCCTGTTGGAACAGCTGCATTAAATAGTTAGTACCATACCAAGAGTCTTCTAGAACTTTGGATTTTTTCTTAGCAAATAACATGTATCTCATAGAATGATTATGATTAGAAAATTAAATAAACAAGGGATATCTCATTTATTAAAAATATTTTACTGCTATATGCCACTGGGAGAGGAAACAAAGAATCTAATTATTAACAAATTTTCAAAGGAGCTAGACAAAATAGAATAGCAATATATGCCCAAAGAAAACACCTGGAAATAAATGTTTTATTTGTGACTAACAGAATATGCAAAATTAAACTTCCCTTCTAGTTATCCCTCTGTAATTTTTTGAATTGAATGTTAAAAATTTAAGAAGCTTTTTTATGAAAAGGAAAAACATTTTGAAATACTTATTCTTTCATCAACCATTTTCCATAAAATGCTGTTTTTAATTTCAAACAGCTATTCATTTTTATTTAAGAAAAGTATCAATTATTTGAGGCATAAAGCAATAAAAAAGCTTTGATTGCAATTATTTTTTGTGTGCAACGAATGTGAAATAGAATTCTTTATTGGAGAAAAAAAGCAGGAGATACTACAAAATAGATTATGAAGTTTCTTTAGACATGAATTGCCCTTGTTTATACTTTTATCTTTCAATATTGAGAATTATAAGTCCAATTGAAAAAAATGAATAAAAATGAGAAGTGAATCATATTATTTCCTCAAATTCAAACATTCTCATTAAATAAGCTAAATTTTGCCTAAAATTGGGACAGAAATTATATATACTATTGATATAGGGCATTCTAATACTAATATTTAAAACATTATTTTTATAAGAACTCTTAAATTGTGCTATGTATAAATTTTTTCATAAGAAACTCTCTAGTATGTTTTATTGAAAATAATTTAAGTCTACAAAGCACAGACATAACTGTTATAAAACTGACTAATATCAGTTGATTTTCCCCTATCATGTTATTCAAATACTTATTTTTTAAATCCTATATGGTAGGCTGAGGAACTGAAAAAATAAGTAAACTTATGTGTCAGTGTTAATAGCAAATGATTTATTTAGAAGAAGAAAACATCTCACAGTTTTCTCATGTTTTACTTAACAGTTAAACACTTAATCAAATCTTGGTGTTCTTATTGTAAAAGCCTTTTTATCTTTATTATACTTAGAAATATTTTCAGTCAGCAGAGTTAATGCAAGCTCATTAAGGAAGTCACAGCACTCTGTACATTAGGACTTTGTCCTGTGCCTCTGCTTTTAGCCCAATTATCCTACATAGTAGGCAGAGGAAGGACATTGTTCCAGCTCCCTGGTTCCATTGACATTTTAAGTCTCTGTTATAATACTGTTCATTTATCCACAGCTTCTCATAATCAACCAATCATAAGGGCTACTCTGGAGTTTCTTAAAATATTATTTCCAGCAACTATGATTTACTTAATTTAGGGTGAGTCTTCTGAATTTACATTTTAAAAATCAGTAAGGTACTTCTTAGAACCAGGTGCATTTGAAATAAACATTCATACCTCTGCTTTCTTATCTCCTGAGGATGATCTATTTTACTCTGTTGTGACTCTAGTTCATGGACTGTTTCCTGTACACAATTTCCTCTCCTTTAATCTTTCTCCCCATTTCTGTGTGCTTATGACTGACATCTGCATGCTTTCATTTTAAAGGACAAATCTCATATCCCGATTCTCTTTCACATCTGAATTTAGAGTACATTCCCCAAAGATAGGAGGTTTGTGAATAGGAAACTACTAGTGGCTTAGCTAGGACACATGTTAGAAACACAAGATGTTTAAAGCAGGACTAGACAAGGAAAACAGGTGACAGAAAATGTGGCACATGTGTAGGAATACACATTTATAAAACAAGTAGAACATAAAGTTGTGATCAGAGACCTTACATGGAGGGTATAGAATTCCATACCAAATTAGGCTAAGCATCACAAAGGGGTAGACAGTCCCGTCAGGGGTGATAGGCTAAAACATATACTAAGACATGTACATAAACAACTGTCATTCAAGGCATAATATAAGAAAATCTCAAAAAAAATTACTAGCATTCTGAAGAAGGAAACAGAGTATTAAAGTGTACTTAAGAGTATTAGAATGAACTTAATGGAAAATAAGCTTTTAATCTACGTTCTGAAATACAGGTCAAATTTTAGAGGTGAAATATGAAAGAAAAGTGTTTTGGCAGAGGGAATTAATTAAACAATGGCAGAATGAATCAGTATGAACACCTTAAATAAATTAAAGCAAAAATTTGTAACAGGAATTGACTATCATATCTTCTAGATAGGTCACTCAGATGTCTAGGTAACTGCTCCTGCCAATAGAAATGACACATCTAAGGTAATTCTAAGATTGATATCTTAAAAATATTTTACTTAAAATTTCTAGGAACATATATCGCAGGTAAACATTTGGAAGTATCATTATGATTAGAAATAAAACTTTACTCAATATCTAAACACAAGCAACAACTCCTAGCAAACTCTTTAATAAGGATTTTGATTGTGCAGAAAAAAGAGAGATAAAGATATCATGTAGTAGTTAAAATAAAACTCCATGCCTTAAAATATATATTGTTTTCTTTGAATCCCTAAATGGGAATGAGCCACACTAGGAAATTAAGACTTATGAAATTAACACATTTATGAAATTAAATCACATCTCTTATTGACTAAGAGGCAATGATAACTACAAAATAAGGTGACCATTTCAAATAAATAAGTGATGCTAGAAGGTTTAAAACATATGTTAATTTAATAGTTGATCTGATGGTCTTTAATATATTTCCTAATTCTGTATCTAGTGTTGCGTAAAACCACCATTTGGAGGATACAGCTTGGAATAGGAAACCCCAATTCACACTTTGAGAATTCTCAGAGAATGTGACTTTTAAAAAGTTAAGCCAAACATTTCTAAAAGAGAATTTCAGTCATTTTATTACAACACATCAAGTTTGCATACACCACATGCACACACCTCTTACTATACTATAACCATCTCTTGAGTCAGACAGAGGAAAACATGGATATAAATGTTTTCCAGCCTGAATGTTAAGGCAACAAAATCCTCAGTTATGCCTCAGTTACAATCATCTTTGTACTTTTTATCTCCCTCTGTCAAGATTTTAAAGATACTCTTGTGACCATTCATACGTTTGCTACTTTGATAAAGTACTGATTCTTTTTATTCTGTTTTTCATTCTGTAAATGTCTAGACCTTATAATAAGAATAAAATTTACCTAACATATCCTTAAGGTAAAGAGTATATGGTAGCCAGAATCTATAGTACAAGTTTAAATGCCATAATATTTAGTTTATTATATTTAAATTTTGTTAATCCAGAATTATCACCCAAAATACAGCATGCTGGTTCAGGTGGGAATAATAAAGGTAACATGACTAGATGACTAAAACAAGCAAACACTTAAGAAAGATAGAGAACTGTAATCTGCTCACTAAAATATACCAGAAGGATGCCACAACAGTATTGATTGAGCATGAGGAAGAATTCTCATCAAGACTCAGTAAACAAGAATAACATAAGAGAAAGCTCTGGAATGAATACTATGATGGTCTATTAGGACACTTCTATAATTAATGTAATGTTCTACCAAAGGATAAAAGGCAGGAACACAAAATATCATTATTTCTATGCATAAAATAGAAGCGATACAGAATATTTTATTTGAAAGTGCGCGTAATTTGTGGTCATCTGAGAATTCCTATTTCTCCTATTATCAACATCATGTTAGCATGGCCATTTGTAAAAGTTAATGAAACAATACTGATACATATATTCTAATAATATTAATACATATTTTCCAGTCTTTTCAGATTTTCTTAGTGTTTTTTTGTATTTTTTAGTTTTAATGAGGTGCCATTGGTTTACACTACTACATAAGATGCAGAAATATAACTTCACACCTGATACATGTATACACACATCCACAACCAAGTTTCTAGTACCTTAGACCATTATCCAATTGAATCTTCCCACCAGTTCCTTCTATCTTGTCTCGCACCCCTCTAATAATAACCATGTTGTTGTCGTCAGCATCTAAAGGTTTGTTTTGTTCATTTTCTTTCTTCATATTCCATACATAAGTGAAATTATTCAGTAGTTATCTTTCTCTGACTTATTTTGCTTAGCATAATCATCTCAAGTTAATTTTCATTTAATGACCTTTCTATTCTAGGATCCCATCCATGATACACATTACATTAAATTGACATGTCTTCTTAGGTCCTCTATACTGTGATAGTTTTCTCCAACTTTTCTTGTTTTGGATGACCTGACAATTTTGAGAACTAGTCAGGTACTTTGAAATATGTCTCTCAACCAGGAATTGTCAGATATTTTTCTCACTGATCATGCTAGAGCTATGGGGTTTGTGGAGGGAGACCACAGAAGTAAAGATCCATCCTTATCACTTCATAACAAAGGTATATGTTATCATAGCATATGTTAAACTTTCCCACCTCTCTGAAGTATTGTTTGTCAATTTTCCTACATAACATTACTTTTTTGCTTCCTTTCTATATTATACACTGGAAGGAAGTCACTATGCACAGCCTAGATTTAAGAATTGGTCAGTTATTTACCTGGTCCTTCAGAACTGAATAGCTACATAAATTTTCTGGAATTCTACAACATAAGAGAATTATCTATTCTCTCATTTATTTATTAAATAATTTACTTAATTAAAATATATGCATGCATACTAATCTATATGTGAACGTATATAGAGAGAGACATAAATATATTAATCTCAACATACTTCTCCCTTTGCTTAACTATAATCTCCTAGTCTAATAATAAGAAATCTGGCTTTCATCATTTGGCAGCCATTATTTACATGACTATCCAAGTTGCTACTGATTCCTTTTTAAATTTGAAGCCAAATCCTGTTATTCCTGTAATTTTTGGTGTAAATAACACCTAACATAGAAGAAGCTAAACTAACATACTTTTCTTCATTCTCTTATGTCCTTATCACCAGCAAAATATGTTTCAAAGGCTAAGCAATTCTTGTTTTGAAGCTTACTCTTGTCCTTAAATAGTTAGATAGCCAGTAGGATCAAAATTACAACTAGATTATGCTCCAAATGTTTACTTTCCAGTCAGTCATTTGGACTTTTGACTTTTGTTCTAGTTGCAACAACTTTAGAAATAATGGTAAAGCTCCTAGGCTAGCCCACAAAAGTCTATTCAACCCAGACTATAGTTGAAATGGTGTACATTTGCAATTAAAAATAATATAAAGTAATATTAGTATGTAAAAAGTGAAACATTAAAGCAATTAAATAATAACTAGCTTTGTATTAATATTAGCTATAGATGCTTAACACAAAACAGAGAGGCTGAGTGTAAGAAGTCCATTAAATTTGGGGAAAAAGTCTGTGAAAGGGACAACCATCATGATGACCTCTGAGACTGCTGGAACACACAGTATATGATATAGGGTGGATTTTAATCAGACTGGACAGGCAAGCAGGAATTTAATTATAGTAGGTTTTATACACTATGCTAATAAGATTGGCTTTAAGTTTAGGAGAATGGGAAACCAATGAAGAATTATATACAAAGGCATGACAGATGTGATTTGTGTCTTAAGAACATTATTCTGATGATAATCTTAAGGATGGATAAGAAAAGGGTGAGAATGGAGGCAAGAATAATAAAGAAAATATGGAATAGTAAAAATAAGAGATGAAGACCTGAACCAAGTTAATAATCCAATAGACTTGAAAAAAGGAAGATTTGTCAGAAATGAGAGATGATAAAGAAAGACACTTGTTATCAGAGACTATTTTCTGTCACTGGAGTAAGGGAGGATTGAACTTCTATGATTTCCCTTTTTCTGATATGAGAGATGAGGAAGTTAAAATGGACATCTGTTGCTGGTAATCAGGATCGAGAATATGGTAGAAAGAGAAATTTGGAGGAATAAGTAATAATATAATAGTGCTTTAATAGCATGATTTCCACCAAAAGAAGTCTTATCTTTCAGTCACAATTCAAGTATTTTTATATTAACTTTTAGTGAGAGTGACTTCCTAACATACCTCTAAGAACGTGGAAAACAAGGACAGAGAAATTACTTAGAATTCATGTGTATTTATAAAATATTATCTAAGATGTAACTTCATAGCTATAAGAAGTGCCATATAGAAGAAATTAGGTGAAGATAACATATATCAAATCTCCCTTAGAGGTAAGAGAGAAGGTGAGACAAAGAGTAGAGGAGTCACCAAACCAGGTTTTAGACAGGGTCGCTCTTTCAGTCCAACTGGAAGTGAGTATTTTGGGGATTTAGGAAGAGAACTGCCTAGGGAAAGGCATGTACAATGGGTTGTTTTCTTATAAAAAACCAGTATCTTGACCCAGATATATGTTTTTTAGGATGGAGAAATAGTACCACAGATCATTTCAGTTATGATTTCTACTCATGAGGGTTTCCTAGTGATGTACTAGGGATATTATTTGATAAAAATTAAACTCTTCATTGGTAGTTTGATAATGTTTTTATATCCTCTATAACTGTGGTATATTTCATTTGTGATTTAATATCATAACTACCTACAATTTTTATGATATAGTTTCAATTTCTACCCATTTAATCTCATCCCTGAACCATTTCCTTTTCCCACTTGTAAATTTTTTTTTTCTATGACACTTCTACGCTCCTTTCTCATTGATTCTCCTACTCCTCACCTACTATGAGTAGAGAGACTAGAACCACAGCAATAGAAATGCAGACGACATACCAGATTTCTGGAAATCTGATTCTCTTGAATAACTAGTCATCACATTGTACTTCCAGGAAACAAATCAAAAGGAATGACATTATCAACAACAAAATCAAATAATCTATCCCAGGCCATCAGATATTTCTTTATGTGTATGTTAACTGATTCTAATTCAGAAGCTGGCATATAGCCTGAAATTAATTTTTATACTTGCTTTCTTTTCTATGGAAAATGGATCCATAGGGAATTGATGATAAAGATGGTTTCTATATGGTACTTCTATGTTAACCTTATTATCTAATGACTATGATAAAAATTAATGACTGTGATTAAAATAACACAAAACAAAAACATCACACAATTTAATGAGTATTTTTTAAGAAGCAATAACACCAAATACAAAAATAAGTCAATAAAGAGGGGAAGATTCCTAAATATAATCTTTATTATTGAAGAATGGTGTGAAAAAAGGGAAGTTTCTATGGAAGACTCCAAAAGTTTAGATTTGAGTCAGATATAATCAGAATAAATATAGTATCCATATATTACATGGAGATTTTAGATAACTAATATATTCAAAGTGTATACTGATAAAACTGAAAATATGAAAGGGAAATGTTCAATATTTAGCTTATAATTTGGAAACTACTATGCTAACAAATGTTATTTACTTTTTAAAATGTTTTTTCTTTATATTTCTTACATTTAATAAAATTTAATAAGGGAATATTACATCATCACATTATATAGCTTTAATGTATAGATCATCATGTCAACATCTGTATATAATACATTTTTTATCACTAACATTCCAGTTCTATTCTTCACCATAAAATTGAGCCCAAATTATTCACAGATATTTTTGAAGCTAAGTAGATCCATTCAAAAACATACATTTTATTAAAATGTATTAATTCATTAAAACTTTAATGAATCATAATCTGTTTTATGAACTGTGACATGAACTGGACAAGCAAAAATACATGAGCAGTCAAATGGAAGAGACACATATGAACACAGATAAAATATAATGCATTGTCCTTTGTGTCATTAGTGTTGAAGAAAAATTCTCTATCTCACTGTCTCAGGGAAAGCAGAAATTCTATCCTGAATATAAAAATCAAAGCATGACTAGGACTCTGTAGAGAAATAAAGATGAACAGTGGATTCAAGATAGACTTGAGCATGAATAATGTCATGGAGACCTGACAGAGTTTAGCATGAGTGGGAATCATCAGAAAAGTAATAAAGCCTATGCATATGATATGGCTGAGACACAATGATAAAGAATGATGCTGTAAGGGAGAGAGGGGACGGGTTGCACAAGATCATAAACACCAAATATAGGCATATTTGGAGGGGGGTCTTGGGATATACCAATTCTAAGCATCTGAGAAATAATTTTATATCTAACTTCATTCTTTCATAGAGTCATCATTTTTATTGGTAGGTAACAACAAACACTAAATACCTGTAAACAATAGGAAAAAAAGACTTAGTAAACTTGGAAACCATGCAACTAGAACCAATGGCCTATTGCCCTGAGACTGGAACAATTAGGAGGACTGAGATCAGACATTTCCTATAGATTTACAAATCAGTTGGGTCCCACCATGTCAGGTTTAATTTTGCTCCCACTTCATTGTTGAGGCTTATATTAGCCCAATGAAGTTAAAAGCAGAAAAAAATAAACTACTTATTTTGACAAAAACAGCGGCTTCCCATTGACAAACTGTGAACACTTAGGAGTACCACCAGGCAAGGCAGTGGCTGCCAAGTGAACAAAGGGGAAGGAAGCTTCAATCAATGCAACTTCTTTACTGTTATTTTTTAATTTAATTTTACATATAGGGTTTCTGTTTAAGAAATTTTCCATGGAAAAAAAAAAGGAAAGAAAACCAATGATATCAAGGTTCATATTTTTAAAAACAGATTTTTAAGATTTTTTACATATAATTCCCAAGGGATTACTGATATTAAGAAACTCACTTGATATTATCTAAATTAGCTTTGTGAAGCACATTTAATTGCTTTTAATTTTTTTCATTCTGTCATTTGGAAATGCTAGCTTTAGGATTATCAAAAACATCAACCTCACCCACCAATGTTATTGTTATAGTTTATCCCAACAGTGAAATTCAAGAGTTCAGAGTATGTTGACTTCAATACTAAAATGCTTTAGGAATGTTTAATGAAAACAGGTTCTAAGATTTAAATACTGGTTTTATTTTTTCCATACAATAATTTCTGACAAGTTCATTAATCACTTTATACCTCAGTGTATATCATACATAACCTATAGCATGTGAGTAATAATAGTATCTTTTACTAGGGTAACAATAAAGATTGAATTAATTTAAATGCATAAAGTATTTGGAGCTATGTCTTTCCAGAGCAGGAGGTATATTATTTTTAGCTATGTTCCTGATGCTAAGATAACTTTTGGGTCTTATTAAGAAATTGACCCAACTTATGAACTTACTTTATCAGCATCTGCTTAGACTAGAACTTTGGGCACATTGGTTACTTGCTTATTGTCGCTCCCTATTGTAATGTATGTTCTTTGAGAGTATGGAGTTCCATTTCTTTGTTGTAATATCGCCAGCATTTAAAGGGGTGCCAGAAAATAATAGGAACTCAGTAAATATTTGCTGACTGAACAAATTAATAAATACTTATTCCACTAAACTGGAATTAATTCAAGTGTACCTTAAGTGCCTCGGGTGTTAATGTGATATTTATAGTCATAAAGCAATGCCAAAAAAATCAGATGCAATCAAGGGAGATATAAAATCTGTTTATTTTCTTTGAGCTCAGAGCAGCTATGATTCTAGACTCACATTGTGATTTGAGTGATGGATAAAGGTTTCCAATTTATTCTCACAGACGATTCCAGAGCTAATCTAAGGGTTTAAAGGGGATGAGGCTTGGTGTCCTCCCAAGTTATGTAGACCCCAGGATATATTTGAATATTTATTCTACTTTCTAAGGTTATGGCTCTTATCCATTAAAAATTTAAAGTGCCTCTTTGTGTGTTCTAGGACAGGAAATGGGGACATTCCATTTATATTACCTAAATGCTACTGAGAGTTCAGTAGTACTGTGTGAGTGTGTGTGTGTGTGTGTGTGTGTGTGTGTGTGTGAGTGTGTGTGTGTGTGTGTGTGTGTGTGGAGGGAGAGAGAGAGATTGAAGGAGTCAGTATATGAGACTAGGACCTCATTTCACTACACCTAACGACAGATATGCCCACTCCAATAAACTGCCTATAATTTGAAAGGTTTCTTTGTTGCCCAATTATATATTTTTTTGAGATTATTAGAATCAAAACTAGAGAGTGAAGTAAGACAGAGAAGGGAGAAATTGATTCCTATGAGAAGAAATATGATAGCCCTGGAAAAAAAATAAAACTAGAAAAGTCAGGAAAAGCAGGGAGACAGGTTAGGTAATTGCCAAAATGAAAGGAAACTGGAGAGCAAACTTGAGGTTTCTAAAAAGCGTGATGTGTGTAGTGTGGTAGAATGTTCCCTTAAAAGATTTTGGAATTCTTGTTGGCATAATATCTTTGGAGACATGACAGTTTTTTTTTTTTTTTTTTTTGCTTATGTTTTGCCTAACTGGTTTATTTTGAAATTATACTTCAAAATCATAAATGTCATCAATAAAATAAGTATTTATGGACAGTAACTTTGGATGAGGAAATAGAAGGTCTGTGAAGTGTTAAACACTTTTACATTTTCTAGGTTTTTGAAGACTTTGGCAAAATTCCTGTTGTGAATTTTCTCTAAGAGTCGGTCATTTTGGGAACTAGGTATCAAGAATCAAACCGATTGCGTAGAACTGAAAATAGTTTATTTTTTTCACTTTCCTGTCTTAATGCGTTAAAATTCATAGCCATCATCTTTGTACATTTAGTGAATATAAAAGTGATAGTATGAAAATAGAGAGAAATACTTTTTAGATAATATTGTCACTATGTCTTACACAAAATTCTCTGTCATACCATATTTCAATATTTTCTAGAACTGACTACATAGGAAGAAATGGCTAATAAATTAATGAGGAAGAACTAGCATATGATGAAAGAATTAAATTATTTAATATAAAGACACAAACTCAAGCATATCAAATATCAAGTGTAAGATAATATTATTTATGGTGAAATTCATGTAAGATGAAGAATCAGTGAGGTAAAACTGGGGCACCCTTTTGATTCAGGTGCTTGAAACTGGCATGCAGACCATCTAGGGTCCAGAGGCCCAGGTTCATGACCTAGGGCTTTGGGTAAAAAAAAATAACTAACTAAATAAATGTTTTTCTTCCTCTCCCTTCCTTCCTTCCTTGAAAGTGTTTCTTAAAAAGTACATAAAGCTAATTTTATAAATAAATTATAATAATATAGACAAATACTTGATATAATATTTAGTGAATAAATCACCCTAATAAGTTATATTATCAAAATTATGAAAAAGTCAGCTTAGAAAGTCTAGAATAAGCACATCCAGTATTATATTCACAGTGAAAGTTTTGGGGGAGACAGATTAATCACTTGTTTTCTTTCAGATTTTATATTTTTTCTGTTTTTCAGAATAAACATTAATTACTTTTATAATAGGAATAAAATCAAGTAAATATTTTAAAGTGAATAAAACTTGCTCTAATAGTATTGTTTTTATAAAAACTCCCTGATGAAACCCTGCAATTCTATTCATGTATTACATAGATACTCTATCATATATGTGAATCTTCATATAACTGAAAAGATGCTTATTTCTGCCTTATATGTTTGCATTTATGTGTGGTGGGGGGAGTTGGATAAAAATCTTTATAGGAACTTTGGGAGGGAAAAGCAATTCTGTCATATCTTTAGTGCAAGTAGGAACAACTCTTTTTGGATCACTAAGTTTTTTTCTGGTTCACTGAATTATGCAGACTAAGTAGCTAATAAAATTGTAATATTTTATTTTGTTCATTCTTAATTTAATCAACTGTTCCTTCATTTAACTTTTTGTTGTCAATTATTAACATGCTCTCATTCTTACTTTTCAAACCACAGGTCATTCTCAAGGAATTGGTTACTAAAATTATTTGGCTCCAATTTTCTGAACTTCACCATTCTTAAAAGGAGGTGATTTAAATGAATTCTAAAATAATAAATGAATTTACACAAAACATAGTGTTCCTGTCTTCATAATGGAAATAAAAGCTTTTAGTAAAAATAAAAGCACTGTGCTTCCTATATTTTGAAAACATTAAAACTAAATGTCATATTTCTTAATGGAAAAAATACATGTGTAATAAATACCAAAAGAGCTAAATATTTATAAACTAGTATTTTATAAGTAGTCCAGGCATTTCCTTATATTGTGTTATCATCTTTTAATAAAAAATGCAGCCTTTCTGATAACATGACCAATTAAAAACAACAAATAATATTATTCCTACTTTTATAGCAAAAGTTTAAAAATTATAAAATGTTTTATCACTAAAATCAACTCTTCAATTTTCTATAAAGTCTGAGAAATACTGTTACGGTTATTATAAATAAAAGAGTTATATAAGTTCCAAGGATTAGTTTTAAAATTTAAAATATGAAATTATATTAAGAAGAATTCTAAAAATGATCCATCAAGATATTTGACTTAATCTCTAGAACTGTGCATATATGATACCATACCTTTGATTGTGTTAGTCTTATATGGTAAAAGGAATTTTGCAGATTTAATTAAAGTTACTAATCAGTTGACTTTAATGAAATAGGTAACTATATGATTGGGCCAAAAATAATCATATGCACCACTTCAAAACAGAGAGTTTTCCCCTGCTAATGACATAAGAGTAAATCTTAAGAATTTATAAATTATTGAGATAGATGGGGTCACATTGAAAGAACTTGAGAGTGGCGTCTAGGTGTTGAGAGCAGTTCCTGGCTAACAGCCAAATAGCCAAGAAGAATATAAAGCACACATCTTGCAACCTCAAGGAACTGAATTCTGTCAAAAACTTGGACAAGCTTAGAAGTGTATTCTTTCCCAGAACCTCTACTTAGGAGTCCATGCAGGCTTATACTTTTCAAGATGCTGAGCAGAATACCGAACTGAGCTCACTCCAATTCGAGATCCATGGAACCATGAGATAATGACTGCTGTTTAAAGTCACCAAAATTGATTAATTTATTAGGAGATGATAGAAAATTAATATGAAAACGTAGACTGTTTACATCTTAAACAAGGATCTTAAACAAGCAAGTGATTATCTCCTTATTCCAAGGTGTCAGGAAAGAAGGTAGGAGGATGCTGATAGAGAGGATCAGGATATTATAGAGTACTGCAAGGAGAAGGGGAAAGAGTTAATATTTCAACACTGCTATTTTAAATATGCTTTTAAAGCAATATTCTTAAAATCAAACTGGAAAAAGAAAAGGAATATTTTCTAAGGTACTTTAGCACCACTTAACCACATCCATGGTTAAATCAAATATTACACATTTCTCTTTACTTCCTATCCTTAGGCCCAACCCTTGAATAGAAAGGTAGTGATATAGAGAAAGTGAAAAAAATAGCCAAGACCACATAATTCCTAAGAATTGTGGGAAAGTGAGGCAGAAGAGGGAGATAAAGGTAAAGAAAGAAATTGCGGTATTCTAATTTTCTTCCTTATTTTAGAAACAAGATTTCAAGGATTCCTACATTTAACTCCATGTTTCAGATGACTGAATGAGAGACTATAATGAATTGTGCCTCTCAAGGTTTGTGGTTATATATATATAGATACATCTATATAGAGATATATCTATATATATCTCAGTCTGGTAATGTGGAAATTGCTTAAAAAACAAAAACAAAAACCTGGTGCGCCCCGGTGGAATAGAGGTTTGGCACAGTCCACATACATTCCACGGACCCAGGTTTGCTTCCGGGGACCAGGGACAACAACCAGAATAAAAAACTAAATAAAATAAAGTGATTCTTCCTCCTCTCTCTTCCTCTATCTCTGCTCCTTCATTCCTACCTGTACTTTTCCTAAAAAAAAAAAAAAAAGACCTCATATTTAGCACTCTTGCCCCTTGCCTTCCATGCTTGATTCCTATGTGGTGAGATCAGACCCTGACTCTGAGATTCAGAATGAAGAGCTTGGTTAGTGTCTTGCTAGAGAGACTGCTGGGACAGTCAGATGCTATGAACAAGAAGGTGAGACAGATCTCTTATAGAAAGTCATAGAATTAGGTCCATGGGGATACTCACATCATCCACTGAGTCTGCTCAAGGAAGCTCCCAAATAATCTGACTTCCACGTGGCTATGCACAAGGGAACTACATTCATGGCAGTTTCATTCACATTGCAGTTCTCTCCAGTGGCTTTGACAATTTTCCGTCTATTAGAAAACAAGTGTCTTGAGGAAGGGGTACCTTTTTCTCATACAATAAAGTGATCATAATTTTCAGCAGTGGCCCTGGTTTCTGAACTCTAATCGAATCACAAGGAAAACCAAATAAGTATTACATATAAATTTTTAAAGCTTCATTTCCTATATACCTCAAATTTATAGTATTAAAAAATCTTCAAATCCAGTGTTCTTAAGAAAATTTCTGGCATCATTCAGGTTAGTATTTGCAAATTTTAAAATCCTATAAATTCATTCAATAGTTTTACTAATTTTAAATGGTTTAGCTTTTATGTATTCTTAATATTATGTGGGTTTGATTATTCCTGCTTCTTGCCCGAGAACAATATGTTAAAAGTAAACAAAACTAAAACAATCTCAAAATACATAGGTATACTTGTCATAACCATACCTTAGTTTAGGCAGCAGTCTACTAGGATTCAGGAATTGAGGACTATTATGCATTAAATTAATATAGATAGATGAATGGATAGCCAAAGAATAGAAGAATATTGAAAGTGTTAATGTCAGAAATTAGATGGTGCATATAGAAATGCTCACTGGAAAATCAATTTTTAATATCTTTACACAAAAATGTTTAAAAAATTGACACTGAGCAGTAACCCGGTATCTAAATATACATAACATTTGGTAGATAATGTGACATAATAATTTCAAGGTTTTATAACATCATAAAATAGTTGGAATACATTTGTTAAATGAAAAGAATGCTATAAAACTTAAGTTTTGTATACAAAACAAAATCACAGAAGATACAGACAGAAAATAGGTAGATAAGTAGATTGATGATGATGATAGATAGGTACATAGATAGAATTAATACCAAACTTCTTTGTTCTGTCATACTTAAGAGGGAAGATTAGAGTGAGCGAAGAAGAATGAAAGGTCAAGTGACCCATTTTAGGTTTTTCAGTGATTGCACTAACAGAGATACAGTATGAAGATTTTCATGACTCTAGTCCATTTCAAAGGTTCATGTTAAGACTTTGATTTCTGCCCACAGAGAGTAAAATTATATGTTACCTCTAGTTACCACTACATATCACTAAACAAATAACCACTGAAGGCAGCTGAATACAGTTATGGTCATATTCTAAATACAGCAAAGAGGAGGAAATACATTCTTTACCATTTTTCTTGCAATGATTTAGTGGCCAATGAGTTAATCATATGTATATAAAGAGAGGGTAATTATTCTTAATGCATGAACTAATGTTCTAATGTTGAAAGTTTTCTTCTCTCTCTTCCCCAAGTTTCCTTTAGTAGTACTCTTATTGTCAATTTTTCTTCCTCCTATAGAGATAACCTTCTTTATTTTATGTCATTCCCATTTTCTACAGTTGCAAAAACCACATATTCAAGGAGATTTAATCAGCCAATCAATCACTTTCCAAAGTTCCATGTCTTTTTGTGTTTCAAGAATACCGGAAGTGATGATAATATAATTCCTTGTAATTGATATAATTCTTACTAAAAGCCCAGCTGTGGATTTTCTATTCCCCTTGTTCGATTTCTGCTCCTTTTGACATTCTAAGTAAAATTTGTAACTATTATTATAATTAAGCATTTATATTGTATGCACATCAGTAAATATAATATTCTTTGCCTATTTCACAATGACTTTTAAACTGTATGCTCCCATATCAAATATCTATACATGCAAAAGAGAGAAAAAAATCTCTCTTGTGGACAAACAATTCAGACCATAATTGCAAACCACTAAATCTCCACATTTTCAAAAGAACAACTAAAGATTTGATCACTTCCTGGTTGATATTTTAATTCCATATTTCATTTGTTTGCCATTTGAATCAACACTTTGATAATATAGAAAGCTTCCCTCTTTTTCTTTTTATAACAGATAAGGTTTTTAGTACAGTCTTACTCTTTAGGTTACAAACAAGTTTTGTTTACTGTATTAATAAGAAATGTGTTCTCATAATTAAATTTAAGTATGAAAAAGGAGACCAATATTTCACTCATTACGAAGTCAGAATGTTAATGTTTATTATGTTCCTATCAGGGAATATCCAGAGACATGTTAGGTTTTTAAGTAGCACAAATACAGAAGTTCACAGCTGACAACTTTCGTGTACTTGGAGTCCAGTTAGGGATATAAACCTTACACTTAAAAATTCTCCTCAGAACAATGCAATAACTGAAACTATACAAATCAAACTCTAACACATGTTATCTGAAATAGGTGAGGTCATGCGGCTATTGTAGTCAGATCATGTTTGATTGCCTTTAAAGAGAGCAGGAGCTGAAGAATATTTTGCATGAATTATGAAAGCTTATTAAGTAAGGAAGAAAATGTCATAGAAGTGTAATAGTCATGTAGTTGAGGGCCATGTAAGTAACTATCTTAGGGGAAAAGCATAAAAAAAAGCAGATTATATTACATAGAGCTATTTGATAAAGATTTTTGTATAATAGACTCAAGGAAAGAATGACTCAAATGGCTTCAAGTTAAAGCATTATCACCGCTATTTCAAAAACTGATTTACTTGGAAATGAGATACTATAAAGAAAAAAAAAGGTTTAACTATTTAGTAAGTAATTTTACTTTAACTTGTTCAGCTTTGGGTCCACTTCTCTTCTGTAGGATAAAATAGACCTGATGTGGAATCTCAAACTTAGCAACTAGGTTTGGTGGTGGAAGAGAAGATAAAAAGGATCCAGAAATAGATAATGATGAGGGAAAATGCAGACTGGTATTTAAAGGGAGTCAGAGGTGAATGGCAAATAAGTTACGTCAATTATCAGAGAAACTAGGGATTTGAGGCAAACAAAGAAAAGTATTCTAAGACATAAGATGTCAACAACAGGGAAGAAAGCAATCTCAAAAATAAGGCAAGGTAAAATAGAGCTGGAATTTATTAATGTAATAGGATCCCTGGAGTTTGTTTTTACCGTATACATGATTCTTAAGTGTGTTAGGTAGTATGAAATGATTAACATTAGTAGAGGGAATAAACATTGAACATTGGGAAGCCATTCAGTTTTCTTTTTTTGGATAAAAACCTAACACAGTAAAAGTACTAAAATATATTGGTATTATTTTTGCTCTGGGGGAGGAAGGAATTCCACAATTACTGATAATAAGGTGAATCACAAATCATCAGTAGTCACTAGATCCAGTTTACTCTAAAGAAGTTGAGAGTTTGAGAAGAAAGATGAAGTGAAGATGTTGAAAAAAAATAATTGCTGTTGGAACAGAACTAGAAAAAGACAGAAGGAATTTAAACATTTAGGCAGTCTGGCTTGAATTTCAAATTAGCCTATGACTTTATTTTTGCCAGACTTCATATCCCTGGCTAACATTTTATAAATGGAAGACCCATCTGAAAAAAAAGGTTATTGAAATTATGTTTCCAGTTTTATGGGAATTTTGAGGCACAGGAAACATTACTTTTAAAGGTACACTTAGGTTTAGTGGCTCCTGTTAGATGAAAGTGTATCCTCCCATGATGGTATTATTTACATCTACTTTTGCTTCTACTTCCTTTAATGTTGGCAAGCATGCAATCAGTTTGCCAAAGAGAAACAATCAATAGATCGCCCTTGATAGGCATACAGCAACTTTGTACTTCCAAATGGTTTGTGGTTCCTGTGCCTGCTAAAGTCTTTAGTATTTCTGATCTTGACCTATATATAAGGTCAACTTGTTCACATCTTTGCATTAAAAAGGTTCAAACTATTGTATACAGAAGGCTCTGCCAACAAGAGGGAGTTATCAGATGTGCTCAGCTGCTTTCAAACTTGTACACGGTGGGTTTGCATCTCAGATAAGCAGCTGTCTCCTTCTAGTCCACAGATTACTCTCAAGTAGTGTCCATGGGGGGAAAAAAAGATCATGATAAGGGTAATGTCTTCAATCAATAAATAAAAATAAATTTATTTTCCCCTAAATTGGCTTCTATTCTGAGATTATATCCTTATGCTCTATAGTTTTAAAAACCAATAAAATGATAGTTACAGATGGTAATTTTAGGGTGTTAAACGTATATGCTTAATGATCTTACATAATAATGTAAGTAATCATTTTCCAATTTGGGGGAAATGTGTTAATCTATTAATCTAAATGTCTATAAGCTACTACTACAAACTACACAACTTTTAAAAGAGATATTCACATAATGCAAAAATCACAAAAATTATTATGAAACTTACCTAGGTACTCATCCTGATAGTCAATTGAAAACTGTGGATGAAGTTAAATGGTTTCTCTTATAGATTTTAAACTATTTAACATCAAATTAAATACTAGGCTAACCATTTATTACATGTATAGATATTCTGGGGAGCACATACTTTGTGTTCTCATGAAGATCACCTTCTGATCAAGAAGATGAATGTTCAATGGACAATTGCAATAAAGTTTCTTAAGTGATATAATTAGAAGTATTTTTTGAAAGTTATAGGAATTTAGAAAAAGAAAATATTGTCTACTCACTACGGAAAGTATACACAGAGGCACATTGACTTGAGTCATTTAGTCTCAGAAAGCTGACTTGGAATGTAATAGTCAAGGAATTTTCCACTGGCACTATCGAGTGTTTTGTACCATCACTTGGTCATGAAATAAGAGAATAAAAGGACTATTCAAAATATTGGTACAAATACAGCATGAAGAGCCAAAGTTAGAATCCAGTTACACAGAATGAAGGTGCATCTATTAAATATTCAGCATAAAAAATAATGATACATTGTAACCAGTTCTGTTCTGAGAACAGAACTGAGTTGGCTTATCAGCAAAAAACAGTGTTACAAAACATTTCAAAAGTAAAAACATTTGCAATATAAAGAATTAGACTTTTTCATTAAGAAGAAATGATTACTCTATTCAAATAATAAGCTGGTGGGAAAAGATAATCTCTTCAATAAATAGTGTTGGGAAAACTGGACAGCTAAATGCAAAAGAATGAAAGTGAGTCACTATCTTATACTGCACACTAATATTAATTCACAACTGATTAAAGACCCAAATAAAACCAGTAAATTTCTAGAAGAAAAAGTAGAAGGAAGTTACCTTGATATCACTTTTAGTGATATTTTTTCTAATTTGACCCCAAAAATAAGGACTAGAGAATCAGAAGTATATAAACAGTTCAACAACCAACTGAAAGCATCTGCATAACTGGACTGATCAACAAAACAAAGAGATAGCCTAGTGAATGGGAGAAGATATCCACAAATCGTATCTCTAATAAAGGGTTGATTCCCAAAATATACAAATAAATTAATATAACTCAATAAAACATTTTTTTAAATGAGCAGTTGGAACTGAACTGATATTTTCCCAAAGAAGATACACATATGGTCAACTGGTACATGAAAATACACTCAATATCACTAATATAGGACATGTAAATAAAATAAAATAATATATCACCTCTCTCCTATCAGATTGGCTATTATCAAAAAGGCAAGAAACAACAAGTATTGGTGAATTTGTGGACAAAAGGGAACTGTTGGTGGAAATATAAAACAGTGTAGTCACAATGGAAAACAGTATAGAGGTTCCTAAAGAATTAAGAATACAACTATGAGATGATTGATATCGTGCTTCTTGGTATTTACTGAAAGAAAGCAGTAACAGTAATTTGAAGATATCTGCACCCTTATGTTCCTTGTAGAATTACTTATAACAGCCTAGATGTGGAAGCAACCTATGTCTATCAACGGATAACTGGATAAAGAAGATATAATATTAGATAGATAATAGATACAGTATATAGATATATAGGTTACCTGTAGATGGATCTATCTATCTACATACATAAATAATGTAATAGTACTCAGTCAAAAAAAATGAGATTCACCATTTGCAACAACATAGTTGGAACATGAGGAAATCATGTTAAGTGAAACAAGTCAGAGACAAAAAATGCTGTATGATTTTACTTACATGTGGGATCTAAAAACAAAACAAGCAAAACAAAACAAACAAGTAAACAGAACTAAACTAAATCATAGTGACAGTAAACATATTGGTGATTACCAGGGAGATAAAGTGCTTGAGGGATGGGTGAAATGGCAGAAGGGAAGCAAGTGAGGAAAACTTCCAGTTGTGAAAAAGTCAAGAAGATTTAATGTACTGCATGAAAACTATAATCATCAATATAGTATTGCAAATTTGTTACAATGTAGCAGTTACAAAACTGCTACAATGATACTCATTGAGATGATAATTCCCAGGTATATAAATGCTGAATCATACTATACAACCAAAACTGAAATGTGTCAGTTATGCTAAAATAAAAACAAATAAGCTGCTGCCATATATCTGTACTTACTCATATGAAATTGCTACAGACATAAATTTATACAAAAATCAAGCAGATAGATTCGAAATAATTCAAAAAAATGTGTAATCACTGTGATAGAATGGAGGCTGCATAGTAAAGTGAAAAAGCATGGACTTGAAAGTCAAATAAACCAGGTTTGGATTTCACTTTCTATTTAGAGGTCCTTTAGGTTTTTCATTTAGAAAATGCAGATTATAATGTTTTCTTCATAAGATTTTTATAAGGATTAAAGATGCTATTGAATGTTTAACTCAGAATGTTAAAACTGCAATTTTCCCTGAGGTGTCAAGATCCGTTAGATATGGCATATCAAAGAAAGAATCATGACCAAATAATAAATCTGCAATATAGGTAACCAAGAATCAGTTTCAAGAACCCCTCAGGGACCTGTGAGCCAGATGGAGATCAAAATGAAAAGTGCTGGCTGACAGAAATTCAATGAGAACCAAGTAAGTGATTTTAAAATTTCTAAGAGTCATATTAAAATAGTAAAAATAATTAAAAGTAAAAATTAAAAAGGTGAAAGTAATTGTAATAATTCATTTAAATTTATTATCCTTAAGATATTAACATTTTAACATGTATTCGACATAAAAAAATGTGAGTTTTTTCTTATAGTAAGTCTTTGAAAATAGATGTGCATTCTATACTCGATCTCAATGCAGAGCTCATTCAGGTGCTTAGTAACATCAATTGACTAGTGGCTGCAGTATTGAACAGTGTGAATATAAAAACAATGGTCCTCAGAGTGTGATTCCTGAGACCTTATCTAGAAGTAAAAATCTTAGACATAAACCCAGAACTACTGGATGAGAAACTCTGGAGTTGGGTCTAGCAATCTGTGTTTTAAGAATCAATCCAGAAGATTTTGATGCCCACTAAAATTGCAGCACCATTAGTCTAGAAGAACACACATTTCGAATGGTAATGTGAGATACATAATATGATAATATTGTTAAGTGTGGAATCTGACTCAATAGATCTCTTGTGAGAGAGAGCTACTTCATATCTAACAATCTTCCAGTAATGTGGATGTTGTTGGCCCAGATGACACTCAGTGATAAGAGACTAAGCAATGCAACCCCAGAAGCAATCACAAGGTAAAATTTATGGGTTTAGAATAAGAAATAAAGTGGGATAGCTTTATGATGCAGATTATTGGAGAGAGATCTACAAATTCTATCCCTATGTTAAGGCAGGCTTGAGCGTTACTTCATTCACCTAGTTTCATAAGAGAAAACTTAAAGGGACCACTTGAGCTTGAGACGTTTCTCCTGGAGTTTGAAGGATTCAGTCTCCGGCATCAAATTTCTGCCCAGAAAATCTATCTGGATAATAGGAGTTACAGTGGTGAGTTGCTTAGGCAGGGAAGTCAAAGTAGTTCTAGCATAAATGCCCTCTCAAGGTGAGTGAGTGAATGTTCATGGGTTTCCTTTGGTTGAAATGTGACCCCTACAGGAAAGAAGTCTGACCTCAAACTTTTAAAGTCCTAATCCAAAGGAGGACAAAAAGCTGTGAAGGGATTTCAGTCAGAACCTGGGTTGAATGGAGGAGGGAATACTGTGTGTTGGTAAAGGACAAAGAAGAGACCCAGCACCAGTCTGGAAGTACCCTGCAGGGGAGTCTCCAACAAGATGACGACACCCAAGGAAAAGAATCTGTTGAGTATTTTAATTATTTTAAAATATTTTGTATTATATATATGTATATATACACACACATATATATGTATATGCATATACATACAAAGACACACCTACATTCGTATTTAGCAGTTTTAATATTTTTATAGACCCAAAGGTTTCAACTAAGAAACCATCCTGAACCCCTTTCCTTTAGTCCTTGATTCTCAAACTGCAAAGATTTACAAGTTAGTATGTGGGAAGAAGGAAAGGAATAGAGGAGGATATGCATCTACTACCATTGTAGGAAGCCAAATATGGAGAGAGGAAACTATGTGACATTTATCACTTGTCTTTGGATTTGTATCAGAAATTAGACAAACTTTTAAGACTGAACTCTAATTATCACTTAAAATCCAAAGCGATATAATTTCCCAAACATCTGGAAAAGTCATAAATTTGGCACTGTCTTTTACAGTTATAGAAGAGACTCAGGTGTAAAAAATAGTTGTGTCAATGTCACAACGGCCTCATATGAGTTCTGCTTGTTCAACGCAAAGACTCTGCATTATCATAACGTTCTGCATGCACTATCTTCATATTTCTTTTCATCAAATAAGCAAACACTAGATGAAAAAAAGAGACCAGCGATCATTAAGTTAATTACAAAAACAAAGAAAATCATAGTCTCTTTCATAGTCAATAAAATACCTATTTTCTTCCAAGTTCAAGAGAGTAGGACAAAACAGCATGCAAATCTGTGCAAATTATTTACTTTGATATCTCAACAGCATACCTGCATTTTGTATTTTTGAGTAACACATTCCTTAAATGTGCATTGAATGTGCTTTAGAAGAGAACACAATCTACTAGAAAATTAAAATGCAGAATCAAATAGGTTTGCAGGTCTTGATGAATGCTGATGTTTGATCAAAACACATCATCCTCAAAGTTTAGAAAAAAGATATATTAGTGAATATAATAGAATTGACCTATTTTCCCTGAATGCATTTCCTGTGATTTTTGATTTCTATTATTTCATATTATACTTTGCCAAATAAGACAGACAAAATGATCAAATCTCTTTCAGTATTCAGGACATTATAATAAAATTCATATCCATATTTTTTCTTTATCATCACATTTTTGTCTTCTCATCACCCAGCAAAGTCCTGGCATATAGAAAACATGCAAAAAATGTTGATTAAATTAATACATGCCTAAGTAATGGATTATTTTACATATTATAAGGTAATGGCCTCCAATTAATTATGTATAACAGTTCAGTTTTTGAACAGAAGTAGTTGAGTACAAGTTCAAATACCAAGCTAAAAGTATACTCTAGAGTATGATTTGCAAACATTTGCACTAAAGTGATAGTAAACATTTTTTATTTCTACAACCATATGGTAAGTGTTGCTGCTATGCAACTATGCTATTATAGTGCAAAACAACCATAGCAATAAGTAAAGAAACAGTCTTGGCTTTATTCCAATAAAACTTTATTTATAAAAACAGGCAGTGGGTGGGATTCTCAATCCCAATTTATTTTGTTACCATTTTCTTAAAGATATGAATAAAATATAGTTTTATAAGGTTTATAATGTCATATCATTAAAATCCCCTTTGAGTTTTAAAGAAAGCAAACCAAAACATTAAAATCAGAACTACAAAATTATAAAAAATATCATAACAACCAGTTTGGTGACTTCTTAGATCTTGAACAGGATATAAGAAATATGCCAGTGAATCATGTTTTTTAAATATCTATATTCATTGAAAATATTGTTTTTAAATATTACTGCACTGAGGAAAAGATAGGAATGAGGAAATGAGGAAGGAAAGTAGAGTGAGAAAGGAGAAAGGGAGGGAAGGAAGGAAAGAACAAGAGTAGGAAGAGACTAATGGCTACTACTTCAAGTTTTATATCTATATTCAAATTTATTTGCCTATTAAGATTCACACATTATGAAATATTTCTAATGTTCTATTACAATACTAAAGATAAATAATTTTTACAACCCTGATATTTATACAGTTTATACAGAAAGTTTTTATCTTGTTTCCAAAAAATTGGAACAAAATGATTAACACTATGGTACAAAATAGAAAAAACAAATTTCCCTACTCACTAAGCAATCATATATTTGACATATTATTCCAACTATTAAATACCAACTGTTTTAGATATAAAGTAATGGCTGTGAAAATTTATTGGTTGCTTCAGCTATATAAACATAATGAGTCTGACTCAAAGGCAGGACAATTTAATGCTAGAAATAAACAGTTTGTTCTCCTTCTACCTCTTGTTTTTCTTAGATTTGAGTAGGGTTAGAAGAACAAATGTCACTTTAATGACAGTAATTGTTGCCTAATGGCAAGCATGCTGCCAAATTAGCCTAAGTGTCCATTTAAAAGAAAACTTTTATGTGGTTTGCTAAACTATTAAAGGCTATTATGTGAAAGATGGAATTGATTTATTTTACCCATTGTATTAACCTCATATTGCATACACATCAGTTTCTTATACAGGGCAAAGTAAATGCACCTGCTGTTTTATAAAATTGAATTGAACACCAAGTCATTCACTTTTAAAAGCTACACATTGCCATAATAACAAGAGGGTGTCTAAGATTCCCAGTCTCTTCATTATTAGCAACTAAATGAAACTTCAGTAATAGAGTCTTTGTGGAAAATGAATTTCATGTCACTGTATACCAAATGTAATTAGCACAAAATAGACTTTATTTTGATGAGGTTATAGAGTCTTTGCCAAGAGATAAGATGAGGAAACAATTAAGTCCTTGATCATCCCAGTACAACTGGTGGAATTAAATGTAATGGAGTTTGAAGGATCTATACATTTTAAAGCAATTTATACATTTCATCTTTTTATAAATTCACCCACTCACTCATTCATATTTTTAATGACCATGGGCATTGTGTTCCAGGCACAGTGTGATCTGTGCACTTAGCAGATCAGTCTAAACATAATCAAAATGTAGATAAAGAAATACATAAAACAACAATATACCAAACTGGGCAAAACTGAATGTAGAGAGAACTAGCTGAATAGTAGAACAAAGAGCACTGGAGAACATACAATTACAAAAGGGAAAAAGGACACACTAGTAACAGGAGCAAAGACAATAAATTAGAATAAGAGATGATGAGTCAGGGATTTTTGCCTCATGGAAGGAACAATTTGTGCATTGATTTCAGACCACTCAGAGCCTCATTTTTTCTTTAATAAAACTTACGCTTAAAATTTTTCTGTTAGTAAATTTGAATTAAAGTAAGGTTCCTAAATGACTTAATTACTTATCTTATTAAAATCATTATAGCTAAAAATCATTTTTTTGGTAATTATTACTAGAGAAAAACTTTAGTTAATGCTAACTTAACCAACAAATGGTAAAAGATCCCAAGTCCTATGGCTGGGGAAGGGAAGGCTTTAACTTTGACCAAAGCTCCCTTAGAGATATTTACAATATTATTCGCCTCTGGAAATATTTTAACTGAACTGATCATATTCTGTAGGTAGGTATGATTGTGTCTGTGTTTTACCAGACAACTTTCATTATCTGAAAATGACTCTAAGAGTCATTGAGATTACCCAAAACTCACACACAGTGAAAGACAAGTCTCTTAATATAAGGGAGGAGGAAGGCAAGAGAAATAAACTCACTTATTCTGCTTATGGGTTACAATAATAACATGTATATTAGGAAGGATTATCTATTTTAGAAATGCTGAGGCATCACTCTTGTATAGAAATAAATGAAAACTGGAGAAAGCAAATGAGAATTTCCAGGAACAGTTTTTCAAAAATACAGAAAATGATTATTAGCTTTATCACAAACCAGTTTTAAGAAGCGTGGTCTGGACATATTGATCTTTTAACAGCTATTTTTTGTGGCTTTGATGTAAAGTTCTGATTAGCTACAATAGTTATAGATGAACACTAGATTATTTTAGTTAATTATGTTTAGTTAATTATTATGCTAGTTCTCCTTCCCACCACCAAAATAACCCCAGAAGTTTCATTGAGCATATATTTATATTATAAAACATGTATATCAAATAACTATCCAGAATAATGGCTGTATATATGTAAGTATCTATAGATATATAAATATATGATACAGGCTATTATATAATGATATTAACAATTAAGGGCTAAAGAACATGGTGGCAAAATGTGGGTAGATGAAGGGCTGTCATGAGGGTTTAATATATGCAAAATAATTTATGAAAGAGTTTATCTCCTCTCTAGAACAGATTTATGAATTAGCTAAATATTAGACTTCCTCAAGTCCCTTTTAACAAAAGATAAAAGAGAAATTTAAATAATATAATTAAAAGATATTTAAACTAAGGGCTTTTTGCTTCCATAATCTGTGATCCTAACCACCTAATTCTCTTTAATAGTTATGATCCTTTTGGGGTTATGAATTTATAGACATTGATATTATGTATTTATGTATATCTGGAAATTGAGAAAGGTCAAATGAGTCTATGTGATTGACATATAAAATATTGTTTGCTTGGTATTTAAAGATTCCAAAAATATCCTAATTAGTAGCACATGCTATTAATCTACTTCAGGAAAAGAAAGTACAACTCACAAATGGCTTATAAGGACAAAAGTTACAGAATAGCACAGCATTCTTATTTCACTTTATGTGATTGACATTTATTTCAAATGCTCCACAATTCTTCAAGACAGAAACAGATGGACCATCTGTTTTCAAGTTTCTCATCTCTTTATAGCACAGACATTTCTGTGATAGCCAGACATAAAGGGGGAAAATGACAATCCCATATATGGTTTGCCATCTCCTATCCTCTCCCTTTCAAGGTTAAAGTTTCTTTTGGGGGAATGTCAACCTTCTAAGAGCAGAACATAGTATATATCTAGATATCCATGCTATTTGTGGACTTATACAGATTTACGCAGGACTATTTTTGTGTAACAGTGTTGGAAAATCTCACTGGTTCCAATTCTCAAAGCAGACAGAGAAGTCATAGAGAATCTCCTTTATCTACAATGTCTCTAAGTACTCTGAACACATGATTTCAGTCTATTACAAAATGGGAAGAAAAGTAAATCTTGTAAGGCAATGTTATGTTAAGTCAAGGTGAAATTTGTGAAGACACCATGATTTAATAGAGGTAAAATGAGATACGATCTTATCAAGTAACTATGTGTTATGGTGTTACATACTTTAATATTTAGAAGTTCAAATACTTGAATTCCTTCTTGGGTTATTAAAGGAAGACCCTATTTATGTATGGATACCCTGCATGCTAAAAATCTTCATTTCCTTCTAATTATGAAGTTCTGCTCTCATATTTCATATAAGCTTCTGAGAGACACTATCTGCCCCACAGTAGTACAGACTGCAGAGTTGTAGATTAAAAATGATAAGTTGTATTGCTCTAAGAGGAGTTGTCTTATATGTGCCTCCATGAATTTTTATTTCAGAGTTTATTGTGGAAAAAAACACAAAATGTACCATTATAAGCACATTTAAATGTACAATTCAGTAATATTAAATATATTCACATTTTTGTACAACTATCACCACTATCCATCTCTAGAACTTTTTCACCTGAAGATGAAATGATGTACCCATTAAATAGTAACTCCCTATATACCCTTCCCTACCTAGCATATAGGAACCACATTCTAACTCATAGCTTATGAATTTGACTATTTTAGGTATCTTATTTAAGTGGAATCATATACTATTTCTTCTTTAGTTTCTGGCATATTTCAATGAGCACAATATTCTCAAGTTTTGTCCATGCTGTACTACACATCAGAACTTCATTTTTTTCTGAAGACAAAACAAAATTCCTGTGTATAAGTATATAGTACATGTTTATCAATTTATATGTAGGTGAATATGTGGGCTATTTCCACCTCTTGACTACTGTGAATAATCAGCTAAGAATATTTATGTAAAAATATCTTTTTAATTTCCTTATTTTTCAATTCTTTAAGGTATTCTTTTGTACTTTCAATTCTTTAAAAGTGAAATTTCTGAGTCATATGGTAACTATATTATTAATTCTTTTAGGCACTGATATGTGTTATCCACACACAACTGACTATACTTAGCAATGCACAAGTATTTCAGTATCTCCATATTTTCATCAATATCATACATACTTACTTATACGTACGTATATATTTATATTCTTAATAAGCATGTTAGTATCTATCTCACTGTAATTTACGTAACAATTTTGGGCATAGTCTTTGGTGCAAGTCCATTCAAGTTCTTTCCAATAATGTAATTAGCTTTATGTCTTATTTGGAGTTATAGAAACTCTTTCTATATGCTGGACATTACAATCAGATAAAAGATTTGCAAATGTTTCCTATTCCATAGGTTGCATTTTCACTATCTTGATAATGTACTTTGTGTAAAAATGTTTTAATTTTCATAAAGTTAATTTATCAAATTTTATCTTTTGTTGACTCTGCTTTTGATATCACATCAAAAAAATGAAATATTCAGTGTCATGAAGATTTCTCCTATGCTGTCTTCTAAGAATTTTATTATTTTCACTTTTATGTTTAGGTAATTGACCCAGGCTTATTTAACGTGTGCATTTAGTATAGAGCAAAGGTTCAACTTAATTTTTGTTTAGGAATAACTATTTTTCCATCATCATTTGCTTGAAAAAATTGTCCTTTCCTCATTGACTGATCTTGACACTTGCACCAAAAATCATTTTACTATATATCAGAGTGTTTATTCCTGATCTCTCTGTTCTTTTCCTTTAGTCTATGTCTGTTTTTATGTCAGTATCACAGCATCTGAACTATTATTACTTTATGATAAGTTTTAAATTAGGAAGTACAAACACTACAAATTTGTTCTTATTTTTCAAGATTATTTTTGACTATTCAAATCTCTTGAGGTTCCATATAGCATATGGATGTGCTTTTCTATTTATGAAAAAAAATATTATTGGAATTTTGATAAGGATTTCATTGAATCTATAGATAACATTGGATAAAATTAACTTATTAGCCATATTGTTTCTTCTAATACATGAACATGTGGTTCTCCCTTCCTCTTTCTATTTGAGACAATTCCAGACATTAGCTTCCTAGCTGAATTTCAGTCCTGCAATTTCCAAAATATAATATGTGAATTACCTATTTTTTGGTAATTTTTCCTTCATAAAAATTTTAAAATACCATATAAATAGTTGTAATGGCTGGTTGCATCCTTAATTCCTCTTATTCAAAGAATACTCAAACTGATGTTCAGACAGAATGCTTTCTCTCTATTTAAGGCATTGGGACATGTATAGAAATAATAAATTATAACCAAAGTCTGAAAATATAATTATCTGTCTCTCTGTCTCTCTCTCTCTGTGTTTACCACAAGCTGAAATCTCTTCACGTGTCAACTATCCACATATATTTAATTTAAAGTGTTCAACACTCTTCTCTGAAAATCAGCTAACTCCACAGAGCTATTTGTTAATTGTATACACATACATATTTCTAAAAATGCAATTTATATATTAATAATTAGCTACAAACTAAGTATCCTTCCTAAAACAATATATTCTTAAATAATTAATCTTTTTAAGTATCAATTCACAGCCATTTTCCTATGCACTGTCTTCTGTGCCTCTTGAAAAAAATACATAAAACTTGAGCAATAATGAGTCCAATGAGGAGAAAGTTAAAATCAGACCACATCTATACTAGTACAACTTTTTAGGAACCTGATAATGATGGATTACTGTTATTTGATGTAGCTATATATTCCGATCTGGCTTCCTGCTTGCTGTATAAACTGAAGCATTATATGATATATTGAGTAGAAAGGAAAGCCCTGAATATGCTACGTGAAGAAGAGAGACAACGATATACCAGTACAAATAATGTTCTGTAACATTCTGCAAAAGGTACCTTCCTAATCTTTAGGGAAATGAGTACAGAGACAATGCATTTCAGGTCTACAACAAGCTCAGGACAATGAATTATGACTCCAAATATCTTCAATACAATTAGAGATACTACAGTTGGATACCATTTTGGCAATAAAACTAGACAGCTCTTATAAGGAAAAGCTTTCCAGGCAGCAGAGTATGTTTAATCAAATTCTACACTAAAAGCTTATGTACTATAGAGAAAATTCTAAAGCAAAACATAAAAGCCATCTTATTTTGAAAAATTTACTGTTTGGTATTCCCTAAGTGACTATGAAGTTCCCTTCTCATATGAGATACAACTCAGAACTAAGATTGATGAAATGTGGCAGGACAGCATCAAGGCTTTAGGACCATTAATTTTAAATGCTTTTCACTCTCATGCTCTGGTGTAAACTGCTGAGCAATCATCATTTTTCTTTACCTTTTGCTTTTGGTGATATAGTTTGTGTCATGACAGGATCATAGTTCTCTGACATTAATTATGAACAACTGAGATCTACTTTTTTTTTTTTTAACCTCATGACTATCAGGGCAAATTCTGTGGGAAAATATGGGATAAACTGACCAGTGGAGTTCTTCTGAAGTTCATTTTAGTGCAGTACTTTATAAACCAGTGCCTGATTTTATTTTCATTTCAGAAGCTATAAAGAGCTCATTGCTGAATCCAGGGCTACATATTGTTGAAAACATCAAAACCAGAATAGTGATGTAGAAAAGAAAAGACATCCCCAAAGATGCTTTATGTGGGTATTTCAATGTCAAGTTCAGAGAAACAATTAACCTTCATCTAGCATCTAAACATTCTGAATCACACATTCTATGAGCCACAATCAAAGATAACCACCAAACAACTACCTTAAACTCAGTGGAGGATGGTATCACATAACTGAAAGAGATATATACTATCCTTTCTAAATCACAAAAAAAAAGTATTTGAAAGTAATTTTTAAATATGTGGATTAAATAGTAAGGTATGATGCTTTCTCATTTCAAAAACTTTCCTTTGAAATATTATAGACATGTTCAATTTCATGCCAAAAGTTCTTTGGAATGGTACTGTACATTTTCTCATTATTTGAGGGTAATTTAGAGTACATGTGATAAAATGGGGAGTTTGCTTCACATTTAATTCTTTAATATATTAATTATATTTCACACATTAAAGCTCTAGTATCTAATCAGAGGCATTATATTGAATAAATATTTATCATCTAAGACTATTTGGAAGTGATAAAATCATTGATACATTCAAAAGGGAAAACTGTATCAAACTTTTGTCTGCTTTAATCCAAACAGAAAACTAAGAACCAACTAAATATTTTTTCCAAATAGAAATTCATTAAAAATCAACTAAGTTTTGGCTGATAGAGGTAAAATTTTGCTTAAGCATACAAATCACATTATGAAGATAGCTTTTCAACTAAATATGTTTTACAAAGTAAATGAAATTCGGTCCTATTTTGGAAAATAAAGTATATCTTGATGATCAGTATTAGGAGAAACTTAAACATATCACAAATATGTTATATTAAGTAAAATAATCTCTAAGAAAATGAGTCATATACTCTACGTTCTGAAGCAACTCTCCTCTAAGTCACCCAAAAGATGGTTAAGCCTCGTTTTTTATGACTCCCCATTTGTATGTTTCTTCCCTCTCATGGCTGAATATCTCATATTATCTCCTCTAAGAATTTTCCATGAGCCCTCCACTTCCTTTCCAGGTCACATAATACCAGCAATATTCCCACATTATATTTTGACATCTTTCATCTGTACAACACACGTGTCTGTTTGTGTCTCTTTCCACCCTAGCAGATTCAGAGCATTTTGAGGGCAGAGTTGCATCTAAGTGCCACTGCTATGTTCAGAGACTCTATCTTTACTACAGACCATCACCCAAATTCTTCATCTAGTAACAACCAACAAATAGACTTTTAAATAATTGACTTACAAAGTATTAAGAGAATTAGTGTATAACCGAAATAAGAACATGATAACAGAAGGAGATTCATATAATAATTTGTGTACATGCTTTATTTTATAAAAGAGAAGAAAGGGATAGCTCTTATTTAAGAAAATACATTAATGAGTTTGGGGATTTATTTTGAGCAACAAGTTAAAAGTAAAAATTTCAATAGTAAGCCATTTTTTTTAAAGGAAAGGTATAGGCAGGAATGAAGTTGAGTAGGCAGGCAGGAAGACAGAAGAGGAAGCAGTCTGTTTTTATTTAGTTGTTCACATAGATGGTTCGTTCCACCCCAGGTCTTGAACCCAGGACCTTGGTATGTATTTGGGACTGCTCTCAGGTGTACTAGACCACTAGGCAACTAGGGTGAAACTGAGTCAATTTTTATACACAAAAAGCTATCATGAATTGTGGTATTAGAACTTGGAAGAAGAAAAGATGATAATCAACTGAATCCAGAGGGGGAACCTGACCTAGAAGAGGTTCACTCTAACATGGAATGAATCAATATTTTGAGTGATAGTTACATTTTAAATGCTTCCCATACAAATAATTCTGTGAACAGCTTCTATTACCTCCAAGCTGAAGTAAAGCTTTGAGTATATACAATTATCATGAAATGGTGTCACTAAAGGTGTGAGGACACTAGAAGTGCCCACGAATATAGTATATGAGATGAAGCTATGTAGGAAGCAGATAAAGAGACTCAGTGTGAGAACTTAGAAGTTGGCAGAAACAAGATATCAAAGCAAGGGTTGAGGAGGAGAAATGACAGGTCTAGAGAAGTTTGAAGATATTCTAGAATATATCCTAAAGTAGGTTAGAGATTCTTGCTGTTTTATTTTGATATTAAAAACAGAGTTCCCAGAGGCTAAGAGGTTTGGAGACAGCAAGGCTGTTATATAAGTATATAAAAGCTCCTAGTCTGAGAGGAAAAAAAAAACCAGCTTGAATTTATTGGAGAGTACTTAATGATTAATGAAGCATTCCTTCAAAGACTCTGAATTCATAATTATTAAGGTAATAGTTATATTGATAGATAAAATGAATTACTAAGGTAATGCAACAGAGTTAAATTGTGCTCTTCTCAATGCACACTTGCAAGGGTAAATTTTAAGTCTCAATAACTGTGGAAATACATGAAATTCTGTGTTTTAGGTAACAAGAAAAATCAATGACTATTACTCAGATGGAAGACAAATACTTCAGAGAGGAGCAATCTTGGTACATATATGGAAAATTAGAAAATGAGTAACCTCTAGAATGATGGAGTATAAGAAACAGTGAACAAAGCTGAATGCATCTGCAGGTGAGAAATTCTCACTATAAAACAGAAAGCACTTTTAGTCATAGCTGAAGACAACCCTGTTACTGCATCTCTACCTAGGAACTACAATTCTACTTTCAGGAATTTGGTTTGAATCACAATCTTGTGGGCACACAATAAGAAAGAGAATATGCCTGCCTTTCTACTTTTTTAGATTAACACAGAATGGAACTGATGCAACAGAATTCTTCTAAGTTTATACAGTGTGTCATTTACCTCTAGTCAAATTCAAAAATATTATGAGTATTCATATGTCAAGACACAAGGTGATCACTATTTTTAAAGTGTTAGAACACTTGCTAGTCACCAGAATGAACAGAATAGAGCATATGTTATGAAACCATCAACACTTCCTGATAACGTCTGTGGACAACTTTTGTATCTCAGACCTTACTATTTTCTCTTGCAAGGAGTAAAAAAAATAGTTACATAAATAAGACATAAGAAAATATTTTGGTCTCTGGATAAATATAACACTAATTTCAGAATTCTACTATAAATTCAAATTTTGTCATAAGTCTGAGAATATTCCATCTATGATCCACTGAACTTACATAATATTCATTTGAGAGAAATGAAAACATTTGAAGACAAATTACAAACTGCAATCATCAATTGACCTTCAAAGGAAAATTCTAGGTCCAATAGGTTTCAATTGTTTATCTGATGTTTTCCATGATAAACATTCCTGATACCTATCTTTGAGGCTGTGACTTAATTTTGTGCTTAAGAAACCTAATATGAAATGACTTGATGTCAGATGCATTGTTGGGGAATATAACATCCATTAAGAAAATGTCAGTTATTTGTCCAAATTCAGTAATTCTCTAACTTTAGAATATAAGTAGAATTCTCTCCTTTTTCTCTGTCTCTATCTCTGCATATACATATATATACATATTTAGTTGTTATGTTTATATGTGTATATATGTATACAGAGTAATACTTATTTATATATTTATAAAATACACATTCATACCCAATTTAACTATACTTAAAAACAACTATATTGCTTCATGGGTATCCAGTATAATTCATAATTAATTTCTCTCATCCTTATAATATGTATTTATAAATGTATGCATATACAGTAATTCCTCACCTATCGGGGGAGTTACATTCCAGAGACCCCTGCAGTAGGTGAAAATCTGCAAAGTAGTGGCGTTGTAATTTATTTTATTATTTATATATATTTTAAGGCTTTATAAACCTTTCCTATTCTTCTATAAACACTTTCCACACTCTTAAACCTATGTACTTTTAACAATGCATGAAATTCTTTGTGGGTGCTCACTAGTGAAGTATACATATACTTATACGCATGCAAAATCCTGTGATATAGGAAAAAATTCCGTGATACAGAATTAGATATATTTAAAAAAAAAACCCACAATACAGTGAAGCTGTGATAAGTGAACTGTGATATAGTGAGGGACAACTGTACACTTACAGATACATTTATATGAATGTAGATACTAGTTCATATATCTAGAATTATTATAGTTTCCCTTTTTATATATTTCTGAGCATACAGAAATTATTTTTGAAGAACTAATTCCAAACAAAATAATTTAGGTAGCCAGAGAAGAATAATCAAATAGCAACACAATCACAGTTTAAAGTTTCTTCATCTATGTTGTCAGAAAAAAGTTTTCATTCAAAATCATACTTTATTTCCCTCAAATTCCCATCTGACTAAGAGTAGAATTTCTCTGAATAGTGAGAATGAGTGTGCTCTGGTGGAGCACGAGTTGTACGCAGACCACATACATCCCAAGATCCTGGATTTGTGTATTGGGGATGAAAGGGGACAACTTGATGAACAACAAAGTACAATAAATAAAATGCTTTTTCTTCCTCTCTCTTCCTTTCTGCCAATCTCTGCAACCTTCATT
This sequence comes from Solenodon paradoxus, assembly GCA_004363575.1. NCBI lineage: Eukaryota > Metazoa > Chordata > Mammalia > Eulipotyphla > Solenodontidae > Solenodon > Solenodon paradoxus. The sequence continues at coordinate 451,627 of RJWH01000115.1, read as the reverse complement.
CCTGCCTGCACCTTTCCTTTAAAAAAAAAAGAGAATATTCTAAAAATATATCAAATATTTAGCTACAATTCTCCTTAAAAAATTATTTGAGTAAAAAGAAAATATATTTTTATCTATTTAATAAAGCCTAGAATATTTCTTTACTTAATATATTTGATAACCACTCCATAAAGAAACACACACATTACATTTCAGGTAATATTTATATAACTGTATTTTACCAGTGTATACATGTGCATAAATTTTTTTGCTTCTTTATACTGCCTATACGTAAGCCCACACTGATGTGAAAGTGTTGTACTCATGGAAAATCATAATGCAGGGGTTGCTAATCAAATGATTTTTAATCATTAAACTGGAAAGAAAGCAAGGTTTTGGATAGCTCAGTGAACACAAGATTTGAATGTATTCTCTTACTATATCACAAAATATTGGTCTTCTGATCAAACACTAAGTTTAAAGGAGAAAGTAAACAAAGCACCACAAAAGTCAGCAGCTTCCTACTTTAAATGGGCTTCCTTCCATTAGAACAGAAAATTAGTGCTGATTCACAGTCTGAAAAAAGGCAAGGTAAAGTACTCAACCTCTATTACTGAGCTTTCACTCCCTGGTAATTCAAAGTGTTTCCAACAAATTTGCTCATCAAAGAGAGATGACGATCAGAAAGCTTATTTTAAAAGCAATATTCATCTACTTAGAAATAAAAAGTTTTTCTAATTAATGTAATAAAATGAAATAATGAAAATAGTTTGCTACATTTGAAACTGAACTTCATGTTATGATAAAAGGAATAAAACATCATTAATATTTATGTATAATATTAGAAAACACTGGATGCCATGGAGTCTTACCACATGATCTCCACTGTATGAGAAACACGTAAGAGGGAGCAAAATTCATGTTATAGTGACATGTTCATAATGAAATTAAATCATCTACATTTAATATTTCTCCTTTTCCTCTGTCCATTGCATTAAAAACCTACATGCAAGTTAGTGGTAGCCCACATGAAAATCATATTCTCTGCTTTCAGATTAAAATATGAAGTTGAAAATTTGGATAGCAGAAGTTTTTCTAAAACTTTAAGATATTATGTAACTTTCTTTACTTTTAAATCTTAATCTAATTTTTATTATATGGAAATAAAATGTCATGAAAACTGCTATTGCTACATTATTAATTTTAGCTTTATAGGTAAGGTAATAACAGCAAGGACAATGACATAATTTGAATAGACTTAAGATGTCTATATTTTATAGATAAACTTATAAATGTTCTTTTTATTTTCCCTGTAACATTAGACAATGGATTATGCAGCACACTAAGTGGCATGCCTTAAAGATTTAACATGTTCTTCACCATCTTTTTTGACAAAACTATATCCAATGCAGCTGGGCCACAGACACATGAGTGCAAACTAACAAATAAAAAGAATGATTCAGATAGTCATTTTGAAGCTTTCATCTATGGCTCCAGAAAATCAAGAGACAGCTTGATAATATGAAAATGATTGACTGATCAATCACCTAACTAAAAAAAATCAATGTCAGAGGTTTGTAATCAAATTAATTAAATCATTTTATCTGGGGATAAAAAAAGATATGCGATAACCTATAACTAGATAGTACTGAAAATATATGTATATATACATATACATATAATACAGTTAAAGTAAAATTTGATCTTCTGTTTGTACTTTTAATTAATAAACTATTTTTTTACAACAGTGAAGATTTATGGGAAAATGGAGCAGGTAGTATTTAAAATTCCCATAGACCACTTTTTGCAGATACCCCAATTATTAGCATATTGCTTTAGTGTGGTCCATTTATTACACTTAACAAATCAAAAGTGATGACTTATTACTAGGCCATAGTTCACTTTAAGAATCATTCTTTGTATTGTATAATTTTATGAGTTTTGACAAATACATGATGTCAAACATTATAGAATCATACAGATTTATTTCACCTACTCGTCCTATTTTCTCCTGTTCCCCAACCCCCTGACAACCACTGATGCTCTTACTATCTCTAGTTTTACCTTTTCCATAATGTCATAAAATTGGTCACATACAATGTATTTTCAGATTTGTTTCACTTAATGATAGGCTTCTACAATGTCTACATATCATTTTTGTTAGCTTGAAAACTCCTTTTTTTTAATACCTAATGGTATTCCATTGCATGACTGTAACACAATTTGTTTATGCAGTCACCTATTGAAGACAATCTTGGTTTCAAGTTTTAACAATTATGCGAAATCAATTATGGAATAAAATTGCCATTAACATTCCTGTGCCAAACTGTATGCAACTTAAGGCTGCAACCAAATTGAGTAAAATATCTAGGAAATGAATTCTGAATTGTAAGGTAAGTGTATATTTAGCTATGTAAAAAAACTGCCAGTGATGTATGAAAATGGCTGTACACTCCCGCTACTGTCAGTCATTACTGTCAATGTTTTGCATATTAGTTATCCTAAAGGTTCTATAGTAGTTTCCCATTGTTATTTTAATTTTTAATTCCCTAATCACAGATGATATTGATTCTCTTTACATGCTCATTTTTCATCTGTACATTTTCTTTGGTGAGGTGTCTGTTCATATTTTTGTGTACTTAATGGATTTTTTGTGTTCGTTTTTCCTGTTGAACTACTTTTGAATACATATCCTCTATCAGATATGTGATTTACAAATATGTTCTCCCAGTCTCTGTCTTGTCCTTCCCTTTTCTTAATTGTTCATAACAGATATGCAAAACTGGTTTTGCAAACTTAAAAATCCACTAATGTTATTCAACATATAACATGCTAAGAAAGGTTCAGATTATGTTTATACATAGATAAAAATGTTGGGAGAGAATTGCTTTCTGTCCACTTCTGCAAAGTTTTCCAGGATAGAGGTTCTCACAAGTCAGCAGAGCTACAAGCTGATAACAGCAGGAAGCCACTAGCTCCGACCTTAAATGTGGCTATTCCCATAATAGCAGTAGAATTGAATGCCTGCATTCATCTTTGTTTTATTTGCATTACCTCATTGTATCCCAGCCCTATAAAATCACAGAACCAGGTTCATGGTCACTGTCTCTGAGAGAGGATAAGAGTCCCACCTGGTCTCCACTTTTCTAAATGAATGTTGTTGTCTGTCTGTTTTCCTTTAGGCACCCATAGCCCCGTCTCAGGGACCCTGTTGATTAGCCATGCTGGCTGCAGTAGAGAAATATTGAAAAAAACCCATCACCTATTCATTATAAAATATTGTCTGTTATTATTACTTTAAATATTTATTCTACCTCTTTCTCTCTTCTCCTTTTGATTGTCCCATTACATATATGCCATACCTTCTGTAACAGATAAACATTGTTTGGATAGTCTGTTATATATATATATATTTTTTTTTTTTTCATAGTATGAGAAGTTTAGGCTTTCTTCAAACTCACCGATTATTTTTGCCATGTAGGTTCACTCTCCTGAAGAGCTCCTCAAAGGCATTCTTCATTTCTGCTACGTTTAAAAACTTTTTCTATACTTTCTCTTTTATTTCTTAGTGTTTCCTTTTATATTTTTCCATTGCTATCTATTCTTGCACGTTGTCTGTTTTTTGAGTATTTAATGTATTTATTTTAAATTCTGTCTGATAATTATAAAATCAATGACATATTCAAGTATGGTTCTGATACCTGCCTCATCTATTCAGACTTTTTTTGTATTATTCATATGCTGTTGCCTTTTAGTATGCCTTGCAATTTTTTGTTGTTGGATGAATAAGATATATTAAATAAAAAGAAAGTTATTGGCTCCAACAGCATTTCTTGGCAAGTTATGAATGGTCATATTAATCAACTTTCAGGATGGCTGCCTGCCCTCATGACTTCCGGTTTCTGACGGATCTAAGAAAATTCACTCGTTTTTAGACATTTCTACTTCTTATTTCTTGTGAAAATAGAGTGGTTACTACAAATTTCTTTACATGTTCAATCTGAAACAAGACGTTATTCTTTGGTAATTTGAGTGGATGAGATTGATTTGAATTTGTAAATGTTAATATTTTAGTATAAAATATTTAGAATGGATTATAATATAAAATGATAAAAGGAAAAACAGAATCTCAATGCTAGGGTATCCATCTTATTTGAATTGCAGAGAAGGTCCAAATATAGGAATAACATCGATCATGTGCTCTTTGGTCAATGGCTTGCTACTGTCATTAGATATAATTCTTAATATTCTAAAAAACTTCTTCTATGAACTAGGGAATCTTTTTGATAAGCGTCAGCTCCAAAATGGATTTAAAGTTTCCATGTAGATAAATATAATAAAACATGTTTCTTACAGGGAAAATATAACTTATTTTGAAGGGAAAAAGAAAACTACTGCTATTTTATACAGATAATATAATTTAGAAATAGATGGCTTATCTACTGAGGACACAGACTGTGAAGTGCTTAGAGGATAATGCATTAGGAAATTACTGAGTAGCATGCCAGAAACATGAACTCCCCAATAAGTCACGTTTATACATGTCAAACAACTGGAAAAACAGTATACATTTTCTTTAAAAAAAATTCCACACATAAACTTGAAGAAAATCTCCTTTCCTAAATTTATCAGAATGGTTATGCTCCCCAATCTCTCAGTGTATGTAAGTGTATCTAACAGTATATTTAACAACTGGCATAATCACACAACTCTTTCATAGGAAAAATCTTCCTAAAATAATTAAAATTATATGTCAAGTATGCAAATTTGAAAACTACAAAATTGAAGTGTTAATAAGTGAATTATTCATTGCTAAGAATTTAAACTCTGTCTTTTTTGCCCACTGCACCATTCTAAAGAGAGAAGCTAAAACTTTTTAATCAAAAATAATAATTTCTTTGGATAAGAAAAAGCTGAATATACCTTTTCAGTTGAGTAAGAAGGTCAAACATTTTATGAGTTCCTTCCTCTTTAACTTACAATGATTGGTATTATATAGGGAAGTAAGTGATTGATGTTTCTTTGCTCATGCCAAGAGATGGGGAAAAAAAAAAAAAAAAAAAACAGCCAACTGCTTTAGAAAGGGTTTTTAAGCATAGAATTATCATCCTAGTGAGAGAAAAATCTAGTTTAACTTTTAAGAAAAGAGATGAACACTTTCCTAAGAAAGATATTCTTTTCATTAAAACTATGAGCAACTTGAACTATTGCTTACTGCTATGTTTTGAGCCTAGTGTTGCCCAACTTCATTTATTAAGAGTTACATAGAAAACCAGAGTGGCAATTTGAATCAGTTAACATTCCTATTTTGGCTGAAATAGCTATAGAGTGCAACAGACAAATTACTTTTCTCTGGCTCCTCTTCTGGAGAAAAATCTTCATTCACTTTAATAATAAGCTAAATTTAAATTAAACCAGAAAGCTAGACAAATGGATCAAATAATTTTAAACTTTCTGGAAAGATCTTCTTTTTTTTCTTATATGTATAAACCATAAATAATTTGACATCAGATTTTCACTGGAAAATATTCAAAGAGGGACAGGCATTTTAATATACCAATTTAATTTCAAGGCATATAGTCTAATGAATAGCATAATTATATACAATAAAATATTTGTGATTAAAATAAGTCATAGCTATACAATACACTACAGTCATTAGAAACAATTTTGAAATATCTAATAAATACTTAGAAATGGATGGAATGAAAATTATCCTTATTTTCTAAGGGGAAGACAGGAAGTTGTTTTTTGTTTATTTGTTTTGAGGATTTTCCACTTCACCCCAAAATAATTTCAAAGGACTCTTGCAATTTTGTGATTCAGATCTTTTCTAATAATCACACACATCCTATTGGATAACCAAGTTTATTATCCAATGTTTATTCACCATTTAATTAGTGCAGTCTGTACTAGACTGATCTGAACAATGAAGACACAAAGGTGGACAAAAGAGACAAAACCCTATTTAGATGGAGCTTGAATTCTAGTGTGAGAATGAGGTGACCTAGTGGGAAATAATTAAGATAGGCAATATTTACATTAAAACAAACAAAACACAAGGTAAAACAATTTTTTATTTTTAAAATTAGGTCATGAAATGGAAGGTGTTGATTACATGTAACCATAGGGGTGGTCAGGGAAAATTATCTAAGAGGTGACATGTGGGCTGAGAATTGGTAAATATCAAGGAAAGGAGAATTTTCTATGCGTTAACACAGTCCAAGAGCCCTGAGTCAGGAATGAGTCTGACACATTAAAGGAAAAACACAGAAACCTGGTATGCCTGGTTCTTATTGAAAATGATAGATGAATTTAGAGAGGAAGTCTGAAGTCAAATCAACAAGATTCTGTAAGGTCACTGTACACCCCAAGATAAGAATGCAGAGGACAGGAAAATACATAGATGGTGAGTCTGAGTCTTAGAGATTGGACATATGACTCAGTCCTGACACCAGTAAAGAAATGATCTATAATAGTGGGAAGTATTCCACTCAGGGGCCAGGAGGCAGATTTTGACAATGACATCATAAGTTTGCAAAAGCAAGGATACATCTAAGAATGATGGTCCAGGGATGATGCACCACATAGTGTCCCAACTGAGCAGCACTCCTCTCATCGCCTATACTTAAAGATACCACCTGCAAATTAACTATAAATGGGATTGTTAATGCACCTGCTACTTCTTCATTTTTCTACTCACTGGTATGACTCAGTGCAACAAAAACAAGGGGAGAGAGTTTAAACCCTCATACTTTAGAAACACAAATTTGTTATTACAGTGTTTTCTACCTGGTAATGATAAGCATATACAAAACATAAAAGATTATGTGTGAGGAGGAGTGACTATAGGTAATTTTTGCTTGAGAATTCAATTTTTCCCACATTTTTCTAGCATGATAATATTATATATTTGGTAAATATGAATAAAAGCTGTTTAAAAACCAATGAATAAAAGGAACTTTTTTTCCTTATTTAACCTGGTTTATAATATTTTTACTAGCCTACACATGTCATTATAATCAGTGTTATCAAAATACTAAAATTTAGAAGAGGTTTTCTAAAATTAGATAAATGTTATAACAAACCAAAACTATTTCTATGAAAATCAAATTCACTGTGTGCTGAGCCACATCATTTTATCACCTCCTTCCAATTTCGCCATATTGACCCAAGCGTGGCTATTAATAAAATGTGATTGTTTTCAAAAACAAAAATGGGCATGAGCATCAGTTTGATGTCTTACCAGTTATATTCTCTTTCAAAATGTTCCATATTGATCCACAGAACAAGATAATGAACCTATATTAATGACAGTAATTCTATGAATGTAATATGGCACAAACCCAATCAAGTCATGTTTCTGTATAGAGCATGGTCAATAAAAGATCAGAACGTAACAAGAATCATCACGTTAAAACCTAAGCATTACAGTCACATTGCTCTCCTCCTGGCTCAGAGGATTCTCAGAATACCATTTCAGAATGATAAATTCCATTTCTCATAGACAAATGAATATTCTCCTAAGCATTTGTTTTAAAGGTATTTTCCAGGAATGAGATATTACCCACGCCCAACTGGGTACAGATATAAAGAAAACTTTACCCTTGGATAAGGAATCATTTTTCTTTTTTAGTGTTTATATATTTTAAATTTGGAGTTTTATAATTTTTCTTTTAAAAAAATGTCCTTTTAAAGGTATTTGGAAATATGTTAAAGAATAAAGGACTTACCTACATTTGTATTAACATTTAAAGAAACATTTGAGTTCAGTGCATACCTGAAATGTCAATTTCCTGCATCCATGTATATATAGGTCTATATTTTCTCAGAAAACTTTTGATGAAAGTGTGATGAATTTTTTAATATAAAACTAATTTTATTCACAGAAAGTAATCCATCTTGAAATTTTCAGATATATTTGAAATATATGATTAGTAAAAGGAAAATAAAGCCATAAAACAATGATAATTAATATTAATATATATTTAAATGATGTTGATGTAGAGATGGAGTGGGGAGAGACAGAGGAAAGAGGGAGGAAGTAATATTAGTGATTACAAAATCCACTGGCCTTTGAAAAAATAATGTGATTAATGGGATTCAAATTCATTTTCCAGTTCAAAGTCAAATTTAGCATGATTATGGAACAAAGGTTCTATCTTACTAAAATGCTGAAACACAACACTGCAACTGCATACCTGTAAGTTTTCTTTAATTTTCCATTCAAAACTGGTTGAGAGAAGACAAAAGGATGAAAGCCTACATAGAAAGAGCACTCACATAGGAAAAATGCCTCATTCTTACCGCTCAAGATATTAGACACTCAGATACACTGAAGTCTTTTGGCCATATTAAAGTTCCTCAAATATTTCTTATTCAACAGATTTTGTAAAAAAAAAAACAACAAAAACTTCAAGGTATAAACATTCCTGAAGCATCATGTGCAGTGGATTAAAAGATGACTCTCTTAATCCACCATTTGAAGCAACATGGATGGACTTGGAGAGAATTATGCTTAGGGAGATAAGCCAGAAGGAGAAAGACAGACATTGTAAGATAGCACTCATAGGAGGTATATATAGAGAACAAATTAATGACATACACTGAACAATACTAGACTTAAAAGAGACAGAGACAGAAAGAGACAGAGAAAGAGAGAGAGAACTAATCCAAACAATAGACTTTTAGTGGTGGGGGGAAAAATGGCAAATCAAAAGGTCCAGAAGACATGTGAGAAATAGGGTAAAGGAGATTAATTGTAAAGCTAAGGCAACAAAGGAAATAGTGGGAAACTTTTTTTATATACAGATGCAAATTTGTTGCTATGTGCACCTCAAAACCAGTTAATGTTAAAATGCAATATTACTTCAGTAAAATCAGTTTGAAAAAAAGGGTATCACTTGCCTAAAATTTTGTAATTTTCTCAAAGGTATTTCATATAACAATAACAAGGATAAAAAAGAAACCATAGATAACGTTCCTTTCTTTTTGAACCTTTGAGGATTATATAGAAATTCTGGCATCTACTATCAATCCAAAGCATTACTAGCATTTGTCTTTTATCTTACAGCTCAAAATATGATTTCATATCCATAAACTAATTTGACACTTTATAACCAACTAAGGCTTCAAACATAACTAGCACTTTCTTGAAAGTGGCAAAAAACACTGAGACAAAAAAGGTTTATCAAACACATATAACATGATTCTCTTATTACTTGGTCTGAATTTTCATTTGTACACAAAAACTTACAAATAGCGCAAATTTTACAAATAGAAGGAGAGGGCGTTGAGTCTTAAAAGTGCTGCAGAGCCACCATGTGTCTCTAGTAGGAAGAGAGAAAGAATCCTGCCTGTTTCCACAGATTAAAAGTTATGTGGCTTTTATTTAGATTCCAAACACAATATGAGATAACAGTTGTGTAATAAACATTTCAAACCTTGCAATTTCAAAAGGACTCTATCTAGCTATTATTAAATTATTATTTTTAAAGTATCTCATGATAAATTACTCAATGGAGGAAACACTTTATAGATAAGGATTAATAGTATGGAACTATTTTTACTAACAGATACATTAGTCTGTTTGATGGGAAAAAAATGTCACCACTTGTCACAAACAGATGTATTTTCTCTACTTATAGAAATACATATTCTTAGAAATTATTAAAAATGTCTATATGAGGTTCTGTTAAGATTTAGAAAGCTCTTAGGTACTATTGCTTCTGCTCTAGAAAAGTAAAAGCTATATAATTTGTAAAATTACAATTCTTCTTGTGCTCATAAGAAAGCTGAGATTGCTAAACAAATATAAAATAATTGCAATCACACAGGAAATATTTTCTCATGTTTCAAATAAATTGTTAGCAATTAATAACATATTTCTAAATGCCCATGGATATAATGGAAACCAAAAGGGAAATGAAAACATACTTAATTGAATAAAAATGAAAATGCATATATCAAAATTTATGAGATGTATTATGAATCAGTTCTTAGATGGGAGCTTATAGCATTGTATTCATTTTAGAAAAATAAGTGTCAAATTAAACCAAAGATTCTACCTTAAGAAATTTGATAAAGAAGAGCAATTATAATCAAAGCACACAGAAAGAAAGGAATGTAAATACAGGATCAGAAATAAAAAAAAATTACAATAGATAAAAATCAATGACACCAAAATCTGGCTCTTTAAGAAATATCAACAAAAAGACAAACTTTTAATTAAACCGAACAAAAAATTACCAATGCCAAGAATAAAAGAGTCAACACAAATAATAAAGAAAAATTATAAGTACATTTGTATCATACATTTTGAGAATTTATATAAAATCAGCAAATTCTTTGAAAGACAAAAGGACAAATGCTAATTCAAGAATAAATAACTGAAAATGTGCATATGGAAAACTCCAGTTCAGAGAACTTTATATATATGTATATGTGTATTTATATATGTGTATTTATATATGTATATTTATATTTGTACATACATATATATTTATATATGTACATATAAAAAATTACATATATTAAGGGAAATACATAGTAGTCATGTGATGATATATATACAGATATATGTGTCTGTGCGTGTGTGTATATATAAGCATTTATTTAATATTCAGAACTTTTTTAATGTTGTCAAGAGACTAAAACAGCAAAACCATAGTCTCAATAGACTAAGACAGAATTGTTGCTGAAAAATCATTTGACAAAAAACAACACCCCTGATTTAAAACTCATAACAAGCTAGGAATTAAAGGAAATATCTTCAAGTTTGTAAGAGTATTTATGTTTAAACAAACAAATAAAAAAATGCTAAACATCACATAATGATCAAAGAGTAAATTATTTCCTCCCAAGTTCAGAAGCAAATCTATACACTCACCATTTCTATTCAGTCTTGTACTGGAAGTCCAAAACAACAAACTTTTAATTAAACCGAACAAAAAATTACCAATGCCACTAACATCTAGTTGGTAGAGGTTAGGAATGGTAAACATCCTATTAGGCCCAGAAAATCCTGCCCCTTCCACACTCTCTGCAAAGAAGTATCATATTTTGTTGTGTTCAATGTGTATACCCACAATTTTTGCCCAAACTTTCAGGAAAAAATATTTTGTTTTAATTTCTTCATTAATATTTCTATTTGTTTACATTTAGTTACTTATTTTCTGTATTATAAAGGAATTGGATCATTTATTTATTAACATATTATGTTAAAAGAAATTGCATATAACAAATAATTACAAAACACAAGAACAGATACAGGTACAAGAAGGTGTTCTTTCCTGTTGCCCAACAATCTGATGACACTTGCTATGGGAGGGGGTCCTAAGCATCTCTGGCAGTACTGTTGCCATGCTCTTAAGCAGTCAATAACTTAGCTTAAAGCTTGCAGTATCTGTATTTTTGTAAAAGTATTAGTTTGTTAACTTCTGCTTAAAGTGTTTGAAGAGAAATGTCATGCTGCTCACTCTATGATAATAAAGTCTGCATCACCTATCTTACCAAGTCAGAGTCACCTACTCTGTGGACATTACCCTGCTTGTTTCATTTCATTGGTTCGCTGAATTTGTTTTGTTGCAAGTACATCATAAGTTCAACAAAACTGATTATCATTTTATCTTGCATATGGATATCATTATTAATTTTAGAGTTATACTTTTAACTCATAAGCATAAATTAAAGAATTAAAAAAACATTTATACAGATACAGAATTAGTATTCCCCTTTACAACATATATCTGTTTTCTCTCACAAATTTGGGCAAAAATGTGTGCATTATACATGGAAAAATATGGTATCTGATGCAAAATATCAGTAATTTTAGGTTGAGAAACCCCAAACTAGAATAGTCAATTTCGAAAAAGAATAAGAATATTGGCTAACTCACATTACTGCTGTAGAGGTGGAAGGAGATATAAATAGAACAGAATAGAACATACTAAAGTAAACCTATATACATTCATATATTACATTTTGATCAATGACAAATTGTATATATTGTGGTGGTCCCTATTTATAGGCAAGGAGTGTAGCAGGCTATACCATTCAGATTTTCAGATTTGTGTAGGTATACCATATGATAGTCACTCATTGAGAAAACCACCTAAAGAAATACTTCTCAGACTGTGTCCCCATCATCAAGTGACACATTACTATGTGTATGATGAATTAATCTTTGAAAGGTCTTCTTGACTCTTATCTCATATGATGCACAAAATTAAAATTTAAAACTACTTCAAATGGATCATAGACAAAAATGCAAAAAACTAACTCTACAAATTCCTAGAGAAAAAAGAAAACTGTGTGATTTCAATTAGACAAAGATTTCTTAAACAGATCTCAAACCTCTTCAAAATGAGAAGAAAAAAAAAAAAAAACAGAGAAAAAAACAATCTCTGCTCTGTGTAAGACACTTTTAGGAAAACTAAGAGACAATCTAACAGGTATTACTAAGGCCTATAACAACTAAATGATAAAGATGTATATCCCAGATAAATAAATTAATCTTAAAGCAATAATTAGAAGACAAAAATTTAATAAAACAGGCAAAATATTCTTCACAAAGAAATATAAATATGCCAAATAAACAAAACAATATTCAACATCCTTAGTCATCACATAAATTCAAACAAAAATTATACTGTTATACTTGTGCACACTTAATAAAATGGCAAAAAATTATTTTTTATTGACAATTCCAAGTCCTTTCAATGATGTGGGACACCGTGAAGGCTCAGACACTGTTGGTGGGATAAACTAATATGGTAATTTTGGAAAACCCTCTGGGACTCGGCATAAAATTAAACATTTACTCACCAAGCACAATAACCCTCATAGATTTCCACTCAAGAAAAGCAAATACTTTCACAGAGAAATTTACCTGCAAATGTTTATAGCAGTTTTTTGCACAATGACCTCCAAATGAAACAACCAAATATGAAAAAAATGGAAAATAGATAAATTTTGATATATCACTTATTTGACTACTACCCACTCATCAAAAGAAACAGGCTACAGTGATATGGATGAATCTAAAAAGTATAATGCTAAGTACAAGAAGCCAGATATAGAAGAGCATGTAACTCTATGATTCCATTTATATGACATTTAAAAACACAAATTAATAAGCTGCAGAAATCATATCTGATTTCCCAGGGACAGGGATTAAGAAAAGGTTGGTAGGTAACACAGTAGTAGCCCAAAGACACTCTTTGTAGTCACTGGCATAGTCTCTACCATGGTTGTAGATGTGAAAACACTATTTGTATTTGTTAAAATTCAAAATTTACACCAAAAAGCCTGGATTTTATTTTATATTAATTCAGCAAACCATGCAGGCAAACAAACAAAAATCTAGGTTTTGTCTTTTCTATAAAATTGAAGAATCTAGAATTAGTAGAAATTAGAGCTCAAAACTTTCAAATGCATACTCTATTCACTGCTATATGGCTTGGTATCGTAAATAGCTGAAAACTATAAAGAAAAGCATTTCATTATATGAAGAAATTGCTAACAGATTTCAAATGAAGTAGATTGTAAGAGAGGATATTATAGTGCTTTTCTTAAACCATATTTAAGCAACTGTCATAAAAGAAAACTATGTTAAAAACACTGGGAAATATTTTTATAAAAAATATTAAGCAGGTATTTTCTTTGTGGAGTCTGTTAGAGTCTTTAATGTATACAACATGAAGTTTCTAAAAGGGACTATAATATCATGTATTTAAAGGTAATATTCTAGATGACAGGTTAAATATTCCTTTAGGTTCCCTTCTAAAGTGAACAAGACACCTTCCCTGCATATTCAAGATAGACCTCCCAAAAGATGTGCCTCTTTGAAATTTGGGTTATTTTGAGCTGAGGTTAACTGAGGCCCTGCAGCCTCATTAGAAATGTTTACCATTCTCTTAACTACCTTAAAATAATAAAATGGAATTAATGTTATTAACAGAAATAAACTTTATATACAAAAATCTCTCTATATATCATGGACAACTTGGAATTATAAGCATCTCTGCTTTTTGTTATGCAAGTCCCCCTCTTCTCTCCTTCTTGGAGTCCCAGACCCTAAAGGTGTCATTCTTTAACTCAAGATATATATAATATTTTGCTTCATTGTTTGGAATCCATATGTCTTTGTAGATCCCCATTATATAGGCAATTGATTTTCTTCCTAATAATATGTCTGATATTTATTTGTTTATTCGATCAGCCCTCAAAAACCCAGAGGGATAGAGGAAATATCCTGCTCCTCATCTACACTAAGATCCTTAAGTTTTCTTCTTTAAAAAATATATTCAGAATGTTAGGCTAAAACTTATAAATTATAACACATTAGAATATAAATTTTCATAGCAAGGACTTGTAACATTTATAATGGCAGGGACAATATGTTCGATTTTTTCTGTTCCATGTGATATAGTGAAATACAGTAAATATTGATCAACTTAGGTTATGAATAAAAGTTCCAATGACACACAGCAACAAAACAAAGAAACAAAATGGAATTGAAACGTGATGTGGCTTCCTTCCTAAATATATTTGCTATTTATGTAAACTGTTTATACGTTTTCAGAGCCAACGGTTGACTTTTAAAAATGAGTCTGTATCCACTTGACTCAGTATGAGGACATCTGTCTCAAGGAGACAATGTCACTCTTTCTTGTTCCTTCAATCTCCATTCTGGCAACCATATGCCTATAGTCTGTATTCCAGTACTTTCGGGACTCAGGAGATTGGAGGGGATTGCCGCTGGGCAATGAACAGCAGCAGAGATTGTTTCCAACTTCAATTACATAAGCTAGAGATATATCTTCTCTGACACAACAAAAATGCATTAAATCCTGATAATTTTTAATATTCAGTATTTAATTATTATTTAATAATTTAATAAGATTGAGTAATTAATAATATACTCTCAATTTAGCGTTTCCCAGGAATGTTTATATTGCATATGCAATCCCTATAACTACTGCATCAGTAAAGCTGACTCACTAAAGCAAACATGAGCATAAAATTCTGAGTCAGTAACAAAACAGACAGGTATAAGCAAACTAATGAATTTTAAATATTATGAATAAATTCCTAAGTTATTGATCTAAAAGACATCAATGTAATGGCTATTAATGGCTGGGCTATATTATCTCTGATGAAAGGAAGGATATTTTCTTGTAAGGAAAAATGTCTTTGGTTACTATTATTTCAGCTTTTACAAAATTATTTCATAGGTGTAGCTGCAAAAGAAAGGAGCACCTCTGTGATTCTGGGTGGTGGTAAGAGGAAGATTCTATACTCCAGTAATTTATCTGATGAATTATTAATTCCAGAAGTATAAAAATTTTCCTTTTCTTAGTGAATGATCTCTTGAACAATCCGTAAGAAGTCAGCCTGTTAGACAAACTTTTGTCTTCTTTATCAACTACCACAAAACATGTTGTCTTACTTCATTTACACATAGCTAATTATTCTCCCTAATGGGAATGAAAGGTTAATAAATGAATGATACAGATAATTTAAGAGCTATGAACTGAAATAATTTTTAAATAAAATCTGGGACTTTGGGGGAACATGTCTAGATTTATATTCATATACTTGTTGAAATTATGACTTATTTTTAAAGATATATTTTTCTTGCCAACTATCTCTGTAATAGATGACTGAGCAAGTTCTTTTAAATTGTCAAAGGGTAGTTGGCTATTTGTGATGAAATCTGACATGGGAACACTTTCCTTTTTTCCTCAAAGATGTTATAGATCACTTACCAAATGTCAATATTGCTGAGATTCTTAATTGTCACAACTATATCCCAGTAGATAATTGAGTGCATTTCTATTCCGAATCCATTTTTAAAAGCGATTTAGAACCTGAGAGATTTGTGACATAAGGAAAATAAAAGCTAAATACTAATATATATATATATATATATATATATATATATATGTAATGGTGCTACAATTGTAATTCGTGTCATGGTGAATTATGAAACTCAGCCCTTTGGCTATATGAAAACTTCAATAAGTTCTATAGATAATAATATATATGTATGTATATAATTTAAGGGTTCTGTAAATTTTACATGAATATTTCACAACTATACTGAATGCAATTTTCTTTGAAGGTATCAAATTAGGCACATGTTTTTTCAATTGGAGAAAAAGAATCTTGTCCCATCAATGTCTTGAGATGCTTTTACATTTATAAATATATTAAGAATGGATTTATGATAACTGTTAAATCAGTAAGAAAAGACAAATAACAAATTTAATATCTTAAAACTGTTTTGAAGTCGCTATTAGAGTTAGGATAGAATTTCAATACAATTCCTTGATTAGTTTACAAAACAGAGGTTTTTTTTTTGGTCAAATAATATACTCTCTAGTCAGATACTATCAGACAATGTTTATGGTAACCTAGTATTATCTCACAGAGAAAGGAGAATTTCATATACCTGAAGAAAAACTGGAAGATTCTTTATGGAAATCTTGGATATCAAGAACCTAATACAAACTGTAGAAGATGTGATATGGATCTGCCATGAAAGCAGTGGTTTAATAGTTTATAACAGTATTGAAAGTCAGAGGTGATAACTGCTTAAAAATCTATTGATCAATAGCTAAAAGTCTTTTTAAATTAACAAACCTTATGGTAAGTGTATAAAATTGAGACACTTCTTAACCTACAAGTTATCATTTTTTTTTCAGAACTCGAAGGACATAGCAAAAAGCAGGATTCACTAATATTTATTGACTGGCCTCTGAATTACCTTTTACCCCAATCTGTACATAAAATAAGCACACTCGCCAATCCTCCACTACCTCTCCCACTTCCACACATATTCAGAGGTTTCAAGGATTGAATTGCTAGCCACCTAAAATATTCAGCCTGAGTTTTGCATACGTTAAAGGAATATTATCTAGGAGCGCAGTACTATATTGAAGTTGAGGCTAGAATTCAGGAACTATTCTGAGAATTGATAATGTTAGGACAAGAAACAAAAGATCAACATATCACAAAATTATATTTCCTTGGATTTCATTGTTTAATCATAGAACTATCTATGACAAGAATTCAATTGAATGCATTATGCAAAATACATGTGCTAGACTTTATCCAACCAAGTAGAATTTAGCCAGAAGTTTTGTGATGATTACTCAACAAAAAAAACTATGAAAACAATAATGGCAAGGAAAATACTCAGAGCTGTAACCAAAACCAAAGTATTTTATTTTACAATGTCTTTTATCATTCATAATTGAATAGTGTATGTTACTATTATTTCGAAATTTCTGTCTATGATTCATCAGAAATCACAATTTTAATTTGAAGGCAGAGAACGGAAGAGAAAGTTTCAGATATTACCTGGTTCACTAAAGGCATTTCTGTCACTTTTGCTTCTTTTTTAGGGAAACACCTCTGGATCTCTTCGGAAATCAAAATACAAACTAAAAATAGGACACCCGGAAAATATGTGCCAGATGTATCAATACAGGGCTTTTTCACCCCAGGGTATTTGCCAACTCCTACTTGACACATCCCAAATATTTTTAGCACTTCAAAATTTCTTCTTGCTTGCACAGCTGGTAGCTAAAAATACTTACACTGTATAATAATACTTTATAAGTCAAAGAATGTTTTTCCAAGTATCATTTTTTTTTTCAGAATATGCTATCATAATGAGAGTTTAGGTAGAAGCAGATACCTCAGAATGGAGCTCAGAGCAAGAAGCCCCTAAAATCTCTAAAATAGGAATATTTTTGGGGGTCAATGATTTTAGGACTACTGAATGGACATTTAAAGGAATATATCTAAAGTTAAGACTCTTATACAAGAAACTAATGGGACCTAATTAGCTAAATTTCCAAAAGAATTCTGGTAACTAAGCTGCTTATTACAGCCAGAGTGAATAGAGCACTTAGCGATTACATGAGTCAGGATGACAATATGAGGTTCAGCAGGAGTT
Organism: Solenodon paradoxus; assembly: GCA_004363575.1. Lineage (NCBI taxonomy): Eukaryota > Metazoa > Chordata > Mammalia > Eulipotyphla > Solenodontidae > Solenodon > Solenodon paradoxus. The sequence continues at coordinate 433,680 of RJWH01000115.1, read as the reverse complement.
ACTAGAGAAACAGTGATGGATAAACTGAAGAAAACACAGTGTTCCAAAGTGCTGACACACAAAATTATTCCATTATGAGAAGAATTAAGCATGTGCAGCAAAAATTAAAGGCATGTTAATTTAATGACAAGGTTCACAAGGTACTATGTCTATTACTGTAAATGGGAGATTATGAGAATAAGATTGTGAAACCATCAAAGGAGGCAAAAGTTACTAAGAAATAAGGGTACCTGAAAGAAAAATGGTGAACACTGGGGAAAAGACGAGAAACCAGTTACTGAAACTATGATATCTACTTCAGATGCCAGGGAAGAAGCAGGAAGAAGGAAGAGAAAGAGAGGGAGAAGTAGAGAAATTCTGCTAAGTCCATGAACATGTGTCCTAAGACAGGATTTGTCTCAAGGACTGGGATAAGGTAAGACAATTTTCAGGGTACCAGGAATAAGATAAGAACAATTTTTAAGGCTGCCTACAAGATGAGAAATATATAGAGTCAAGTAATCAACCAGTTCTCTCTGAATGCTTACATTACAGCTCAGAGTGAACATGGTGTCTTAGGTCTTTAATAAAACAATGTTCCCCCACGTGTGCTGAAAACAATGAATAAAAAAAAAAGGGAAAAACAAAAACTTCTCAGTTTAAACTACAATATTGCTTTTGAGTGCAAATACTAGCCGTTTGTTTCTTTACTGCGGTAAGAGTCTGCTTTTCTCAGAAATGCATCTAAGTTTCTGAAACTCTTTTGAATAAATAATTTTCTACATCTAATTTAATCAAATTACATAAAAGCATTTGATTCTATAAAATGAGCATTCTTTTCTGGCTGCCCCAATGATTGTTTATGTATTTATTTTCAAGGAACGGTACAGGCAGGAATGAACGTGAGCAGAAACAGGCAGGCAGGAAGAAAGATGAAGAAGAAGCATTTTTAAGTACTTTATTTTATTGTTCATCTTGGCTGTCCCCCCCTGAACAGGGGTCATGAACCCTGTTCCTTGGGATTAGGTGAACTATATCCAATAAACATAACTGTTAAGTCACCAGGGAACACCATCCAATGACTGTTTCCTAATCATAAATTCTAAAAATTCCAAACAAATAAGCCAAGTCTGCCAATTTCAGCACTGCTTTTATAATCAGGGCACACATGGGAATATAGGAAACATTTCCAACAAGATCTTGAACCACCCAATTCATCTGCACTAAATCCCCAGAATGTATGAGCTGCCACTCACTTTTTCATCCTTTAGAGAAACCCTGCACTGTGTAACAAACTACAGAACAGCTCTTTCTTTCTTTCTTTTTTTCTGGCAGACATCTAGCTTTGATCTGTAATTCAACAGAACCTAAGACACAAACATAAGATAGCTAGATGTGTTTTGTTTTTTCATGAGATGAGAAACATAAAAACATTTAGCACAAATCCAAGCTTGATATAATTCAAGTAGGGGTTATTGTAGATTGGTGTTATAGGTAATTTTGAAGCAGGAATTGCACATTTGCCAGGAGCTGCTACCATGCATGTTTCAGTGTTGCTTAGGAGAAGTAACGGATTTGGAAATGCTGGCTAACAACAGAGGTATAATAGTACTCCCTTGACATCTTCATTGGAGGCTCTGAAAAGAAATCAGACGATGTAAACAATTCCCCTGATTTTAGATAAAAAGCCTAGTTAAATATGTCTGTTTGAGGTTTCCCAGAGCTCCATGACAGAAAATTATAGTTGGTCTCTACCTTTTTCTTTAAGCCCTACCTACATTTTGTTTATCAGGTGGTTCGGCTGTCTGGAATGCAGGCATGAATTCTGAGTTGTCACATATTGCTGCAGACACAGTATTTCCCACCTGCTGCCTACTGAAATGACATGGTCTATCAAATGGGGTTTCTGTTTTAAGTGCTTGGCTTGGACAACCCATTTCTTCCTGCAGCCCACGTCCAGTCTATTAGGCAAGTTCGTTAACATCCTGCAGAGATTTTCCATCTCACACCCCCTATTTTATTGTGACTTCTGGGAATCATGTCACAATTGTGAAGATCCCCTAGAATCAGAACTTTGTCACTTAATCTGATTTTAGTATTTCCTACTTTCAGGGCTTTCTCTTCTCTATACTTTGCCTTTCCTGCTGAATCAGAATCCTTGTCATTGACACCAGGCTGCTCTAAGCTCACTTTTCCATCCTTTCTACTCAATGCATTTAATAGCACAGTGGTTCCTGCAGTGGCCAGTTTCTGCAGCCAAATTCTCCATCCTTGGATGTGCCCTTGTGGCTCAGGCAACTAAAACAATGGCATGTAAACCATATAAGTCCCAAGAAACCAGATTCAGAAACCAGGGCTGTTATAAAAAACAAAATGAAAAACTAAATAAAGATGTTTTTCCTCTTACTTAATTGCTTCTTCCTAGTCTTCCTTCCTTCACCTCTTAAAAAATATCACTTTCTCCTTTCCTCTCTTTAAAAAAGTGGTTAAGATATTAAATTTTATATGTATATTATATGCTAAATCCACTTTTTTCTCTCAAAAATTTTGTTCTTTTTAAAAAATTTTATTGTGCAACATTGTATCACCTTATTATATGAGTTAAGTTGTACACACTTATGTACCAGTTTGAATCTTTTCTACATATTGACTATCACTTCTGTATAGTTAAAAACACTTCCTTTAATGTTCAATCTAAATTTTCTAGATCCATTATTTTAAAATTTTGATATTTGTTGTTGTTGTTCAATGTTGCCTTCATTTTTGAAAAGAAGCTATAATTCTAAAGATGTTGCTCTGTCTTCTGGTTTACATTGGTTTCGACAAGATGTCTCCTGTAATATTTAGATATTTTCCTTGGTATGAAACATATTTTTTCTTTGTTGATTTTTAAGTTTTCCCATTATCACTAATCTTAATTGTATTATCAATTGCATCAGTTGGTGCAGATTTATTCATAATTAGCTTCCCTGAGAAGGTCATCCAGCCACAGTTTTTTCTCTTTCCCATTGTCTTTGTTTTTTTTATATTCCTAACATTCCTCATAGAAGTGCCATCCCTAGTCACAATATACTAGAGCAGATAAAGTAATCCTAATTCAAATGTGGATTGTTTTCAGCATGGGAAATTTACAATACATTTTCTGTTTCTCAGAAACAATGATTCTAATTAATGATTATATCACACATTCAATTTATTACATACTCACTAAACCATTTAACCCTTAAGGAAACTAAACTCTAGATTTAGAAAGGAGACTGTAAGAGCTTCCTGAATACAATACTAATGTCTAAATCAACCTTATGTTTTTCATAACACCTTGGAGCCCATGCCATCCTCACTATTGTTGCCCCACCATTATACACAGTCAGGAATGACTAAGTCTCCTTGAACATGGTATAGATAGAAAAGTCAGAGTCATTAAGAATGAGAGCCATATATAACTTAGGTCTAGCAATGGACAGGAATGTGATAGTGGATCATGCTGTTAGGACTGCCATAACAAAGTACCCAAACTGGGTGACATAAATAAGATAAATTCATTTTCACTTAGTCTGGAGGCTAGAAGTCCAAGATCAAAATTTTGACATTTGTTTTTCCTGAGACCTCTCTCCTTACCTGTAGATCGTTGTCTTCTCATGTACTCACCCGGTTTTTCCTTTGTAAGCATGTATCCCTGATATTCCTTGTGTGCTAAAATTTCTTCTTTTTATGAGGACACCAGTCACCTGATGACCTCATTTTAAATTAATCACTATTTAAAAGACCTTCTCTCCAAATAGGGTTACATTCTGAGGTGCTGGAGTAGGGCTTCAACAAATAAATTTAGAAGGAACATAATTCAGCCCACACCAGGTAGGAGGCGCCAGACTCCTCACTGATGCCTCAGACCCTCGAGGCCCTGGAATGATTCAATCCTTGTGTAAGTGATGATGGCCTCAGTAGAGCAGCTACTGCAACACTTATGCTTAGCTGTAAAGCACAATTATTTCAAAAATATTAATGATGTGAGACTAAGGAATAGGAATAGGAAACAATGATAGGGTGGATAATTGGGAACTAATGCTGTAGTGCACTTAACCACTATGCAGAAGAGTTTTAATAAAAAAGTGCTTTTAGCCAAGTATAACTCACAAAACAGTCTTAGTCAGGAATTTTCATATCAGTTACTTGTAAGAGTTAATTAACCTCTCTCTATATATACATACATTTAATTACAGGCCCATCAATTAAGATTAAAAGAATAATTTACTCATCAAACCTGAATATTTACTGTGTGCTAGACAGAGTTTTAGATGATGAAGGAACATGAGTGAATAAAGTAAAGTTGTGCCTAGTCTATGAGACTGTAGTATTGACAGAAGAGCTGGTGAGCAAAAACTTAGATACATAGTAAACAACAACTAGAAAGACCATTTCTACGAATGAAAACAGTTGAACTTGGAAATGGAGTTATAGTAGTGGAGACAGAGTTCTAGTTGTGATATCTTAGTCCTAAGTAAAATAAGGAGTCATATGAACCTCCTATGGAAGAGTTTTCAGGTAGAGTCAGTGATTCAAAGACGGTCTTTGAGGAGTACTCAGTACATAAGAGCGACTGGGAATGTGAAGAGGAATAGAGAGGTAAGATATGATGTAAAAAACGTAGCTGGCACCTTATCATAAAAGAATTTAAAGGGAAAACATTTACCAAACATGCAACAAATAAATGATTAATGTCTCTAATCCACATAGAGCACCTACAAATTGATAATAAAAGAACAAACTAATGCGTAAGAAACAAATCAGGTACAGGAACTATACTAGGTTAAAGAAAGTTTGAAAATGTATATAAGATGTCACACAAAGAACTGTAAATTCAAAAATAATTCTGATAATCTTTCACTAATCAGATTATTAAAAGGGGAGGGAGATGGAAAAGGAAAAAAAGACATATTTACAGTGGCAAGGATGTACATAAATGGCAATTTCACTAAGATTGTGCATACAAATTACTATAGTAATTTTTGAAGACATTTCAGGAATATCTTTAAAAACATATAAACAACTTCAGGTTCCGCATCATCATTCTTGGAAATCTACCCTAGAGGAAGAAATCTACTAGTTGAGTTCAGGTTCACTTCTAAAGAGGTTACAACAAACATATAACTTTACTTATAGTACCAACCAATACAAAATCTGAAACAACATAAATCTGTAGAGTTAGAAGAGTGCTGAATAAATCATGATACCTTCAATTTATGAATATTATGCTCATTAGGAAATAAGTCAAATGAAGAAATACAAACAATACAATTTCACTCAGTTTTGGTACAAAGATAAGTAACAACAAAGAATGAACTGAAAACAAAACAAAAGCAAACTTAGTTTCTAAAAACAAACTAGAGGTTAGTAGGAGGGAAGAGGGGAGGAAAATCAGGTAAAAGGGGTCAATTATAAGCTAAAGGTTAGAACTTTCAGTGTAAACTTACTGTAGTATATACAGTTATTTATGATGATGCATAGCTGAAGCATATAACATAGCAATGCAATGTTTTTCAATATATATTTAAAATATAGAAAACAAAAAATAAAATTTCTAGAAGTGAAAGAATATCTTAAAACACAGAAAGCAAACACATCTGCTATAAGTCTACTTTTGTAAAATAAACTTAAAGACACCTACCTCCCTTTTATTTATATCTACATTGAATTTCTAGTTGTTTGTATGAGGATAGAGGAAGGTGTGAACAGAGTTATACTCTGCTGGCAATATTTATTACCTCAGAAGTAAAGTGAGAAATATTATGGAATTAATCATTATTTTACATTGTGTAAAAGAAATTTACATTAAGTAAAAGAAAAAACGTGCATTCAATAAACATTACACTAAATCACATGTTTTCAAAAGTCTTGAAGTCTGTACCAGCATTTGTGTATAAACAGTAATAAAAACTCTCTCATATCTCTTTATGATGCAAGTCAAATCCAATCATCCACAATGCCAAAACAGAAAAATTGCATTCCTCTCCTTTGTTTTCAGATACCAGTAATGGAATTCCAATATGCTAAAACTTGTAGTTAAATAAGAATATATATAAAGACAGAGAGGAAAGATATGGGATTAAAAACTACTTGTCCTTGATAAATACTTTATCTATTAGCAGAATTGGATGTGTTTTTAAAACATGTGGTTTTTTACATCCTTTTTGATACTCAATTTTTCCCCCAATTTCAGAGATGTCAAATGGAACACTTCTGATTTATTAGAATGCTATCCTGAATTTTTTTTCTCAAAAGTTAAACCAGGTACGCCCTGGTTTAGGTTGATCACCTCAATGTGAGCACAAGGCTAAACAGCTCAGGGCCGGAGTCCCGGTCTGGGGGCGTGGCGGGAGGGCAATGTGAGCAACTAAATAAAAATAAAATAAAAATTTCCTCTTCCTCCTCTCTTCCTGCCTGCCTGCCTGCCCTACCAGCCTTCATTCCTGCCTGCACTTTCCTAAAAGAATAGAACAAAGTCATACTTGAAAGCAAAAAACTAAAAGCATCATTTAATGTTGAACTTTTTAGTCAATGCATTACTATCATGAAGATCAAAATTATATAGTGATATATTGATTTCTATCACATTGGTTGTTGCAAAGATCGCAATGTAAATGCTTTAGAACTATCCACGAGAAAAATTAAAAAATAATATGTCCATGTTATTTTTGAGTTAAAATTAAAATATGTTCTATTTTGTTTTATATATTTGAAAACAAGCAATTGTGGTACATGTGGCATTTTAGAAAGGTATGTGTCTGAATGTATAACATGAACTAGGAAGGTATTTTAACTCATATTCACATCATAATAATTTTAGAACTGAAACAGTCTAATAAACTGTTGTCTGATCACAACTCATAAGTATTAAAATTTCATTTGTTAAATTTTCTTCAAAATTGTGAATGTAGATAAACACAACACTAAGTGACTGGGAAAGCCTCTTAGCTTTAATCGTGTAGAAAAAAAAATTCTCCGGGTCTAATTGTCTAATTGAGAAATATGACAGTCTCTAGCAACAATTCTTGATAAACTATACCAGTGGTAAAGAGAAAACATTCAATTTAGACAGTAATGGGATAGGATGTACAGACAACATGAAGAAATTCTGAAAATATTGACTCTGAAGCATCATAATCTGGTGCCGTTTCTTTCTTTCAACGGACTATTCCCAGAAGGAACTAGGCCGGTATGTATTCTGAATGTAAATCAGAACTGTCAATGTTTTAAATAAAATGTATTTTCTTTTAGAATGCTTTTCAAACTCTAACGTAAACTCTTCCTTACTCAATGAAGACCAGTTAATTATACAGCAATAAACACTGACCCCAGTTTTTAAAGTGTCGTTGATATGATAATGGTGCTTTTCTCTATATTATATTCTCACTTTCATCTTGCTGCTTCATGTTTCCTCCTAATATAATATCTTATTCCCCGAGAAGGAAGGATTTTAGCATCTAGTGTGTGATTTATTTCTCTGTTATTGGGAACATTCATGAGAAACAGGGAAAGCAGTTTGACCTGGTCTAATCTTTTATTAAACATGTTACTAACCAATCTCCCAGGAAAAAAACAAATGGCATTTTTCTAGTAAGAGAGTCCTAGTCTACAAAATTCTTTTGATCAGTGCTTCATGACTTGGGATTTCAGGGTTTATTCTAGGAAGCATACTTAGAGCTGAGGGATTTATGGAGGAGCGTTCCCTATAAATGTCACATAAATTATACAAATATTTATATGTAAATGGAGATGTTTCATAATCTAAAATGCTCCAAGATGAGGAAGAAAAAATAGATTTTAAGGGAGGAAGCATATTAACTTATTTGTTTGTTTGTTTTTCACCCTGGCACAGAGTCACCAACTTGGTTCCTTGAACTTTACATGGTTCATATAACAGTGTCTCAGCCACTTAAACCATAAGGGCATTTCCAATAATAATATTAAATTCAGGGCCTCTCATTAAGTCATAATGCTTGCTAATCTCATCACTAACTAACAATTTATTCTCTGTTGATTTGTGTTGACATGAAAATATTCACATATCTCATGTCTTTGGATTATAAAACCTTAGCAGATAAGAATATATCTTTATTAAATGATCCTCAGATAATTATATATCTATATTAAAATGCATATAAATGTATATGTAAATGAATTAATAATTTTCTGTATCTAAAATGAATTTTGCACTAGATTATGGTTTATATAACTAAAGGATCATCAGAATCGTCCACTGATTTCCTTTAAATTTCCATTTGTCAGTTTTTTTATAACTTCCTCCTCCATCATGTAACAACCTTACCTACTTCCTGCATCAGATTCAGATCAAATACATTTAGAGTAGAGCCTCAAACTATCGAAATTTATAAAACCCCAGGATATTCTGATTATGAAACAAATGAGAGAAATGAACTAGATAATTTAAAGTCTATGCTAGATTTGACATTTATCTAATATACTTTTGAAAAAAGTAATTCACTAATATATACTGTATATGTATTTATAAAATGTTTCTTACTCATAAGAATACTACGTTAAATTGATATAAGCAAATCTGATTACAAATAAAATCATGAATATGCATTTTCAAGGAAATAGGTAGATACAGTGTATATATATATATATATATATATTTACTTTGAGATGTATAGTAAGATCATATTTATAGTAAGTAATATTTTTAGGAAAACATAGTGATATGTTATATAGAAAGGAGGGATAAATATTTTTCCAAAAGATTATTGAACACACTTTCTTCTTTTTAATTAATTTACTCTGTGTAGAGTTGAGAACGATTTGATCTTTGGCATATCTGTATATATTGGAGGGTACTGTCTGAAGAAATGTTGCTAAAAATTTATCAAAATTAGTTTCTTTCTATTGGTAATATAAGAGAAATATCTTCTGTTTCAGTATTCCTAAGCAACTGGTTTATTTTATATAGTGAGTAGAGCAAAATAATTGAGGCTGCTTCTCTCTTTATTTCATTAATGTTATGAAGGAAAGTTACATCAGAGCATTACATAGACTTAAGATGGGCATCACTGGAGTACCCTGCTGATCTAGTGTGTAAGTCAGTGGCCTCCGCTCACATACATCTAAAGGAAATGGGCTGTCACCCAGTGGCCTAGGGAATAATCAAGAGGAAGGACTAAATAAAATAAATTAAATGCTTCTCCTCCTCTCTCTTCCTCCCTGCCTGGCTAATCACCTTCATTCTTGCCTGTACCATGTCTTCAAAAAAAAAAAAAACAGTCCATCATTGTAAATCAGCTTCTGTATAGAATAACATTGTTTGCCACCACCATTCCAGCTCTCATTCACCATAAAATTGATCCCCGCTGCCTAACTTGTCTGCTATTTACCTCCTCCCCATCTGGGAATCACTAATTTGTTGTTTTTGTCTAAGAGCCTATTTTTGTTTGATTTCATTCATTTGCTTGGTTTTTCTACATACCACATATGATCCTGTTTCTTATTCATGTTATTCCCTAAAGTGATGAGTCAAATTTAAAGCTCAACTCAAAAAAAAGTAAGCACTTTTACAACTTTACTCCTAGTTTCATTTAATTGTTGTAAGAACACTCTTGTTTACTCTAGATTTAGTTGTTCACATTGGTTGTTGCCCTGGGACCTGAGATGAGAGAACCTAGGTCCTTGGGATGCACCTGTACTGCGTTCTACTAGACACTGAGAATCTAATCAGTACTCCACAAGGGCCCAACTGAATACTTTCCCATCATGCTATGATTTTATTTGTTCTTACACTATTCGGGTGATCAGTGACAAATGAGCTAGCTTGCAGTTCACGGTGACAAGTTAACCAGAAGTTCATTATTTTCAAATATATAATAACATAATAATAAACTTTTGGTTAACTTGTCACCGTGAACTGCAAGCTAGCTCATTTGTCACTCAGCACCACAGAACAATGCCTTCCCATACCAGGTCAAAATCTGATAGATAGCAACACTGTACCTAGCTTGAGAGTTAGCAGGTGAATGTTAGTTGTAATATTATATTAGTAGTAATAAAATTTAACATATTTCCAGTTATATAAAACTAATACTAGAAAACTAGGTACTAATTTTCTTCTGAATATAACACACTTCATTACAGACTAGACTTTCTATATTTAAAGATTAAAAATTATTAAGGAGGGAACTGATCTATTATTTTTAATTAGTTCTACGTTTCGAACAACATTTTTAAAAACTTCTGCACTATTTCAAGTATTTATAGTATATTTTAGTCATAAAAAGTAATGCCATTTTTCACTGTGCTCAAACTGAATTTATCTAAAGTTCCTTGTTCTACATCTGTCAAGCCTCCCTCATAATATGTAGACTCAGAGCTCTTGGATGTTTTCCCTTTTGAACTGCTTTGAAGGACAGACCTTTACCTCTAGTGGGTTTTGTGCTTAACACATGCCTGAGTAAAAAATTAACTGCTTTTCTTCTCTACTGATCTGTGTAATGATTAAGATATAGGAGGTCATGACTGACATTTAGAATCAGGCTTGCTCTGAACTTAGGCTGTTAATCAGAATTACACTCTAGGGAAATAATTACGTTTTCAATTTAAGTAACGCTACTTACACTGGAAATACATCTGGATCATATTATGAATCAATATAGGTTCAGATCTATATGACCACTAGAAAAAGAGTATACTAAAACCACTTTCATCCAATCTGCAAATTTTAGAATTGCAGAAATAAAAATACAGCTGCTTGTGTGCACAAAAATGAGTCTTTAAAAAATATAACTCATTCTCACACATATATGCTCTTAGAATAATCTTAACTTTTGTATCAATGGAGACTATTTCTATGGAAATGAACAAAATGAATGTTTAAAAGTCTTGCTTTAGGAACGCTGCCATTCTTAATAGATACACTATTGATACTCCCTGCTCCAGAATACATCATTTTCTAGTTAGCAATTGAGAATAACTTCCATTTTCTCATGCATCATCAAAATTCCTTTCCTTCTCTATTCCAATGAATAAAGTTATTTTTAAAGTTTTCCTTAATTTTTACTATACTTCCACGTGAACATATTTGGCTTTAAAAACTCAACAGTTTATAAGAGCAAACTTTATACAAGACTCTCCAAAGAGGATCTAGACATAAAGATTATGATGATACGTTCACTATTATATATAAATATACAGCTCTAAAGTGAAATGTAACATGTACAGAAACAACAAATAATATGATTGAATTTTAAAAACTTGAGCAATGTAAGTCCCTCCATCTCCCAAATAAAGTATTTAACTTGATTTTCCTACCCCTGGTCAAATAAAAATTTTCTATTTTCCCTTTCACTTGTCTTTTGCTGAGTCTGATATATTCCTTTGAAGTGTTTCAATTGCTTTCTACTCTGTATGTAAGATATACAGTCATAAAATTCACTAGAAAAACAAATGAGCATATATCTGAGAAACTTATTTTATTACAGAATGAAGAAAAAAGTATATTTTCTCGTTAGGTTTTAAACACTGAAGCTATGGAGTAGTTTACTGAAATAGAAGTTCATCTTGATTTATTGATACATATACAATCAGTTTAAGTTATATTTTAGAAAGAGCTACATAATATCTAAGAACAGAATTGCTAATTATGTAACTTTTTAATATGTAGAGGTAAAAATAAAATCGTGACTAATTTTCCATTATGAGATTAAAAATCTTTTTGTATACTTTAATTGTATATTTTCTGTAAATGTTATATTTAAAGTGAAATGAGATACTTGTATTTTTCAGCTGTGTACAGCAGAGTACTTATGTAAAGAATCACTATTAAATTTAATATAACAGTTGTATCCTTAAATCAGCCAGAGATACTCCTGAATTTTGAGTTGATAGTAAGAGATCTAAAATCCCATAATCGTAATATAAATGAACAAAAATTACAAAAATAATTGCTTATATAATTCAAATTCTTCAATAATTCCAATCTCTGAACTTGCTTAGAAACCAGAAACCAAAGGATACTTATGTTTCCTCAAAAGGATTAAACTGTGAACTAGGAGTAAGATTCTCTGTTTATCTTGCTCTTTCTGCCTATAATAGTACTGCTGCTAATAGTTTATTTTACTTAGTCTCAAAATGCTCCAAATGAAGAGAAATTCTATTATATTTCCATGATAGATTAGTCTGTTTTATCACGCAAGCTTCATTACTTAAGTAGTTTTAAAAGACAATATGGCCCACAAATTCATTATCTTATTCTATTATTTCCAGATAAATCTCAAACTGATAATTCCTTTGGTACTTTGCTCTCTTTCAGATATTGACTAATCTTAAATTATCTAACCCATTTCCTGAACTATGTATTCTGAACAACTCTCATCTTTAAATTTTCTCCAGGTTTCTTTCAATATGGTCACAATTTTTCTTCTAATTATACAAATGAAATTTGTATAATGTTTTAATATAAATCATCTCAATGTTTTAATATAAATGTCAGTGTTGTCCCATTTTTAATAAATCAGGACCATCTTTAACATGTGACAAAAGTGGCAGTTGAGTTTCTCTAGACATGTCTGTTGAGGGGGCCCAAAATCTGCTTTCAATTTTGCCCCGCATTAAAGATGGTCCTTGCCAGTGCTGACTGTGCAGCCTGCTGCCACTACTGCTGCTACACCATATGAGGAAACAGGTGCTGTCACGAAAAAGGATCCCACTCGCTCTGAGTATATGCCTGTTTCTTCAAAGGGAGCGGAGCACTGCAGCATGATCAAGTCATAGGTAACTACTATGGGGGTTATCTCTGACTCTGTGGTGGTTATCTCTGGCACTGTGGGGTTATTGGGCATTTCTGGAACTTATGGTTAAAGTGGCATGTATTTCAGTCAAGATGTTTAGAGAGAGGTTTATAGGGTCATTAAATATGGTTTTCCCTTAGGTGCCAAAATTCCTTGCACAAGCCTAGGCCGCTGGCCCACATGTCATTACTATGTATCACCAATGGGTATTGCATAGTAATTCCTTGTTACTGGTATGGCTGCTCTGCTTCTATTCAGATTGCTCCATATCATTCCCCTCCCCTTAGTCACCAGAATATGATCCCATCCCATGTTTGCCATCCCGGTATCCCATTTTTGTCTCAAGGAAATATGATCAGCCTATCCAGATGAATGGAATCATCTAGGAAGTTCAGCAGTAATACAAAACAGTGAGACTCTTATGATCATTTGAAATCACAGATGTTTTTGATATCAATATTATCGTGATAGATTACAATGCAAGAGTCTTAGAAAATAATTTATAATCATTTTACTTAAAATATTTTTGAGTATTTATGAGAATTAGTAATAATTCACTTATACTTACTAGGTGAGTTTGTTCAAATCTGAGCTGTTTATATCTTGATCAATATATCTTGCAACCTGCACATGAATAATCTTGTATCTGGCTCTATACATTAATTTTTAAATAAGTCATGGAACACATAAACTTCATAACCTCCCATGGTCCCAAATACAAAAGGTCCTTTGAAGTCGATAGAACTTAGAAACTTCCTACAATGAAACTTTAATTTTAAATGATCAATTTTTTTCTTTTTTCTTACAAAAGAAGTTTAAACTAATTTATAATCTTAAGGTATATATTCCAAATATGTCATCAGAACCATTTAAATTCTCTTTGACACCACTTATTAACTAAACTTCTTATACAATAGGGCATACATTCCTTTATAACATGTGTGATATATTGTTTTAAGTATACTACATTATAATACTATTGCAATACTCAGATTTTTATGAGTATAAGTTTATCATAAACTTATAATTTATGTAATAATTTAATTTTTGGTGATAAATCTTAACTACTACTACTAAAATAATAACTATGCCCCCATTCTTTGAATTCCATTTTTTCCAATAACAGTGTATTTCATTATTTTCTAGATATTTTTCTGAATAATAATTTAAGTTCCAGTTATTGATAATAGTCCAGTCTTAAAAACAATTCAGTGTCTATTAACTGCACATTTCAGTGTACAACTTCTGCAATGACTGTCTGAAAAACTTAAACTATGAAACTAAAATTCTGAAATTTAAGTAATTAATTAATAAACAGATACTTAATATAATTTTCTGACATTACACTCCCTTCTAAAAAGTATGGGTCATCTCAGCCATTAAATTCAGTGACATAATTTGTTCATAATGTGTTTTAATTTTTAATTTTCTGGTTAAGGTAGAACAGGATATCTTTCGGGAACATTTGTCCAAGAGCGTTTCATGCATAACCAGAGAGTGTTTTAAGATATCATTGATTCTGTTTGTGACAATATGCACCTTGGGAATTTATAACTCACCAAAAAACTTGACTAATCAAAGCAAGTAAAATTGCTGGCAGTGTCTAGTGTATATAGGGAGGGAGGGAGGGAGAGAGAGAGATTCAAAGAGATAGATGGAGAGAGGAAAGAATCTACTTCAACTCTTGTTAGTGGATCAATAATAACTACGCTGAAAACAAGGTGGGGAGAGATAATGCTCCATATTCTACTTCATTTCATTAAAAATGAATTTATTTAAAGCTAAATCTGTATACAAATCAGAAATAAGCCTTCTAACTGGAAATATTTCAAATTATGTTAGAGTAAAACATTTTTGTCATAAGAATACTGTATATGCTACTAAGTGACTAGATTTATATTTCTGTTCTAAGAAAACTGCTTAACAAGAAAACCAGAAAACAAAATAAAAATCATATTCAGTTAAAATATAATACATTTTGAAAAACAAACTGATACATTTAATTTACAAGTTTTGCTGCTTCACTTTTTAATCTATTAAAGATTGCCAGTTTATATAAAAAAAGTGAAAATCATTGCAATACACATTAGTGAATTGTGCAAAGACGCCAAAACTTAACATTTTCTGGCTATTGTCTGTAAGATTCTATCTACTGTTATGTTTCAGCAGGCAGAGGGGTTACTAAAATATCTTAGAGAAAGATGAGGCACAGACTAGGTCAAAAGATAATTGTTTCGTCATTTCTTCCCCAAGAAAGAAAAACTTTTGGACAGCATTTATTTCATTTGTAACTAGAGGGGGAGTATTAGCAACAGTTTTGGTGAAAAAGAAAATAAAAACAAAGGAGAATGGGGAAGCTGTGCCAAACATTTACCTTTTAATCACTAAAAGGTCCTAATTCATCAACTTTAAGCCATGTAAGATGATCCTGAATTGAATCCAAAAACAAAATTTGCAATAGAGGTGCATTGTTTCCATTTTCAAACTTTTAATTTTTTACCTTAGTTACTTAAGTACTGTATTTAAGGAGAAATTGGTATAAAGGATATTATACAAAGATAAAGCAGAGTATCTGTCTACAAACCCACCTTAGCTCTAGTAGACCATTAAGCATATTCAGGAAGATTCTTTCCCAGAAGCCAGACCTCAGTTACAATCAGTACTTTTAGTTCAGTTTTCCTTTTTGGAAAAGTCTGCAATTTTCCCATGGTAAGTTTGCACAGTCAACAAATTAACATCCTGCCACTTTAGCAATACTATAATGTTATGGCCTCTTAGCAATCCTCGAGCATTTACAAAGTAAAGTTGAATTGCTTGGAAAGCAGTTTATAGTTTACTATTTTTTTATCAGAAATATTATCATTTTGACAATTCACTAAATGTTTTTTCATTAGCAATTCTATTTTTCTCCTGTAGACAGGAAAATATAATTTTGTTTTTTTTTTTAACTGGGGATGTCAGAATGTACACGGGATTACCCCCAGGGTGTATCAGACCAGTAGGCTACAGGGAGTACCCAACAATACACTTTTTTCAGAATCAAATAATGCCTTAAATGGCATCAAATTCTAAGTTCCTTAAGAATAGAAATGATTCAATTCATTAAGTCATTTCCAGAAATTAGTAGAATTAATGAAATTAAATAATAAATTTCCCAAATACATGGCTACTATTTTTTTATACTAAGAGAGGGAGACTATTTTTAAATATTTTAATTATTTGATTTAATGCTTTACATTGTGATTTCACTGGTCAAGTTATTATAAAGCAAACTGAAAACTAAATCAATGAAAATACACACAAAGTACCACTTTGTGCTGACCAGACCTGACAGATTCTGAGAGAAAATATATAATAAACATTGATCTCTTCTCTCTTTGTATTTTTCTCCTTTTAATCCATTTACACCTCCTGTTATGATTTGTGATTCACTTTAATGAATGTAGGTAAGTAAATCTAAACATAATTAAGCCTAGTAACAATATAATAATAATAATAAATTACACAGCATTTAGAGTCATCATTTCAATTATCATTTAAAACATAAAAAAAAACCTCATATAAATCTACAGCATGAAGATAAAAATCAACATGAAAAGATATCCTAAGGTTCTTAATAAATTCACAATGATATGTAGATAAGGCTTTCATGTGAGAAGTTGACTCATGATAAGAATTAGTAGATCAATGTTTGTTTAAGAAAAAAACACAAGCTTAATAAAAATCAAATAAACTTTGACCTTTATCACATTCCATATAGAAAATTTAATATTATTGACATGATCAAAAGGTAACATTCAAAATCATAAACCTTCCAGAAAAAAACACAGGAGAATATATTTCTGGTCTTCATGTTAACAAAGGTTCATTATTAATATAGGCCACATAAAGGAGTATTTATAAAATGAAAAACATGGGAAAATTATACTTCATCAAATTTAAAAATTTCTACTCAACAAAATGTAACATTAAGAAATTTATGGTGGGATCAGTCAAGCTGGCAACCACATCCTTCCCACAGAGCGACTAGGAATTCACCTAATCTACAGAAATAAACACTGAGTAAAAACAGACCAGAAGCTATAGAACACAGCAACAATTGTGATCACAAAAGGTAGGCAAAAAAAGGGTAGGCTATATCACAGCTTCGGGATTCAGCATAAAGTGAAGCGGGTGGAAATGCGGAAAGAGCTGGGCCTCCCAAAAATCATGGAAGTGGCAGAGAGCCCACCCAACAGAGGGTCCACATAAAAACTTTAACAAATCCAACCAGTGGTGACACCACAAACTCAAGAATTTCCAGTGTTCAAACCAATATCCAGGTTTACTGGTGCAGGTTGATATACTGCACAAGGCCATCATTACAGGATAGCTAATCCACAAAAATATAAAAAGAATGCCAAACAGAACAAAGACAGAGAAAAATATACATGAAATGGTGGATCCAATAAAAAATCCCAGGAAAAATCTGAATACAACAAATGCATGCAAACTATGTGAGGATGAAATTTGGGCAAAAACAATAAACATACTTACAAAAATTGAGATAGAGAATGAAAAACTGAACAACAGAAAAGAGAGAGAAGAAATGAAGCAAGATATCAGAAAAATGAAGAATATGATAGCTAAACTAAAAACTCAACAGAGGGACTCAAAAAATAGGATGGATGAAGCATTTAATAGAATCAGTGAAGTAGAAGATAGGACAGAGGAATGCATATAATCAAACCAACAAAGAGATGTAAGAAGGTAAAAAATGAAGAGAATATTCCAAATCTATGGGATAATATCAAAAGGAACAACATTCATATCATAGGTGTCCCAGAAGGAGAGTGGGAGAAAAGGGGGCAGAAACTGTATTTGAAAAAAAAATAGCTGAGAATTTCCCTAAGCCAAGAAATGGAGGAATGAAGCAAGCCTCCAGACACAGGAAGCTCAGAGACTTCAAAAAAAAAAAAAAAAATTACAAACAAACAAACAGACCTGTACCTAGACATAATATCATCAAAATGTCAAAAATATAAACAAATAATCTTAAAAGCAGAGAAAAATGAGTCACATACAAAGGAGTTCCCATAAGATTGTCAGCAGATTTCTTAACTGAAACTCTATAGGCCAGAAAGGAATACCATGATATATTCAAAGTGAAAGAAAAGGATTTTCAACCTAGGATACTATACCCTGTAAGATTATCATTCAGAACTGAAGGAGTTATAAAAAAGTGTTTCTAAAAAGCAAAAGTTAAATTTATCATCACAAAACCAACTCTATAAAAAATACTAAAGGATACTATAAAAAGGTAAAGAAATCCCACTTAGAAACAAATGAAAAAAAAAAAAAAAAAAAAAAAAAAAAAAAAAAAAAAAAAAAAAAAAAAAAAAAAAAAAAAAAAAAAAAAAAAAAAAAAAAAAAAAAAAAAAAAAAAAAAAAAAAAAAAAAAAAAAAAAAAAAAAAAAAAAAAAAAAAAAAAAAAAAAGGGAAAAGCAATCAAAACATAACTGTATCCAGGGTACTTAAGAAGAGAAAGGCACAATCTGGAACAATGCAGAAAAAAAAAAAAACCTACAAAATGTCAACAGCTATATATAAATAATCATACTAAATGTTAATGTACTGAAATCACAAGTCAAATGACACAGAGTGGCCAAATAGATTAAAAAGAAAAATCCAACATCTGCTGCATTCAGGAAAATCCCTTCTTTCAAAAGATAAACAAAGCCTCACAGTCAATGTCTATAAGACAATCCTACATCAAATGGCAACCACAAAAAAGCAGGAATGGTCATACTTACATTAAATAAAACAGACTTCCAACTAGAAGGCATAACAAAAGACAGTTAGATATTACATAATGATTAAAGGGTAAATCCAGTAAGAAGACATAATGCTTAATAACATATGCTCCAAATGAAGGAACATCAAAATATATTAACCACATATTATTAGAACTATTGACAGATATCAACAGCAACAAAATAATAGTAGGAGATTTCAACACTCCACTTAAAGGATAAAAAAGACAAAAATTTAACAGGGAAACAGTAGCTTTAAATGACCATTTGGAGCAGTTAGATCTAATATATGTCAATCACTTCATCAAATGAGTACAAATTTTATTTTCTTCTCAAGTATGCATGGAACATTCTCAAGGAGAGATGATATTTGGGACACAGAACATGTCTTAACAAATTTACAAAGATTGAAATCATATCAAGCATCTTCTCTGACTACAATGGATTAAAACTAGAAATCAACCACCTAAAGAAAGGTGGAAGACACCCAACTTAATTGGAGACTAAACATGTTCCTGAATGACTCTTGGGTAAAGGAGGAAATCAAAGAGGAACTTAAAAAGTACTTAGAGATCAATGAGAATGAAGGCATGAACTACCAGAATCTCTGGGATGCAGCAAAAGCAGTACTAGGAGAGAAGTTCATTACAATATGTATCTATCTTAGGAAAAACAGAAAAATCACAAATAAAAAATCTTAACTCTACATTTAAAACAACTAAAGAAAGAACAATTAAAGCCAAAAATCAGTAGAAGAAAGAAAATAATCAAAATATGAGCATACATAAATAGAAATGAAAAGATAATTCAGAAGATCAATAAAACAAAACTTGTTTCTTTGACAAAATGAACAAAATTCACGAACCATTGGCAAGCAAGATTCACAAAGGAAAAAAAAGAGAAAACTCTGATAACTAACATCAGAAATAAAAGGGGAGAAGTTAGGATAGACACCACAGAAATATAAAACATTCTAAGACAGCTATGTCTATGAACAACCCTGTGTCAATAAAGTAGACAACCTTGAGGACATAGATTTCTAGAGAATACAGTTTACCAAGACTGAAACTGGAAGAACTGAAAAAACACTTAAAGAACAATCACAGCAAAAAATTGAAAAGGTAATCAAAAGTCTCCTGAAAAATAAAAGCCCAGAACCAGATGGTATTTCTAACGAGTTGGATAAAACTTTCAGAGAAAGATAAATATGTATTCTTTACAGACTCTTGCAAATATTGAAGAACAGAGACCTCTCCCAAATACTTTCTATGAGGCTAACATCACATTGATACCAAAAGTTGTTAGCAAGAAAGAAAATTATAGGTCAATATCATAATAAGCATAGATGCAAATATTCTCCACAAAATGTTAGCAAACTGAATCCAATAATGCATTAAAAAACCATCCATCATAACCAAGTGGGATTTATCCCAGAAATACAAGGATGGTTCAACATATATAAATCTCTTAAGGTAATACACCATATAAACAAGAGCAAGGAGAAAAACACATGATCCTATCAATAGATTCAGAGAAAGCATTTGACAAGATCCAACACCCATTTGTGATTAAAAAAAGCAGAAAATAGGAATAGAATGTATATACATCAACATAATAAAGGCCATATGTGAACAACCCACTGTCAACATGATAGTCAATAGCAAAAAATTTAAAGCATTTCCTCTAAGATCAGGAACAAGGCAATGCTATCTACTCTCATCACTGCTATATAAACATCATATTAGAAGTATCAACCAGAGCAAGTAGACAAGAAAAATAAATAAAATGACACCAAATTGAAAAGAAGCAAAAGTATCAGTATTTGAAGATGACATGATTATATATATTAAAAACCCTAAAATATTTGTCAAAAAACACTAGGACTAATTAAAAATATCAAAAAGTCTCAGGCTACAAAATCAATACACAAAAAAGAATTGCATTCAACAAACACACAAGAAGAAAATGAAATCAAGAAAATCACATCATTTAAAATAGAGGTAAGTATATTTCAAATATACTCAACAAAGTAGGTGAAAGACCTATACAGTGAAAACTATGAGTCCTTCCTAAAAGAAATAATGGAGGATACAAAGTGATGGAAAGATATCCCTTGCTCATGGTTGGGAAGAATCAACATCATTAAAATGGTCATCTTACCTAAAGCAATATACAAATGTAATGCAATCCTCATTAAAATTCCAAAGGCTTATTTTCAGGAAATAAAAAAAAAAATCTTAAAATTTGTATAGCACAACAAAAGACCCCAAATAGTCAAAGCAATTATGAGAAAAAAAAGACTGAATCTGGAGGATTCAGGAATCTGGAAGGACTTTCCATGACATCAGTTATAGACAGGTCTTTGGGGACACAACTCAAGCATCAAGGGAACCAAAAAAATAAACAAACAACTGAACCAGATCAAACTAAAAAGCTTCTTCACAGTGAAAGAAAACATCCCCCAAACAAAAAGTTAATCTACTAACTGGGAGAAGATATTTGCATTTTGTATTTCTGACAAAGCCTTAATATCTAAAATATGAAAAGAACTCATAAAACTCAATAAAACAAAAGCAGGAAATCCAATAAAAAAAAGGGATAGACATTTTCCTGAAGAGGATATACAGATGGTCAACTGGCACATGAAAAGATGTTCCTACTCCCTGGCTATTAGGGAAACACAAATCGAAACAACAATTCTATATTATCTTACACCCGAGAGACTGACTATTTTCCAAAAGTCTGGAAATAACAGTTGTTGACAAGGATGTGGAGAAAAGGAAACACTTTTACACTTTTGGTGGCAGTGCAAATGGGTATAATTCCTATGAAAAACAGTTTGGAGATTCCTCAAAAAGCTGAAGATGGAAGTTCCTTATGATCCCCACCATCCCATTTCTGGGTGTCTACCAAAAAGATACAAAAACACTGATTTGAAAACATTTATGCAGCCCCTTAGTCACTGCAGTCTTATTCACAATAGCTAAGAACTGGAAACCACCTATGTGCCCAAAGTCAGATGAATGGATAAAGAATATGTGGTATAAAAATACACAATGAAATACTACTTAGTATTTCACCATTTAGAAGTAGTGAAATTCTGTCATTTGAATCAACATGGATGGAACTAGAGGGAATTATGCTAAGTGAAATAAGTGAAAAGAAGAGACATAGGTAATCAGATGACCACCCTCACAGGTGGGATGTGTATAGATGAAACAAAAAAAGGAACAGATAAAACAAAACTAACTCTTGGACACTTGCAATAAACTGTAGTTACCAATAGGGAATGGGACAGGGATGTGGAGGGCAAGTGGTAGAAGAGCCCAACAGAAAATTGCGAAAAACCCTTGGTGATTTGGTGGTGGGCAGGGTGTTCTGACATATATCTTTTGCATGAGGAAACTGCACAAATAGGGAACCTATTCATGTGTTTATTTTAATGTGTCAAATGAGTTATTACAATTAAAAAAACTATAAAAAAAAAAAGAAAGAAAGAAACCTGTGGTGCACACTAGTTTCTTAGATGTAAAGCCTATGCCTGGACTGCAGTTTACATACAGCCCAAGAACCTGGGTTAGCAGCCTGGGGACCAAGGGACAACTAAAAATAATGAACAGCTAACTAAATAAAATGGTTATTTCTCTTCTCTCTTCATTCCTGCCTGTTGTCGGCCTCCCTTTAGTCCTCCCTTCTTCCTTCCCCTTTAAAAAAAAAAGGAGAGAGAGAGAGAGAAAGAGAGAGGAATCATAAGTGCTTAAGGAAATGAAGAGACATGCTACAGATTGGGAAAAATACATTTAGTATAGATATATAGATGATGGTTGTATAGACAGATTTATGAGTTTAAATACAGAAATATATTTGTCAGAGGTTTATATCCAGAATGTATAAATAAATCTTAAAAATTGACAATGAATGAAAAAACAAGTACCACAATTAAAAATAGGCTAAATACCTTAACAAACACTTCACAAATGAAAACATACCAGTTATTAGGAAGCACATGTGAAAATAATCAGCATAGTGATGAGGAAAAAGCAAACTGAAACTACGTTAAACTGATGCTGCTTTGCAAACATTAACATGGCTTAAAAAAAAAAGAGAAGAAAAAATAAATGTTTGCAAGAATGTGGAACAATTGGAACTTTCAGACGTGTCTGCTGGGAATGTAAATTTTACAAAACTTTATAGAACTATTTTTATGGTTTGTTATGAAGTTAGCATATCCCAACTACTTTCTAACTGGAAACAACACAAATCTCTAAAAAGAAAATGAGTAAGTGAATTTTCATATATTCAAACAATTCAATAATATTTGGTAATACAAAGGGCCAAGCTATGAAACACAAAAACAAGATAATCCCCCCAAACATTATGTTGTTTAAAAGAAACAAGACAGGCACTCTCTGGTTGCCTAGCAGTTAGGGCCACTGGAAACAGTCCACATATACCATCAAGGACCTGGGTTTAACACCCAGGGCAAAAGAGAAAAACCAAGACAAAAAACTAAATAAAACACAATAAAGTAAAATAATTTCTTCCTCCTCTCTTTTCCTGTCTACACCTTTCCTTTAAAAAAATAAAATAAAAAAGACATGCACACATAAAATATAAGATATATGAAAAAATATGTAATACATGAAATACACATGATATAAAACCAGAAAATCTAATAATCTACAGCAACAGAATTCAGAATGAGCATGAGAAATTGTCTAGAAAAATGTACTGTAAAAAGGATGTGAAATGTTCTTGGTGAATTGTTACATGGTCATGTATAATCCTTAAAATTCGTCAGATTGAACCCTTAAGGTCTTTGTTTTTTCTTTTATATGTAAATAATATTTCAATAAAAGTACAGAAAAAACAAATGTCTGCTTCAAAACAGTAAAGGATAATTGTTAAGTGAGTGGACCTAGAAAAAGACATTCTCTGGGGGTGGCAGATAGTCTTACAATTTTTAAGTGTAGAAAAAAGTTTTATACATAAACTTATATACTGAGTGTATATACACACATACATACAGAGAGAGAGAGAGAGAGAGAGAGAGAGAGAGAGAGACAGAGAGAGAGAGAGAGAGAGAGAGAGAGATTTTTGTTGTGTGCCTTAAAGAAAAAAAAAAGAATTGAATGGTAGTGTACAGGCAGAAGGCCTTCTTCAAAGGACACATGAAATAAGAAATATTCGGAAGCTAAAAAGCTTATCCAATCACTATAAAGCCAAATGTATGTCCTATTAAGGTAAAAGTCTACTCAATTTTTCCGCACATGCTTTCACACTATGCACATTTCTCTATTTTAGGCTCTAGTATCCTTTTTAACTTCTTTGCCCATGGAAAAACTGTCATCAAGCATTGTTTTCCTTCTTGTACACCAAAGAAACAAATTTCTTCAAGACAGGATTAAGACTATACTTTATATTCTCTCAATAGTCTATGATTATGTGAACCTCATGCTGACTATTCTCTTACTTTATAATAAAAATGCCCATTAGACTATTGCTTGTCTTCCAAGGTTATTCCAATGATCAAGTATTTATCACTATTCTACATTTAACTTTTTGAATACTTATGATACCTGTAACACCCAGGCACGTAGAAAGGATGGTGGAGGGAATATTGTGTCTTCACAGCTGACAGGATTACAGATGTAGGGAGACACTGATCTAATTTTGCACATCTTCTCTTTTGATTCTTTAGTAACAGTTGCATTGGACCATAGTGTAAATATTGAGCCGAAGGGAGAACTGTATAACAATCTGCTTAAGGTAGAGAGCAGATGAAACATACTCTCACCTAAATACAGAGAAGGAAAGTGTAAAGATTCACAGTTGAGCCTCTTAAATTGTAAAATAGACACAAAAAAGTTTATTTACACTGAGTCAGCATTCAATCAGTCACTGATACTATATTAGGGTGTTAAAATATTTATTAAAATGGGTACAGCAGTTTATGTCATTAAGCAAAACATTTTTTTTTTTTTGTAATTTAATTGACAGATAGCCCATCAAATTTTTCAGAGAACTGTTAAAAATATATCATTCCAAAAAGGCTTCTTCTTTATCCTGATCATTTAAATTTAAGGGCTTTGCTTCTGACTCCCTGAAACACTGAAAATTATATTGAATTTGTCAGCATTGTCTGAAAGTACTCTTAGAAAAAGAGAACATTTTAGTGATCTAGTTTATTAAAAAAAAAAAAATCACAATGGTAAGAGATAAACCTTATGTGCAGGTTAAAGCCTGCTGTGTTCTCATATAGCCGAGGGCTATTTCCACAGTGTATCTGTATCTACCAACTCAGTCTTTCACCTGGCTATGTTTTTTAATCTAGTCAGAATTTTTTTAATAATAACTATAATGTACTCATGATCATATATTTTGCTATTCCAAATTAGAAATAAGCCAATATAAATTCAAATTACAATGGACACTGACAGCAAATGTACAAAAATTATACAAACAGAGCAATTTTCTTTTTACATGGAGTCATTTAATAATAGAGATGTAAATATGTAAATAAACCAAGTTTGCATATGGACATGAAGATAATTAGCATATTTAAGCAATCTTGCAATATCAACAGCTCAGGATGTAAATAGCAATCAAGTCAAATCGATTGCTAGGAAGGGGAAAATTCTGTAAATGAAATTCAAATGAAAGGAACTTCCTGGGCTGCATTAACAAATATCAATCAAACTAAATTGATTGCTGGGGAATAAGAGCATTAACAAAGCAATCAAGTCAACCCCCAAGTCTGTTTAACATAAAATCTCCTGAATCAGATGAAGTTGAAAAAGAGAATTGGTGAATGCCAAAACATAAACTAACTGTGGTGTTGGAACAGTTACCAGGAAAAAAAAATCAAGACAGCTTTACAATTTTTTAGGACAGGAAGAAGAGGAAGATAGAGTAAAATCATCTCTTAAGGGTGTGCCTGACCATTTTATTCCTTTTATGTGCTTACTGAAGCAAAATGAAATACACACAGTAGCTCAGCTCACTATCATGTATATCAGGTTTGAAATTAATTAGCAATATGAATGCAATAACCACAAGAGTTAAAAAAATAGTACTCTTCATCTTTATCTCATGTAGTGGAGAAAAAAACACTTTAATCAGATGAGCATGTTTTAAATCATGGTCATTTTCCTCAACAAAGAACAAAAGTTACAATTAAAGAAAACTGGCAGGGAACAATGTGTATGGGAGTCTCTAACTGTTCTGGACATGACGAGTTTTAATTCACAAATATCTTCCATAGACTTGGTCATCAATTTGTTCAATTAGTAAAGAAGGAGAGGCTTCCCCAAGACTTTCAGATCTGGCCTTCCCAAGACCTGTTACCTTGTCATGTGGATTATTTCATGTCAGTTGAGAGGGCCTGCATGCTCAAGGGAAATTTTACCACTCTCTTAACTACCTAGAAGAATAAAAACTGGGTGGATTCTCCAGATTTAGTGTTATTTCCAAAAATACCTATCAAAAAAAGCTTTCTATATGACAGGGCAAATGTGAAAATAAAACCTCTGGTCCTTTTATCCTGAGCCCCCCAACACCTCTCTGCTTGAACCACCAAGTCCCTATCCCATTTCTTAGTTCAGGATATAAATATTATCATTTTGCCCTGTTTGCTCTAGAAATATAGATTATCCATATGTATGCAATTAAATGTGTTCTTTACTTTTAATACTCTGATGCTAATTTGAGTACTTGACCAGAATAACCTGGAGGGGTAGGGGGATATTTCTTGTCTGCCCCAAGAATATTTGATTAAAATTAAACATTGATCAATTTTTCTCATCTACTTACACTTAATGGTAAGATTTTTAGTGAGGATACTTGCCATATAAATCTTTGATTCTCCCACATCTGCAGTGGTATATATCTCAAAAAATATACATAAAATATCCAAATAAAAATTATACTTTATCCATGGATTCTATTATTTAGTAGATAAATAAATTGAAGTATTCAGAGAGAATTAGAATGGTCCATTATGAAACTATACAGGAATGGGAGGTGGAAGACAGAACAGATTGCTTTTTTCTAAACCGGCATTATGCTCTTCATGTCATGTTGCCTTAAATTAATAGTAAACATATTTTGATAAATCATCACATGATATTTGTAGTGAGTAAAAATGATCACTTTCTCAAGACTTTTCTGGAAAATCAATTGGGGGAAGCGAGATTGGCAAATTTAAGTCAGCATTAAAAGAAAAAGCTGTGAACTCTGGTGGTGGGAGTGGTATGAAATACACACAGACTGAGGTTTGAGTTCAGTATCCTAAAATGCATAGAGTAATGTAAAGCAAAGGGGAAAAAAATTACACTCATTATTAAATTCAAGTACAGAGAATAAATGAATTACAGAAACAACTAGGAAAAAAAAAAAAAAGAAAATTTGTTCAACATAAAAAAAGCCATAAAGAGTCCCTAGTTGCAAAAAGCTATTCATTGAAAATGAAGTATGCTCACCACCAATACTGTACTATGCACAGATGTTGACAGGCACTAATTCACATCTTAATCCTACATAATGTTACCATGCAATTTCCTTCAGTATTTTTCTAAAAGAAAAAGAAATTGACAGATAAATACATAAACAAAGGAAAAAGCATTTTGTCAGTTTGAAGTATACTTTAGCAACATTTATTCAAATAGTAAAAGATGTGCATGTCAAACTTTAATATTACTGCCTTTAATCATCTGCGAAAGAAAAGCTGTGATTTTTTTTCAAATTACAACATGCACACATAGATTTTTCTTGAAATAAGTATAACTCATAAAGACCCGAAAGAAAACCTACTAGAGTATAGCGCGTATGTCCATGATATCTCAATTACAAGAAAAGATATTTAAAAAGATGGTCCACGCACTCTATCATAAATATCTCAGAATATTATCACCAATCAAGCATCAGTTTCAAAAGTCTGGAGATTAAGACTCTTAAGTTTTCCCACCAGCTTGCATTTGCTTTGGCATCTGGGCAAAATGTCTTTTATATCTATTTTACCTCCCAACTCCTCAGAGGGCATTCAGTAAATGTTATTGATTAACTGACTAAGGAATTTCACCAAGATTGCTTGTGGCCAAGCTTTAATTCACAAAATGGCTGTTTTTGCATGTAGTCTCAGCCAATTTCATCAAATGGTCAATACAGTTTAAAAAAAAAGTTAAACCAGTTCTTTGAACAGGCTGATTTTTCTAAATGAATAAATTGTCATTAAACATGAATTTATTAAATAGGTGATTAAAATTTATCTTTTAGTAATGCAGAGATTTGGCAGAAAAAAATGAAGGCAAAAATTCAAATATGTGGAATTCGTTTTATCTTTTGTAAAATAGTGATGTAGGTATTAGTTCAGAGCAAGGACTGTGGAGTCAGGCTGACCAGTCCAAATGCTGCCTCCAGCACTTACAAAGCTTTGTAACCTTTGGCTAGTTAATGTTCGTGGAAGTTAGTAATAATATCAGACACACTGAATGATTTTAAGAATTAAATGAATTCTTGATGCCTGGTAATACTAAATTAATGTTACCATTTGCTATCATTCTTAGTATAGTAGTAGCAGTAGTTTATTAATGAACAAAAAATAAATGGCTTTTTTTTAAGGAAAGGTATAGGCAGGACTGAAGGTGAAGCAGGTAGGAGGTAGACAAGTAGAAAGAGTGAGGAAGAAGAAACATTTTATTTATTTTTATTTAGTTGTTCACCTGAGTTGTTCCTCTCAGCTCCTGACTTAAACCCAGATCCTTGGGATATCATGGACTATGACAGGTAGAGGTGGCAGACCTGTTACTCCAGCAGGGTACATCAATATATGACTTTAAGATCACAACTGGCATCCACATTTGAAAGAGAAAATTCACATTGTTTTATTTATGTTAAAAGATAACTAAATGTCATCTTGTCATCTTAGAATGTGCTACTTTTGCTTCTTCCTTTGATACTCAGAAATACATATCCTATTCTAAAAGAATGTAACCACACTTATACATTTGAATACATCAAAGTTTTATTTATAACAGTATTGAAATAAATTTTCTTCTAGAACTGATAATATGCAAAATAGAAAACACATGGAAAATTATTTTATCTAATAAATACTGATTTTTTTAATTTAAGCTTTAAAAAATTAATCACTCTTTCCTTAGTAACTCATACATTAACTTTTACCAACATCAAATACCTCTCCTTAATGTAATTTGTTGAGAAACATAAAACTAGTTTTACTGACGAATGTTCACTCATTTTTGCTCCTACCATGTGAATAATGTACACAGAGAATCAGTACCTGTTTCACCGAAAATTTACTATTTTGTGCTATTTATGTAATTAAATAAAAAAATGTAAACTAATTGAGAAAAGGAGTTATAGTGTTATGGTATTAATTTGAATTCCTTGGGAAGATTCTACAAGGTTGAGTTTCTAAAAAACTAAGATATGCTTAAGAAAATTATGAAATGCTTTGGAAAATAATAAAAGCTGACAATTATATCTGAAGACTGCTTCCTAAAGACCTTTATCCCACTCCACTGTACAGAAATAAAAACATGAAAACTTATATATGAGGGGTGCATTTTAGTCAAGAATATCTTTGTGAACCTCCCATATTCAAGAGGTTAAAATATATTAGATCTAAATTAAAAAATAATGAATGTAGAAATGCCTATACAGTTATGATTAAAGTTAAAATATGTATGTAAACTTTGCATATATTCTTTATGATCGTGTGCTTTGGATGACTTTGGTTCATTTGTTAAATTCTGTGTTCTAATCAAATCTTATAAGAGGTTTCTTCTAGAATTTCAATAAAGACATAGGTTCAAAAATAAGCTATTTTAGCCTTTAGTATCATGTTTGGCAACGATTATGTGGTACATTTTGACAAAGCTTACTAGAATTTAAGAAATCTAAGTTATGATTATGATTACTCCATCAATAATAGATACTATATGAATTCTGTCAGAATTTTTACAGACTAACTCAATTCAATAAACATACATTAAAGAGCCAATTTATTTAAGGTTTGTAGTTTCCAGTTTCATCTCCTGAAAATTTTTCTTTGAGCCAAATCTAATCCAAAACAGCTACATCCCCACAATCCCTTAGTCTGTTTAACCACTTTAAAATCAAATAAATATCCAGATTGGCTATAGTAGAGAAAAAATCAATAAGAAATTATAAAGATCTTCTTCTCATTAAGCCCAAAGCCTTGCATAAGGAGAATGGAATGCAAATAATGAAGGTATATTTTTTTATTTCTTATTTGCAGTCTTGATTTATGTTGGTAACATTAGACATTTATAAAATAAGGGCATATACAAGATTGAGTGACTTCCACAAAAACTGATGATTAAAAATCATGGAAATTTATCAGTAATTAAAAGAGGAGAAAATAAAACAAGAACACATTGAAAAGGACATAATTATATTAAAGCCTTGTATTTATATAACTTTGTTTCAAATGAATATACTTGCAAATTTATGCTTAGTTCTTTTATTTTAGATTGAAAAGTTAACATTGAAAAAGTATTGAAAGAGGCTAAAATCTTAAATTCTAATTCCGAGGAATAATATTAAAATATAAGTCACTTATAAAATTGCAATTTTTCTGTTGAAGAAAAAACATCCATTAATTCAATATGATTATATGGTTTGAGCATCAAGAGATCAGTCTGTAAAAAGACTGGAAAAGCCATTAACAACTAGAAAAAATTCAATCGAAAACAGTATATTATATAGTTGATATAATAGTCACAAACTAGAAATACGCCATAAAAATTATCTTTTTGAGCTATATTAGAGATTAGTTATTTAACCATATATTATCTTTGCCTTGAACATGAACAGAAAGTAGGACAATTTTATATAAAGTCTCTCTCGATGGATTAATCTAATAACATCACTAACTCTTTTGTACTTAAATTATTACTATTATCTGAGTAAAGAGGAAACATTTGATGACCATCTAAGGTACAAAAGATATTGCATAAATACTTTTTACATAGCTCTATTATAGGAATTGCTACTTTATAGTGGAATTAGAGCTCACAGATTTGCCTAAACCTGCTTAGAATATATATAACACCCATCTCCATAGTATAGGGAGTGCCCTCATTTTTTTTTTTCCTGTCATTATTTAGCACAATGCCTGGTACACACTAGGCACTACATGAATGCTCTCAGAATGGTCAATTTTAATTAAAATTTATTATGGAAATGTTAACATAGAGAAACGGAAAAACATCCATTTGTTATCACATACTCAGGATGGTGCTATTGAGTGAAGACAGGAAGGAGATGAAAACATTAGCCTTATTTGTTTTTATTCGTAGCCTTTAGCACCCTCTCTCATAATATAAACTTTACTGCCTGTCCTCACTAAAATGCAAACTCTAGTAAGTTCTCTCTTTTGTTCAATACCGTATGCCTGTCATTTATAGCGGGCCTGATTCACAGTAGGAATTCTATGAATGGCGAATTAGTGGAATAAGTAAAAGAATGAACATGACATTCTAAGATTACCTATTCTATATTTTCATGCTTTCTCTGAAAACATATGGATCATTGCTATGCTATAAATATTATGTCTATCAAATTCACTATGAATGTATAGACTTATAATACAACATTTTTTGAAGTTTGAATGTAAGTCTTACTGATATTAAAAATCAATGTGTTTAGTAATAACTAAAAAGCAGTTGCAAAATGATCCATGATATCTTTGAATCTTACACAATAATAAATACACCCCTGGGTTTGAGTCCCAGGTGGGGTCCTGGGGCAGGGTTAAACAACCAGTGTGAACAACTAAATAAAACAGAAAACGCTTCTTCCTCCTCTCTCTTCCTGCCAGCCTACCTACTTGCCTTCATTCCTGCCAGCACCTTTCTTTAAAAATTAAAAGAAAAAGAAAATGCATTTTACTCTCCATGAAATGGGATGTCACTTAGAAGAAGCCATATGCTTTGACATTCTTTTTTAAAGGATAATTAGCTTCCATGTGAATAGACTGTAGTGAATCTTAACAGAGTGAAGAGGTCACACACGGCAGACTAGCACCTTGAATGTAAATTATTTTTATATTTTTATCACATGATTTTTCCTTATTGCATGAAATTATTTATCTCAAATCCCTTAGGATACAACGTAATATTAATAATTCCTATTTTAGAATTTATATTACCTATATTTCATTATCGGTAGTCTTTTTTTATTAACTATACTGATTCAAGTTTAAATTTATCTCAGTAACATAATAAACACCTCCACCTCCCTACACTCCCACCCCCATCACGAACTTCATGAGGTATCCCTGTTTTACATTATTTTCTTCTTTCAGTTGTATCTTCTCCCACTAGGGCTCTATATTCTTATGTTCTCCCTAGCCTAACTTTGAGTTTGGCTGTTACATAGGCATTTAATGATTTTTTTGCTCTGAGGATTAATGTGACTGATAGGACTTAACATAGCACCTTTCTGAAGATCTTTTTTTTTTTTTATTTCATTTAAAACAGGGACAAAGTTCATTCTGACTTAAGAAAAAAATTATAGTTTTAGTGGAATGAACATTTTAGCTGAGTAGAAGGAAAAGTGGAGAAAACATTAGAACATAATCTTATAAAGGAATGTAACTATGTATTTTTATATCCTTCTGCCAATCCCAGATGTTCATACCTTCTCCATATATAACCCCAGAGTTAGAGAATATTACAATGATTTAAAGTATAATAACTATGTTTGACCCTACAATCAGTAGTATAGACCATACATTTCTGAGTTTGCCATTTTGTATTTTCCAATATCTTATAAAATTATATTATTGCCATATAGAAACTTATCTGATAGCAAATACTCAATACATATAGTAGCAACACATCTTTATTACTCCTCACTCTGCAGAGGAAGGGTTAAAATGTTAATCAGTAGTAATTAAGAGACTAATTACTTGGCTGACAGTTCTAAATTATCTTTTTCTTAAAGGAAATTACAAACAGGAAAGAAGTCAGAGGAGAAAGAAGCATTTATTTATTTAATTTAGTTGTTCATCGTGTTATTCCCCTGACTCTAGTCTCAAACCTGGATCCTTGGGATTTTATGTGAACTACATCTTGTGACCTTATCTTCCAGGCCACCAGAATACACCAGATTTAAATTTTAATGGAATATTGCAAAATGATATAATATTAGGGTAAATATAAGTAGTCACTTTTGAGCACATAAAAGAGACAACAGCTCTAAATTCAGGTTATCTAAGTAACATTTAAATTAGAACACTCAGATATAACCAAATGAGTTCCATTATCAGATTAAAGAAATGATACTTTATGTGTCCATTACAACATGCCAACAACATTGAATAAAACTCTTCTAAAAGAAGGAAAAGCTCATATTTATGAGGGTGTGGCATGGTAAATGATTTATGGTAAGTGATGAATGGGATCTCTGCATCAAATACACAATTTGGATATCTTTAATCTCCTTTTACATATGAGACAATTGTAATACATAGTTACTTAAGTTTTACAGCTAGATCCAGTTACGGGTCTGTCTATCAGTAATAACTAGCCACATTTCTCTGCACTATAAGGGTAGTCAATTTGAGGAAGACCTATAATCCCATATACAATATGAACAGACTTGGCCCAGTAATTTGAATTGCTTTAAAATTCTATGTTAATATTCTGGTTTTCTGTCTTTTTTTTTCTTTAGCATTCACCTGCTAGCTTTTTGCTTTCCCCTTTTCTGCTCCATGTTTCCTACAGTATACATTTACTTCCTTATCCAAAATTTTTCTTCTACCTTTCCCTTCTTTTCTACAGGTAAGATCTTGAGTGAGACATTCCAGCTTTCAATATGCAAAGCATTCAAATGTCTTTTGATTGTATTAGCTGGCTCAACTAATGAGAGCATTCATCTCAGAGTGAGAAATTCTAGAATGTCCTCAAGACCCAGAAGACCTCTTATGATTTCGTTTCTCTCCACCTGTTAATAAACTCTGCCTTCCCAGTCATTTCACAGACACTACATGGCCTTTCATATTTCTCTTTTCATTTTTGCTATTAAGTAAAAACTTTTTTTTTCAGTTCTTTTACTGGTAAGATAAAAAGTCCTCACTTGGGGAGTGCCTTGTTGACTTAGTCATTAAATGCATGGCCCAGGCCCTGCAAAATTCGCATACATCCCAAGGATCTGATTTCATGATCTTAGGGCATAGGTAAGGGAGAAGAGGGGGACAACCAAGAAAAACTAAATGAAGTAAATGCTTTCTTCTCCTCATTCTTCTTGACTGCCTACTTACTTAATTCTTGCCTACAACTTTCCTTAAAAAAAACTCATTTTCTTCAGGTAAAGGTTCATATTAGTTATAATATACTAATTCTTAAACAGGAGTAAAAGAGTAATTATTAGTCAATACCTACAAATGGGAAGAAAATTACCAAATTCTTCACAGAGAATTTTTATCAGTTTATCTAAGTGAGCTCAGTTATTAAATTATAAAAGTGACAGCATGTTATTTTGATTAAATCAAGTTTGAATGACTGAAACCTATCTGTGATATACATCCATACATATATATATAATCAACAAATTTTCAAAAATTAATAGTTTTGTAATAAAATTAATTTTGAGAATTATTAATACCTGTACTAATTTTTTTTAACTTGAACTTATGGGCATTCAATAAACCTAACCTTAGGTGAAACATAAAAGAATTATTAACATAATAAACATCTAATAATATCTTTTACTTCTTTTTATTTACCCATTATTAAATAAACATTGTAAAAAGGAGAAAATAACTGCATTCTTATTAGTTTAAAAAATAACATGATGTAACATTTAAATTTTAAAGAACTGTTCTTAACTATATAGTCTGCTAGGTCAAAAATCAGTGCTGCAGCCCATACAAATATTTTTAACTATTTAAATTGACATCTTTTCTAGATTGCAGTGAAATGAGAAAGTAAATTTATGTTAAACCTGGCTTTACGTTATTATAGATGGGTTAAATATTTGAATGTTGCTTTAAGTATATAATAAATGTGTTTTTTATATATGTGGATAGGCAGATGTAAAACTTGAAATATAAAATGCATTCTATAGGCGTGTCAAATAAAATTAACAGTTCTAACATTATGTAATAAATATATAGCAAACTTCCTAATCTGTTATAGATTATTTTCTTTAGTTTGTCACAAAATAACTCAATTATGGGTAGTACTAAATTTGAGAATTAAATTAACTTTGGGGAGTAACAGGTAGAACTAAAAAAAAGATATCTAAATTCTAAATGTGTTGTTGAACTAATGTGTGTAAACACATGCCTGGTTAAAAGTTCTCTTTGATCATGTGCATTAGTTGCTAGTATATTTTTGTACATTTTGTTGATAAAATGTATGGATTAGAGTCAATAAACCAAATATATTTCAGAGATGAATGTTTACAAAAAATGAGGGATAGAGAGTAGAGTTTGGGAGGAAATTCTGGAAAGGATAATGATTAGGATTCTGTAGGGGAGGGACTGCACTGAACCCTGAATTTCCACAATACTTGCCGTGTCATTTCTCGTGCAACATGGTGGGGACTGCAGAAAACATTCCAGGTGCTCATAGATCCACACCAACAACACTGTCCTTATCCAGACATCTCTGAAGAGAAATTCTGGCTTGAGATACAGTAAACCTCATTCTTTAGTCGTTTCTGCCTACTGGTTTGTGTTGCTAGTTAATGTGGAGCAATCTGTCACTTTCTCTGCTTCCTACTGTTACTAGAGTATACAGTGTGCATAGAGGGTATGATGCAGAGAATAGAACTTTTTTCCTATGCCTGATAAGATTCTCCACTTCCATCTTGGAGTTCTGCTAAGAGCACAAATTTTCTATATTTATTAAACTCCAGGAATTTTAATATATTCCTGCATTAATTGATCCAACAAATACTGACACATTTTTTGAAAGCCCAAAATATGCATAGCCTGCAAAAGGCACTAGGGATAAAAAAATGAGCTCAAAATTCCAACATAGTATGTTAAGATATATACTAGCTAACAAGTATACTTACATTCTATTTTTACCACATATTAATTAAACAGCATAAATGACTTTATAAATATTTCTTATTCAAGCCACTAATATTTAAATAGCTTTTATTTTATAAAAAACAATATTTAGAGTTTATAATGAGACCTTAATGATTCATGAGACAAAACTCAATTAAGTAGTGCCAGAATATATTTCTTTATTTTAACTTATATTTATTGAATTGCTATGGATTAATTCCCTTTTCACTGAAGAATAAAACCACCAGTTCTTTGAAATTCACATATAGCTACTTGAATGAATAAATAATTTCACCAGGAAGGCATTTTGGGATATTTCCTGAACTATGTTCTATAGTGTAAAAAAATTTATTCAGGATTCTTCTATTTACTCACCAACTATCGTACTGCTCTGTTGCATAAATCAAAGGGAAATCCTAATGTTTATATAGAAAGTAAGTGTGCCAGCTAATCTTGCTGCTCTAACATCAATTTTCAAACCCTATAGCTTTCTGTGATCTCAAACAAAATTGGATCTCTCAAACCTACAATGTTAAACATAGCCTTGGAAAGTAAGTTCATTGTTTCTTGTATTATTCATAGAATTTGAATTTTGAGAAGCACTAGATTCATGATACTTTTTGTCAAATAAAGCCCAACATTTCATCCTGAATGCTTTTTAATCTAGATATGAAGCTCATATGTTATTTAAACCACATAAAATGTGTAAGCTATCAATACAGAAATTAAGGACTTGCATTTTCCTCCTTTTAAAAATAGATGTTTATTGGAATGTATATACTTTGGACCAACAGATTTGTATGTATGTAAAAGTAGATTTGGGCAATTGAAATGGCAGTCCTAGAATTAGAGAACTTTTTACTGAAATTTGTTGAATTAAGTTGAAATGTATCCCCTAAGTGATGAGTAAGATAAAAAAACATTTTTAAGCGAGGCAAAATCATTATGCTTGTTTTGAGCTGTCAGAGTAGAGGACTGAATGAAAAGGCAAAGGCTCAGCTGAAATGGTGTAGGCTCAAATGAAAATTATGAAGGAAGAACTGTGCTGCTGGTGATGAACTTAATTTGTTATATACATATGTTGTTCAAAAAGATTTATTACTTAAACCTCTATAATGTTATGATGTAATTATTCCTTCCATGAAATTAATTCAGAAAGAAACTACGACACTGTAGGATTATTGGGGAAGTTAGCTTTGAAAAAAAAGTAACAAGAGTGTAAAGGTAAAACAGAATGCCTTCGTGAGGCAGAGTTTTAGAAATCTGTCTATATATGGAAATGTATATAAACTTGGAACAGATTTTATTTTTATCACGAGAGGTTATAGAAGGTGATGAAGTAATAATTGTCCTCATATTTTTTGATAGGATCGTTTACTTAACTTAGCTGCTCCTTTCCAGTATCTTGGTGTGCATGAGCGTATGAGAAAAAACATGTTTAAGATACCCTGTAAAAAATTCTAGACATTCTAGGAATAAAATTTTCAACGAACAAACTAGCGACCTCCTCTTTTCATACTTGTCACATATCAAAAAGGATGTCAATATAGACCAGGGAGGTGTCTGAAGGAAAGAAAGAGCCTCAACTTACCAAAAGGTGATGAGTTGTGTTGGGTGGGGATGTGTCTGAGTTGCTGAGTTGGGCTCAGAAATAAAACTTAAGAGTTGGATTTAGTTGGGTCTCTTATGACTAAGACTGCTGGCATTTGGAACCACTAGCGTGGCCTCTGTACACAGTTCGAAAAAACAACTTCCAAGCAAGATGTAGCCAAGGAAGCCACGACCGTGGAGCAGGAGCCCATAGACACCTGTGGTCCAAGGTGGGACTGGGACCAGCAGTGACATCATTACAGAGTAAACAACTACCCAGGTCTCACGTGAACAGCAGCATTTAGTGCAGTGAAAAGTCACATCTAGATTTTGAAAGAAAAAGTGACTCTCTTTTAACCGAATCAGTCTCTGGAATTCTTAAATAATTTCTAAGGGGAGGAAAGGCTTGATTAGGGGGAGACTGGAAGCTCTGGTGATAAGAGCGAAAAAAGGCTTCTAGATTAAGGGAGCAGAGTAGGGAATTAAAGTGATCATACAAATGAGATTCACTATAATGACTATATTCAAGTTCTAAGAGAAGAATTTTACATGTGAACAGTTAGATTTACAGTATCAGAGTACAACAGAAGGTGAAGTCACAGATAACAAAGTTTCTGGCTGGAGGTTAGAAGAGAAGATAAAGTGCAGAAAATATAAGGTAGATGATGAAGTTATAAGAATTAGAGAATACAGGAAGTGGAGCAGATTGATAATTTAAATAATAATTTTGGACACTTTCAGTTTAGTCTTCAGGCTACTTAGGTGAATAAAAGATATGTTGCTAATTACATTATTGAATTTGCACAAAAGAAACTATAGGTTTAGTGTTATTATTCTAACCATTTTATTGATGAGGAATCCAAGAGACAAAAGGGTTAGGATTCCTTGCCAATATGTTAAGGGACTTTGCTTAGAAAGTGGTATATAGGATTCCAACTGAGACGATTTAGCTCCAGGGACATGGGAGATGGCAGAGTTAAAAGAGATTAGATTTAAGAGGAAGAGAAACATGACTTAAATCTTCGCTTTACCACTCCCTAAGAGATGTTGAACGCATTTCTTAATTGTGCCTTGTCTCTAAATCTTCATCTATAAATTGAGGAATCTGTATTCCAAGGAGAAATTTCTCATGTATTTTCATGATATAAGGTATTAATCCTTATTGTTACTGTAATAAATTACCAGAGATTCAATACAGTAAAACAGCATAAATTATTCCTTTGTGTTTCAGAAGATCAGAAGCCCAAATTCACAGTATCATCAGGATTTTGTTCCTTCTGGAAGCTTTAGGAGAGAATCTGTTACTTTATCTTTTCCAACCTATAAAAGCTGCCTGTCTGTCTCACTCATGGACTCTTCTTCAATCTTTAGAGCACATCAT
This sequence comes from Solenodon paradoxus, assembly GCA_004363575.1. NCBI lineage: Eukaryota > Metazoa > Chordata > Mammalia > Eulipotyphla > Solenodontidae > Solenodon > Solenodon paradoxus. Next base: position 395,073 of record RJWH01000115.1, on the reverse strand, counting down.
CTCAACCCCTGATGCTATTATCACATCTTTTTCTGACTCTGGTTCCTCCTGCATCCCTCTGAGGATTCCAGGTGATTACATACGACTGACAAAGATAAACCAGCATGAGCTCTCTATTTTCAGATCCCAGATTTGATCATATCTGTAAAGTCTCTTATGTCATGAAGTCATATATTCATTTATCCTGAGGATTACTGTATATTCAGTATACACAGTTGCTGGCAGAATATTAGAGTAACAATCATAGCTACACTAACAATACTTAAACCTTACTGGACATCTCTTTGATGATCAATTCTCAATGCACAGCCTTCAACAGGAGTTAGAAAACAGTCAACTTGTGATAATAACCATAAATAACTTGTAGTTATTATTATCACTCTGAATATTATTATTTGCTTTGATGAGGATTAATATGCACAATTCTCAGAGAAGACCCTTTCAAATGCCCTGCCAAATAAATTTCTCACATCTGAAAGAAGACCTATGTAACTTTCATCTGATAAATGCACTGTGCACAACACATAATTGCAATTTCATATTCCATATTCAAATCCAAATCAATTACAGCTATAGCATTCCAATTAAATTCATTGGACAATTGAGTATTACCTCCCAGAAAAGCTCTGATTAATTTACCCATGTCAATAAGATCTCTTCCATCTCTGTGCCAATTCTCTTTAGGTAATTACTACTTACAAATGTCAAAAAAATTATACAAAAGAATGCAACACATATACAAATAAAATATAAATATACTCCACATAATAAAATATTACTAATTTTCATGATGTCCCCATTCATTTCCCTCTTCCTTCCCAGATGCAATCACTATCCTGAATTTTGATTTCAATACTCCTTTGATTTCCTGTGCAGATTTAAAGTGTTTTTCTTTTAGAATGGTTTAAATTTACAGAAAAGTTACATAGATAGGACAGATTCCTATATTCCTTTCCCATATTATTAGTTTCTTACATTAGTATAATCTTTTTGATGCAACTAATGAACCAATCTTGGTAATTATTATAATTTCCATACTTTGATTTCTTCAGATGTTTTTCTCATGATTTGATTTGAAGTAGGAGAAGTAGGGATTTGTAGGGAAGAAGACTACAGAGAAAAAGTGCCATCTCTATATATCATACTAAGGGTACAAACTATCAACATGACATACTGTAATGATGCTAAGCTTAATTACCAGGCTGAGGTAGTATTTTTCAGATTTTTCTACTGCACTCACTCCCTCTACCCTCTACCTTTCAAATATTCTAATATTTGGCATAAAATTGCTATATGCTTCCCACAAATAAAAAAAAATGAGAAGTTATGATCTACCTTTTTGGTGGAATAAAGTCTACCTAACTTATTTGGAATTCTACACAGAAAAACTGTCTATTCTCCCCCATTCATGAAATTATTTCTTTATATCAGTAGACTGCAAGTATTAATTTTATACAGTTGATTATATGCGATATAAATTTTTTTTGTTTTGCTCAAATTGGTTGATCTTCAACAACTGGGAGCATTTTCAATTGGCTCCTGTAACTCTTTGACGTAAGTATCGCTTTGTTTGCTGAGCACGTCCTTACTTTAACCACCGCAATATGATCTATCTAGATGCATCTTATATACTCCTGCCCTAGTTCTAGAATTGGGAATTTCTCCAAGGGCCTCTACTTGCTTTTACTGAAGAATATTAGAAACTGAGATCTTGTTGCTGGGTGGACTCTGCACTAGTGAAGTAGCACACCTTCTCAGAGGACAGATCTAGGAAATTATGTATTTATGCTAAGCCACATGTAAACTAACACTTATCTAGAAATATTTCCACACATACTTATCTCTATTGACATTAAGCTAAACATAAAGTCATACTGATGTCTCCAACTCTAATTCATCATCATAAGATTCATTCTTGACTTTCAGCTGTTTATCTTTTACTTCCACAGCAACAGTGAGAAATCTGCCTCCCACTGTCTGCCACCCATTTACAGATTTGTTCAGTCCACATATACACTCTAGAGTGGTTTCAGATGTTAACCTAAACTCCTTTAGGAAACAACTTTGCCAGCTACAGTATAGTATTTATATATACTTCTTTTTGCCTTTAATCATAATACTCCACCAGTTTTCAAAATTACATGTTAGAAGTAAAATGAAACAAATTTTATACCACCTTTAATGACATTATTTTATTCTTTGTCATTCTGCATTACATCATGGATATGTAAATCTAATTAATAATTTTAATATATATATACATTGACAAGCCTTGGTGGAATAGTGGTTGGGTATAGTCCACATAGTATATAGTATAGTCCCAGTGATCCGGCTTTGCGTCCTGGTACCTTGGGAACAGCCAAGATGAACAACTAAACAAATAAATAAAATGTTACTTCCTTCTATCTCTTTCCGCCTGCCTCTGTTTCCCGTCATTCCTGCCTGCACCTTTCCTTTAAAAGACAACAACAAATATACACAGACACACACACACACACACACACACACAAACATACATATATATTCAGATGCATACATATAATTGTGTATATATATTATATACACACACATATATATACATATAAGCTTGATAGTTCATTTTTTTTACCACTGATTAATATTCTATCAAGACGGTTATGTCACAGTGGGTTTATCCACTTACTTATTAAAGGATATCTTGGTTGCTTCAAGTCTAGAGCAATTACAAATTGCTATAAACAAATTGATATAAACATTGTCCCATATTATTCTACTGTATAAACAGTCCATGAATAAAATACAACTTATCTATTCCTTTGTAATTGAGGATATTTGCGTTGCTTCCAGTTTTTCACTTATTCACATCACCTAAGAATTCTATACAAGTCATGCACATGGAAATTTATTCCTGTATGTAGTGACATTTCGCTATATTGCAAATAGTGCTTTCAATCTTATCAGCTAATGTACTTATTTATCTCATCTCCCCACCAAGAGCATAAAGTCTTCCCAAAGTCAAGGACTGCTCTATGTTTTGTGATCATGTATACCTACCACCTACAACAGAACTCAGTATGTAAGAAATCCTGAGTAAATATTTAATAGAAATATTAAATGACATATAAATATAATATTTTTATGCTATTATTACATGAGATGACATTGAAAACTTTTATCAAATCTTTTCTCCCCCTGGATGGTAGATAGATCTAGGTTTACTTTAACGATATTCAGTCTTTTATTAGGCCATATAAATTTACAATTTTTCTCACTTCGCAGTGAATTGAAATTTTAAATCACTGCGTGTTCATTCAATTCTAACAAAGATTTCAATTAAAATTCATTTTGTCTGATACTAAAAGTGGCTAAATTCATTTTGTATAGTATTGGACTATTATATTATCTTCCATTTATTTATTCAAAATCTACATACCCTAATATTTTGTGTTTATTACAATGTTCACATAAATTACTTTAATCCAATCAGATAATTTCTGACTTATACCTGAAGAATGCATTTCTTTTACCTTTACTGAAATCTTCGAGCACAATTTTATTATAATTTTTCTTATATTTGTCCTGATGATTTACTTTTAATTTTATTGAAGAAACATTATATCATGACCTTACATTGGCTAAAGGCGTGCCTCACTGTATAATAATATCTACATAGAATACAAAATGAAATATTAAATTTACATTTTTGCCTAACTTTTGTTCATCTTTCAGTTAGTTTGATCTTTTAATTCACCATTTTAATGAATTTTCTTCCCCTCTACTAGTCTGAGAATTATTCTTTTCTTCTTTACATGCTTACTCTAGGTATTATGCAATCTTAGCATACCAAAATCTAGTTAATCATATCTTTATCATTTTTCTTAACAACAAAAGGTCCATAAATTGTGTTTGTCCAGTCACCACGCTTATATATAAATCAAATGCTTTCATTATTATTTGCTTGATACAGTTAGTGTCATTTAGATATACAGGTTTTTTGTTGTTGTTTTAAGAGGAAAGAAGTCAAGCAGGAATAAAAGCAGGCAGGAAGGCAGAGGAAGAAGAAACATTTTATTTTCTTAGTTGTTCATTTTAGTTGTTACCACAAATCAGTCCTTGAACCCAAGTCCTTGGGCTGAAGTGGACTGTGGCCCCAGGCATAGGCTTAATCCCTGAGTCAATAGGGTGTACCAATGTAGATTTTTCTAATTTCTTTCATCTATTTTTCCAGCATCTTAATTTCTCCTTCCCAGATATTTTTTCTTTATTCTTGAAATACAAACATTATATGGTACTTTAAGGAGTGTCAGTTTTTTAGATACATTCATAGGCAGTTTATCTAGAAGATCTAATTTGTCATTTATGAAAAAATAGTATTATTGGGAGCATAGTTCTAGGTTTAATAGCAATGATTTTCTCATCTATTGTCATCCACTTTCCATTATTTTTGTTGAGAAATCATTAACATTCTAAGTATCAGTCTTTTATCTGTAACATTTTCTTTATGACTCATAAAGTCTGAAACTTCAGGTCAATTTGACTCATTGAAGACTTTTTAAAATATGTACTATTTTCAAGGTTCATCTGACTCTCCTACAAAGGTAAATTCGCATCATTCATCAGTGATAGAGTATGAACCATTGTATCTTGCAACGTTAACTCTTTCTCTCGTCTCCATCTGAAATGTTATCTTTCCCATATATGTCTCCTACACTTTCACATCTTACATTTTTCTGTCACTTTGTTCCTGGCAAGACATGTCTGCAGAAATGCTAATTATAGATCAATTAAAATATAATTCAAGATTTTTTTTTTAAAGTATGGAGTATTGTTATTCAAGCTCAATCCTTTTTAGATGCAGTATTACAGTCAGAAATTCTTAGGGGAAGTTTTTTTCTTTTCTGACCTCTTGCAACATTTTCCAGAATCTTTTTTTTTTTTTCAAATTAGTTTTTGTTCAGGAGAATTTACTCTTTGTGGGGTTTATATTAAGTTTTGATGGTGGTTTCAGAATTGACCTATTTGCTGAGGTTCCAGGTTTTGCTTTATATCCCTCCAGCACTTTGGTCATTACATTCCAAAATCTAGGTCAGCAACTATCAAAAGTTACCTCCAGGGTTAATGCCAGTTCCAGCACTTGCTTACCATATGGATTGCTATTCTATTACAATTTCTTATCTCTGATGAATGTAGTTATTTTCTCACTACCTAAGCCATAAATTTAAACTGGTGTTTCAAAAATATGCCATGTGTCATTTTGGGATATGCTCATCTGAAATGGTACCTGAACATTCGTCACCTATATTGCCTTATTATTTCTTAAACACAATTTTCAAATAATGAACCCGTTATTTTTATTAGACCGCTTTAAAATTAATTTAAAAGGGGAAATCAGATATATCTATCTGGTTAAAATATACCCATCTCATCCTAGTTTATATATATATATATATATATATATATATATATATATACACACATACATACACACACACACATATACATATATATGTATAGTATATGCATATACTATAGAAACACTAATGTGTGAAAAGTCACATAAAAAATAAACTATCATACTAGGAACCAATACAAAGAATAAATATTAAAACAGTGTTCAGCTTAATAAAATCCAGCTTAAAAGTGTGATCACTAAATGGTGCTAGACATAAGGAAACATGACAAGGTAAAATACTGAGACACAAACTCTTTTTGGCATTTAGCCTGAAGAGCTGTTTGTCATATGACTCTTTATGTGATGAGACACTTTGAAGAGCACAACAGACAATTGCTTCCAAATGCCCTATAAAATAGCATAAATAGTAATTATATGGTTGCTTCTAATTATATTCTCAGTGTTTATCTCTAATTTGAAATAAACATCCATTAATTCTTTCTTATAAGGAGCCTGTCAATGTGATTAGGCATGGAACATTGTGATGATTAGCTTTAAGAAAGGGAAATGACATGAAAATTTAAAAAAAATAGTGTTACCACGTCCCTGAAATAAGAAATATATACATCTATATCTATTGATCAACTGATCTACTGATCAATCATCTGCCTATTCTCCAAAAAACTTTCTACAGGTGTTAAAAATAATTAATTTTAGATTGAATATTTTTGCAAGTTTCTCAGTAGTGGGGTGAAAAAGTTTAATAGAAAAAGACATCAATTAGATGGTATTAATGTCATTATTTTAATTGGAAAAATGTTAAATATATTCAATAACACTTTTGCAGGTAACTTCATGTATACGTTCTTTCTCCTTCTACATTGCTAGTTTCTATAAATTAAAAACTAGTATTTTTGTTTCCTTTAAATCCTTCATATCTGCTTTTTAATTGTACTTTTCACAAAGTAAAAATTTACTATGGTAAATTACCAATTTTGTATTAGATATTTGAAATATAACAAATTTCTGTATCATCATAATTTAAACATGTTAAAAATTATTGCAAAAATATAAAAATTATTATCTCAATTAATTTCACTTATTAATATAAAAGAGGCATTTATATGATTAACATTTACCTTCAAGTGTTATTATTTGATAGATATTTAATATTCATATTTGCAAGCATAATCATTTATAAATCAATTCAATGATTTTGAGATGAAGAGATGGGTTTAAAGGTTGATTAACTATAGGATATTATTAGTAATTGAATAACTCAATTATATTGTATCTGATTTATACTTTAGAGTCATAATTAAAGATGATTCTTTTCCAATCAGCCTGGAAAAGGAGGAGTTTCCAGTGTCACCAGAGGTGAGAAAATAATGACAGAAGGAAGTGGAGTCACCAGATGTAGGATTATAAATCACATTAGACTTACTGTGTGGAGGGAATCATGCACCCCATTTGGGAACAATTAGCAAGAACATTATTAAATCATTACTTACTCTTTATATCAGATTATAATGTCAATAATAATAATAGTGACAGTAATGTGATTCTGTGAAGCTCAACATGAAACTAAAAGACTAAAACATAATTCATGGTTCAGAAAGTAACAGACAACTAATATCCCACCGTTGTTAAGTGCTGTAAGTTTCTGGAAACAGATAAAGAAGCATTAAAAAATCCTCGGTGCTAAGAAAGCTAAAGTGGAAGATGCTATTATTAGGTGATGAGTAAATGACTGAGAGAAAACATAGGAAAGACATAAACAATAGCCCAGAAACTTAAAAGTGAATGTGATATTCTGGGAACAGAATGACAGCACACTGTGGCTACACATTAAGCTTTATGAAGGGGGAGAAAAAAAAGATAAAGAGGTAAATAAAATGGAATCTATATATGGGAGATTTTAAAGCCCATACTAAGAAATTTGGACTCAGTATTTACAGGTAATCAGTGGAAGTTCATAATCCAAGAGGCATCTATAACCTTCGTGCTTTCATGAGCTGAGAATTATGCAGTGGCGCTTAGCGGCGAAATGGAGAGTCAGGGTGGAAGCCTGAGAATGGGAGAGTGGAGAAGGAGTGATCTTCATTGAGAAAAGAGGAGTGAAACTATCATTTATTGAGCAATGGTGAGTGCTCACTTAACCTGCACTTTAAGCTTATAGGAGCAGATATAAAACTGATTTTAAGGATAGTTTAAATTTCAGGGTAATACGACTGAGTCACTTCCAAATAACCTTACTACTACAGACACAACTAGTTAAAGTGACCTTTTTTCCTAAGGAACAGACAATATTTTCCAGAGCAGCAGACTGAATCTTATCTGGAAAGCTATATTTTATTGGATTCAAAAGTTGTAGTTCACAGGAAACAATACAAAAGAAAATAAATAGGAGAGCTAAATCTCTCTCTTTTGAATCACAGAGAAAGTTAGGGAAAGGAAGTAAGTCAAGATTAGGGACAGTGGAGAATGTGACTTCAAGTGGGGATGTGGGGAAAGAAGACAACTGACACTAAGGAAATACGTTGATGCAAGGACTATGATGTTAAATTCTAAAAACAAGAGTATTTAGTGTCTACCCTACAAAAACAAGACTTGTGCCATATAGTTTCGAGGTAATTCACATGGAGTTACGTTCCTTTTTTGAATTTTTGTGCAGCAGAAATAGCCCACGGAAGAGGCAAAGTGAGATAAGTACAAGAATAGTCCACAGGAGGAGGAGGAAGAGGAGAGTGGCAAGAATTTAAGATTCACAAGAACACTTAGACATTGTAAGGTGAGTGGAGGGGGCGGCGGGGGGCAGGTTTCATTGGATGCAGTTCAAAGTGGAAGTCAATACCAACTAATACCTAGGTTTCTAAATTAAAGAAAAATGCAAATACCTAAGCTAATTTACCAAATGACCCAGGGCATCAAGTATCTGTTACAAGCAGGACCTCTGAATAACCGCGACATCCATTCGTGCTTATTTACAAATTCCTGTCTGTGGAAACAGTGAAACTCTGTAAGAAGTATCATCTCTGGTCCCTGTACTTTCATGACAAAATCTCCCAAATTTTACATGCTATTTTTGAAATAAAGGATTTTATAATTGCTCCCCTATTTGTATTAACAAAACTGTAAAATATATATTGCATTGTTTTGGACTAGCACATCCTCTAAATTCTTTTAATATTTTATTATCAAATTTAAGATACATATATGTTTAGTTAATGAAAAACTGACAAACTCCATCAAATTACTAAAAGAGAAAATCAAATACAGGACCATTACATTTAGATATCCAATTAAATATTTTCTCCAGTAGCAAATTTCAGAACTAAAGGTTAAATTGAAAATTCAATAAAGAACATTTTGTTTTCTTAGTAACCTACTGATATAATTAATAATGCATTATTTTATTACATTATATGGGGATTAATATTCAATTTTATTGTAATGTTTCATCAGGTATAAACAGATGTACATTAGATACAGATTTTTAAATGAAAAAATAATTCAGATATTCTAGAAAGTAAGCTAAAAAATGTTTATGAAAAGTGAACATCTAATTTATGAAAGAGGCAAACAGGAGATATAATTCCTAAAAGCTTACCATTCTCAATTGTCCATATCTAGTGTGTTATAAAAATTGCCAATGGTTGCTTTTTTAAATTTCTCCATAACATAGTCCAACTAAGAAACATAGACTATCCAAAGGGGAAACAAAAATTCTCTAATCAGAAATGTGTCCAGTTGCACTTAAATTATCTTATATTATCTTCTTTAAACCAAATTTGAGAAATAATATAATGTTCAACCAAAATCAGATCAATATATCACCGAAAAAGGAGCAGCCATAGGAAAAAAAAATGTATAGTTTTATGAGAAAAAAAGTATTAGCTTAGCAAATACAAGTCAGTGATCTCATTTAGAGATTTGGACTCAACTTTGAGCAGTTCAATACTTGACTGAAGAAAAACAATAGCTTTTATCCAAAACAGAAGATCCTTCCCTGAGAAAAATGACACTGAATACAATGTGATTTCCAAGCTAGATAGAATCCTTAGTTCATAAACACTATATTTTGCTCAAAAATAAAAATTACTAAATATGAGTGACTCAAAATCTATCACTGTATTTGAAGCAGTGATGCAATTATATATGCATTGAAAATCTTTCTCTTTTGCACTGGTTGATGACAGAATTTAGTGTGGTAATATATTCAGGAGCACTTTGAGCTCAGAGAGAAAACATTAAGAGAAAATCGCTATTAGTATCCTTCTAGGGAGGAAATATGTGCACACTGATTCAATGGATAAGACAAAAAAGCATAATTATAGACTGCCACAACAGCAACGTTCACTCCATGGCAATAACATGCTGATGAAAACTTCTTTCCTAATTAAAGAGGTATCCATAGAAAGCTATAAATTATAAAAGATACTCTCACAAGTTTAATATTTTAAAGACAAAAAATAAATATGTTAAATTATAAAGTAATTTACTAGGTGAATGATATTGGACAAGCAGGTTGTTATATCTAAACCCTGCTACTTCATCTCTTATGTGCTGTGAAACATAAATGACGTGAATTAACAAGGTACAGGCACTTTTCCTTGGAAAGTCTGATGTCAGGAAATTTAATATGATCTGTGTTTAAAAATATATGTTATAAACAAGGTATATTTATATAAAACACAGCAATTATTTTGTATACCATCCTGTATTATTAATGCTTATCAGGATACTAAAATTTGCTCTAATTTTTAAAGAATAGGGAGAAGACTCAGAAAGAAATCATAGAAATAGCATATTCAGAAAATGGTTGAAGAAGCTGGTAGTATTTAGTATAAAATTAAGCTGCTAAGAGTAATATTGGATATTTGTCTTAATTAGGATTTGAATTGAATTAGATGATTTCTTAAGATCCATTTTCCTTTTTCTATGATCTGTAATGCTATTTTCTTATGATATATATACATATATATGGACATACAAAGATGCAAACAGTTCAATAAGCAATATATAATTGATAACAAACATTAGCATTAAAATACTGAATATTACTCAAGCACATAAACACATATTCAGTGTTTCTCAAAATGTAGACTCATAATCGCAGAATTTAATATCTCCCAGTGATTTTTTTAACTGCAGAATCCTAAGTACTTCCCTTAGGCTTACTGAATCATAATATTTGGTAGTGAAATTTCAGAATCTGTAGTTGTAATAAACACACAAAATGATATTTATGTGAACTAAAATTAGAGAACCACTAACTTAAAGGAAGATGTTTGGTTCCACACATTTCCTTACTGACTTCCAAAGTCATTGTGATGATCACCTTCTAGTAAACAAGCCTGAAAAGGGAAGAGTTTGGATAAGTGTGCTGAACATTCTATGATTCAGGACTGACAATTGCCTTCCACTCAAATTCTACTAATTATATTTTATGCAAGGGTATTCCCGAAATCTAGTTTGGTTCTATGCAAAAGAGGTAAATAGCAGGTCTCTACCTAATTTTAACCACAGGAAAACAGAGAAAGAATTTTTTTTTTTTCATTTCTCATAGAGTGATAGATACAATCCTTGAGTTTCCTTATATACAATTAGACAGGATTAAAATCTCTGGCAATGTTGCCTGGAAATAAGCACTTCAAACATCTTCCTCATGATATTTTTAGAGGTCCTGAAATTTGAGAATATCTCTTAGCTAATATTCATGTACTTGGCCTTTATCATGTTGAGGTATATTCTTTCAAACCCTATTTTTTGGAGTTTTTATCATAAATGGGTGGTGAATCTTGTCAAATTCTTTCTCTGCACTAATTCATATAATCATATGACCTTTCCCCTTTCTTTTGTAGATGTGATATATTACTTTAATTAATTTGCATATGTATAACCATCTTTGTATCCCCTGAAAAAAATCCCCATTTCATCATAATAGATGATACTTTAATGTGTTAACACAATTGGCTAATATTTTTGAAGATTTTTCATCTATGTTCATAAGAGTTATCGATGGGTAATTTTCTCTGTCTTTTTTTCTTTGTGATGTCCATGCCTGCTTTTTGTATCAATGTAATGTTGGCTTCATAGAAAATGTTTGGAAATGTTTCCTGTTCTTAAATGTTTTGAAAGCATTTGAGATGAGTAGGTGTAATTCTTCTCTAAAGATTTGGTAAAGCCATCTAGAACTAGACTTTTATTATGGGGGAGACAGTTTATTACATCTTCAATCTCCTTGCATGTATAAAATCTGTTCAGGTTTCTTTTTGATTAAATTTTGGTAAGCTGTATGATTCTAAGAGTTTGTCCATGTCCTCTAGGTTTTCTAATTAATCAGCATATAGATATTCATATTAGTCTCCTTTATGATGCTTTGAATTTCTGAGTAATTTGCTATAACTTCTCTTTCATTTCTGATTCTGGTTACAGTTTTCTCTTTTTTTCTTAATGAATCTAGTCAAAATTTTATAAATTTAGTTTAGCTTTTCAACTCTTTAGTTTCATGGATCTAAATTATTGATTTCTATTTTATTTCTTCTTGAATTTTTATTATTTCCTTTCTTCTAATGATGGTTTCATTAGTTCATTTTCTAGTGGTTTTAAGTGTAGGATAGGATTATGTATTTATTTGAGATTTTCCTTGTGTCTTTAGGTAGGGCTTATTGCAATAAACTTCCATTTTAGTATTGATTTTGCAGCACCTAATAAGTTCTGATAGCTCATATCTTTATTTCTGTTTGTCTCAAGTAATTTTTTCTCTTTTTATTTCCTCTTTAACCCAACAGTTATTCAGACATTCAGACGGCAGTCATTTAGAAATTTAGTCTCCACACATTAGATTTTTCCATCATTTCCTTTGTGGTTATTTCAAGTTTTATGTCATTGCAATCAGAGAAGATTATTCGTAATTCCAATCTCAATCTTCATAAATTTGTTGAGTTGCTTTTTTTTTTTCCCCAACATAGGTATAGGCATCCTTTAGAACATTCCATGAACACTTGAAAAAAATGTGAATATAGCAGTTGTTGGATACAGTGTTCTATAAATGTCTTTTAAACCCATCTGCTCTAATCGGTCATTAAAGGTTATTGTTTCCCAGTTAATTTTCTGCCTGGTTGATCTTTTTTTTGTGATAAGGGCTGTCGAAGTCTCCTTCTACTGTTGTATTACTCTCGATGTCTCTCTTTAGTCTTGTTAATAAAAGTTTTATCTGTTTTGATAGCCCTTCATTTGGAGTGTGTATATGTGTATATATATACACACCCCAAATGTGTATGTATGTGTGTGTGTGTGTGTGTGTACACATTCCATCATCTTGCTAACCTGGCACATTAATTATTATGTTAATTCTATCCCTGTCTTTTGTTACTTTCTCTAATTTGAAATCTATTTCATCTGATACAAGTATGTATACCCCTGGGTTTGGTTTGTTTTTGCTTTTTGTGGGGTAGTTATCATTTGACTACAGGATTGTCTTACAAACTTTGAGTCTACATTTGTTTTTAGAACTTTGACTGGATTCCTGTATGCCACACAATGTTGGTTTATGTTTTTTAATCTATTGACCACTCTATGCCTTTTGACTAGTGAGTTCATTCCATTAACATTTAGGATGATTATAATAAGCAACTTTTTACTGACAATTTGTAATTTGTTTTCTGGGCACTGTTGTAGACTATTACTGAACATTTCTTTCATTCTCCTCTCATGCTTTGAAAATTTTTATCTTGTTTTTGGTTTCCCTTTTCATTTTATTTTTTATTTTTTTCATGAATATGATTAATACCTGGGGGTTTACATATACATTTTCAAGTGTCACTTCAACCTGAAAGCAAGCTAATACCAAGCTCATTTTAACTGCCCTGATTTTCACTTTCCACCTCGCATTTAACATTATTGGTGTCTTGCTGCTTCTGAGGTTCTTTTAATTTTTAAGATATTCCTTCAGTATTTCCTATAGGGATGGTTTAGTGGTGTATAATTTCTTTAACATTTGCTCATCTGTAAAACTCTCTTACTCCCTTAATTCTAAGTGATAAATAGCAGGGTAGAATGTTTCCATTGGAAACGTCTTTCTTTCAGCAGTTTGAATATATAAAGTTTCTGCAGAGAGACTGGAGATGGTCTTATGGGTTCTCTCTTATATGTAACTAATTATCTCTTTGATTTTTGTCTTTTCCATTAAAATACTTACTGGTATATATCTATTTGGGTTCCTTTTATTTGGCTCTTTTTGCACTTCCTAGATACAGTTTGTTTCTATCACCAGGTTTGGGAAATTCTCAACTGCTATATATGCAGATATAATTTCTACTCCCTTCTCTCTTCCTTCCTCTTCTGGAACCTCTATGATGCAAATAGAGGTTGTTACTCTGGATGTTATTCCAAAAGTCTCATATGTTGCCTTCATTATTTTATTCTTCTTCTTTTAATTTGCTGGTCTACTTTGGTGCATCCCAGTGCCCTATCTTCAAGTTCAACTCAAATTGAAGTTTCCTCCAATCTATTGTAAAACTCACCTACTGTGTTTTTTTGTTCGACTCTTGTGCTCTTTAGTTCTATGAATGCTGTTTGGAACTGCCTCCTCTTTCCTCAATCTTTGTTATAGTTTTCTTTTTATTCTTCCATTATATTGTTGCTTTTAATGAGCAGAATTAAGAGCTACATTTTAAAATCTTTTCCAGGTAGCTGACTTAGCTCTGTCACATTCAGATTTTCCCCTCATGATTTGTTTTGGTTCATCATTTATATGACATTTATCTGTCTTTTCATTCTGCTTGGTACTCTTGGCTTCTTTTTATGGTTTGGGATAAGCAACTTTCCTTCCCTGCTCTAATGGCCTTATGTTGGTATCAGGTTGTAGAGTATAGACCTAGAATTTTGGCCCAGAATACTGAGCTTTCTATTTTGGTATGACCTTTGCAACAGTCAGAATTGTTGGAGTTCTAGAGCTAGTAGTACTGGGTTAAGGCTTGAGAAGCTAGCTTTCAGGGTTGGAATTGGGGCAGAGTATGCAGTTATTTCCTCTAGAGTCATAGGCATGAATAGTAAAGCACAAAAAGAGACTCCAGACATGTGGGCCCAGGTCACTAGCAGGCCACTATTACAAAAGAGGCCAATAATTTTGATGAGTTTGGCCTCTCCTAGGATTCTCTGGAGTCTAAAATGGCAATGTATATTCCTCTTTGTGAAAGTCTCTGAGTCCTCTAGCTTGGTAGCAGCTTCATCAGGGAGCAACATATATTAATTCCAGAAACATCAGAATGAGAGCTCTAGCAAGTAGCAGGTAGCAGGTAAAGCTGTTTGGCAGTAGCTCCAGGTAGATGCAAAGCTATTATTTAGTTAGAGCTTCTCTAATGATCCTCTCTGAGAGAAATGCCTGTAAGTCTTTGCAGGAAATCACTCAGTTCTCTCTGTAGATTTAGTTCTCTCTGTCCCCATTCAATGTGGGCAATCACTACCCAGCAGTTCGGAGAACCAGGTAACCATAACTGCAAGAAAAAAATGGTCTGGAACTACAAGTTTACTAAAGGTGGAAGGGGCAGGTGTTTTGATCTAGAATACCCTAAGAACTAAGAATGCCTGGTTCCAGCAACATTTTGGTTCATAGGAATCTCTTCCTCTACTTTATTCCCCTTGCTAATGTTTGTGGTTCAACAAATAAAAGTTCTGCAGTTAGATTTGTGCACACTTTACCAACTGTCTGTCCTTTCTAATTTGCTCCCTATAGTCATATTGTTCTCCAGAGAAAAGATCCACGCCAAGTTATATGCACTCTAGAGTCAGCATGTAGGTGCGGGAGGATCACTTGCTGACGGGGCAAGTCCCAGAAAGAAGTTCTGTGTCTCTGATCTCTCCCGCCAGAACCCAGGGTCTCAGTACATCTAGAGATTATGAAGATGTTCTCCTTCTCTTTGTGGACAAGCTAGACCCCATTGTTTTACAAAGGTAATTGTTGTGGTGTCTGTTAGAAGGAGGTGAGATCTTTACAGTTGACCATCTTGAAACACTATCCCAAAAGAAGTCATTTAGAAAACTATTGTAAGGACATATTTTAATGAAGAATTATGCCAAGTTTAATTGGTAAAATGAAGGCCTTCTGCATGCTAACAATCTTAAACACCAATAGAAGAAAAAGTTGCTGATGATTTAATGCTAGCACTGGAGATTTTTGTTGTCGTTCCTCCAGTAGAGGTCTTGTTTTGTGTGCAGTAAAGACTAGATTCAGTGTTATGGCTTTGTTTCATAGAGACAAAAATGTTTATTATCAACATATGCCATTAAAGAACTATAAAATGAATGTTAGTATTTTTCTGAGGTATGATAATGTGAGTCTTTCTAAGATAAACATTTTTAGTTGTTTACTTGTCCAATGAGCATAAATATGGCAAACAGCTACTTTTCATTCATGGCCTGTACAATATAAGATGTAAACAGTATTTTAGCAATTTCAATTGTCTCTTGTCAAGATCAGTATCTTCAAAATAACAGAGCAAATATGAAATGTTATGAAATATTTGGAAAATACATTGCAAAGTTTACTACCTCTACTTTCCATATTGTGCAGGTCTTATAAATGCATTCTCCCAAGAAATAGAATGGGTTAATGAGGAAACTATATGTAACCTATAGCATTCTAAAGTTTTCTCAATAATAATAAATGTCATAGTAACTGTTCAGATAGTTTTCTTTGCGAAAGCAGTAAGATAGTAAGGCTAAATGCAAATACTAACAAATATAGATGTAAAAGTCAGACATCCAACAGAGAAAATACCTAGAACCATTTTTCCCATGGGCCTAAATAGGAAAGTTATGCTGCAGTCATACGTATAGGCTAAATCGTTATTCAGATATAGTTTTTTTTAATTCAAATAATATTATTTGTATGGCAAATGATAGCTGCATGAAAAGTAATTTTATTATTTCTCTTTCTAAACACAAGTCATCTGTTCCTTTCAAGAAATAACCTATAGTCTACAGGAATCATTTTATGTCTGATGACATAATTAAAGATATTACTACAATACTTTAATAATTATAAATTTATTTACTTTATATTTAAAACATCAGAAACAGATCAAAATACTCATTTTATGATGAGAAATAGTTATGAAATGTTCTTTGTACAATGGGTAATGATGACACAAATCTTTAATGAAATACTGTTTAAATTTTTTCTATTAATCTACCACACTAAATGCCTTATATTCAAGGAATTAAAATAATCTCACTGTCAATTAAATCCATGTAATTAATATTTAAGCACTAAAAGCATTATTACCTATAAAAATCACAAAATAATATTTCTAATAACCATATTTTAATGGAAACTGAATTTTTAATCAAATTTAACAAAAATTTACTTAAAATTGCCATTGTCAGTTTGGACCATGTATATAATCTGCTCCTACCTCATGTCTACTGTTATGTTGCTCTATCATGTTTGATAAATATTGCTTCAAAACATTCTAAATTTTGAAATGGGAAAGACAAATCTACCTTCAATTGAAAAGATACTTAAAAAACGTTTTAAGGGTTTAAAGAATGTATTTTCCAAGCAATTTACAAATTCTTTTTTTTTCAATAAGAAAAAGACAACAAAAAAAATTGGTCAAAGGATTAAACTCTGGCATTAAATATACAATGTAAATAATCTCTATAGAATAAAACCCCAACTTACTCAAAAGTAACATCAAACAAAATAGATTGGTATCTACCATACTGACAAACAATAAAATAGCCCTAATGTTTGACTAGTGTAGAAAAATGGAAATATAGTACATCATAAACTACTGATGGAAGCAAAATTTTTATAATAATCTAGAAAGACAATTGACAGCATCTATTCACAGTTTACACTTACCTTCAAATTTGCAATTCTGTTCAAGGATATACTTTTTAATTTAGATAAAGAAACTGACTAGCTCTTGCCTTATTTTTTCTTGGTTTATATGCTTGTCTTTCTTTTTGTCCTCTCTAATTCTACTGGAGTACAGTTTTTAGTAAGTTTCTCAAGATAGGTGAGTGGGAGAAAGTTTTCTAATTCTTAGTATTACTAAGATACACTTAAGGATGTGATCATACTCCAAAGTAGATTAAGTCTTTTCATTCCAGGGGAATTACAGCTACTTTAAACCTCTCATGGAGTTTGGAGGTTCTTGTACTACTTTTAAGAAAAAAGTTGGGAAAGATTTCCCTTATAAACACATGTGATTCATTACATGTGTCATTAAATTTGATGAAACACTGTAGACAATTACCATCTACTGAAGGATAGCCACATAGTTTTGGAATGAGAACCAAACTTTAGAATCTATATCATGTTAGTCCCTTCTCTTCCCTCCCCAAGTCGCCCTTCCTCTCCCTTCTCCTCCCCTCCCTTCCTCTCTCCTCCCCTACCCTTTTTCCTTCCTTTTCTCTTCCTCCTTTTGAAAAAAGAAACCATGGTCTGTATTTTCAAGGAGTTGCAACCTCTTGTAAAAGTGATGATTAAAACACATGAAATTAACAGCAAACAGCATAAAACAGACTTTAACAAAGTACAAGAGAGAGAGGAGCACTGAGGAGTCCAGTGGATAACAACAGAACTTACCAGATAACTCATCTGAAAGAGAAAGCAAGGTTTGGCCCAGAGTCACCAGAAATGTCTATGTTTAGGTACTGGATTAATAACAGAAAGACATTTTAGTCAAGAGGATCATCATAAACAAAGGCATACTTTCTGGAATAAAAGCATGTATTAATTTGAATTCTAGAAGCCTAGACTCATTAGACAGGAGAATAATACTGAGAAAGAGTAGTAGAAAATAAATTAGCTAAATTAGATGCAACCATATTGTAGAACGCTTGGAAACAAAAGTAGAAATCTAATGTAACAAAAAGATTCACTCAAGGGGCCTGTTAAAGAGAGAAGTGATCTGTCAAGTCTAAAAAGACTAGATAGACTGACAAAATCTTGAGTCCAAGAAATTGCTATAAGTGAAGACTGATTTATCAGGGCATATTGGGAAATAAGAAAAATAAATGAATTTGAGGGAAACAGAAAGAGAAATAATTTTTACTAGCCAAAATGCAAATCAATTCTTCCTAGAAGAGAGCATGTTGGAAAGATCATAGCTTTATAGATTTATAGAAGGAATATTGCATCATAACATTAATTTAAGGTATATATCATCCTAAATGAACATCTGCATATAATATTAAGTTTACCATCAACGGTCCAATACTAGCTTTTACCATATAATTGACTCCATTTACCCAGTTTGCCCATCATCCCTCATCTCTCCTTGTTACCATTAATTTGATTCCATAGACTAAAAGTCTATTTTAGTTCAATTTGTTTTGCTTGGTTTCTCTATGCACCACATATAAGCAGAAGCATCTGATGTTTATCTTCTTCTGACTCATCTCAGTAAGCATAATAGAAAACTACTCAAAAAATTAATTCCTGCCATTTGCAATCAATTTAATTTGCCTAGATCTACTTTTAACTAGGTAATATTGTTCTGTTTCTATTTAAACTTACTGAATGTCCATTCAATGTGTTTACCTATTTTACAATATTTCAATGAAAATATGGCATGTACAATTCCTAGTTGAGCTCCCATAAGATCTCATAAAACAAACTTTTAAAAATCTTCTTGATAAAAAAAAAATACCTTATTTACATTTGACTATATATTTCACCATGGAAATCTATTACATACATTTAGCAAACCGTAACATTTCTTACATACCATATCTGTTCAGTTTTCACTTTTAATTGTAGCCCTCAATTAGGGAGGGCATTCCCATTTGGTAATTTTGAAACTGGTGATTGGAAAAACCTTAAAAGTAACACCATATGGCCTGCTGAAGCTTACTATATATATATATATATATATATATATTTGTATGTATGTATCCTAGTCCCAGTATGCCTGAGTATAAGGGGATATAGGTCAGGTCAGTCCAGTTTACAAAAAAAAAAAAAGATAATTAAACAAATTTTGGGGGGAAATTACTACCTTGTCCTAGTCATGCTGCATAAAAGTACATGATTATGTATATAGAAAATCATGTAAGCAAAATACAAATAATCTATGGTTTTAAGACACTTGGAAGAACATATCAATCAAAATATCCTTTTACTTTCAATGTCTACCTATCTACAGTGATGCTACAATTCAATACATTGTTTTCTGTGTGAATTAGGTTCCACTTTCCCTCTATCCTCTTGTGTTCTCCATCATTATTCTTAGATCTGTTACTAACCTCGTGAATAATCAGATGCTCTTTAATAGGTATTTCATTTGCCTCACAGTAAACTGATAAATGCCTTTATCATTGCATTCCCAGTGTCAGACATGGTTCTTTGAATCTACAAAGCTTTTAGGTTGTTTTTTTTTTTCAAATTAATGAAGATTTGGAACAAGATTACGAGTGATCAAAGAAAGTTTAAAATATGAACAGCATAATTTCACATTACATATCTTTTATCTATTTATTTGAAAGTACATAATTCAGTTTAAATGCTATCTTCAACAATATTTGATCTCATAAAATATCCCATTCCTCAACCAAGCCAGATAGTAGTTTGCTAAAAAAAACGTTTAAAGTGTTTGAATGAAGTTGTTTGGCCAATAGGAGTCGACGAAGCGATTGTAAATTGCCCTCACTGTTTCTCTCCTCCCCTAATTCATCATTGGTTCTCCTCAAAATGCCTTCTTCTGCAGCTTCTTCTCTTACCTATAATCCTAGTCTTTCTCTATTGGTAAATATCGAAGTGATATTATATTGACTGGGACACTTTGTTTCTAGTCACCGTCTTTTCCCAAACAGGTATAAAATATACTCTACCTAACAGATTTCAATAAGAGCAAAATGAGATTTTTTTATTGGAAAGTATACAAAAAATGTAAAGAATGAGTGCAGATTTAAATATAAGAAGAAATGCCATTGCAATGAAAATATATTAAGAGACAGGATATCAAAGATTTTAGGAAACTTGTCAGATCTGAGAGATCATGAAAATGTTTAGTGTTTTCTCACTTCTGCGAAGCATAATGTCTAAAAACCTTCGCATCATATATCAAATGTTTTAAATTAGAAATGCTTTACAAACAGTTGTCCTCACTATTTAGGTTCCAACATTCATGCCCTTCTACAATTTGATTACCTCAGCAGCACTATTGATAAGGTACTCTCTTTGCAGTACCCTGCTCTCTTCCTTGGCTCTCTGTAGCCATCTACACTATGGAAACATTAATGGATGTAATGAAATCATTTAATGGTGCCTGGTACATGCATGCTTCAGATAGTATCTATTCATACTAGAAGTCTATCAATTTTCATGTATATTATTTCTCAGCAGACTGTGATCCCTAATAGGACTGACACATCTTTGTATTTCCTGGCACTTAAGACCATCTATGAAACAAATAAGAAGAAGCAAAAACAGAATCTTAATAGAGGACAGAATCAAATTAGTAGTAACCAGAAAGGGAGGAAGGTGGGAAAACCAGATAAAAGGGTCAGTTATATAGTGAAAAACAGAATTGGACCATTGACAGTAAATGTAATGTATTATATACAGATGTTAGTTTGAAATAATGAGCAGCTTAAACTTATATTATATTATGATGCAATATTATTTCAATAAAATAATAAAGCAATGCCTACACTCTGGCAGATTAATGTATACTTCTTGAAGAAAAATAAACTGCAAATGAGGTTAAGGCTCACACTTTAAACCAAGGCAGTCAGTACTCTGAACAAGAATTTAAGCATGACTGAATAGTGTGATTCTGTGAGAGACTTTGCCCAAATTTTATTCCTACCAGGAAAAATTTAATTTGAATATGGAAAAAAATATAGAGTGTGCCACCAAAAATAGCACTATGAAATTAATATTATATTTCCGGAAAAAATTTTGAAGGCACGTTGTTTTAAAACAAGTTTAAATGAAATATTCTGATTTTTTACATCACTAATATGTTAATAACCATTACTTTCTTTTAAGTCTTTTGATTTTTATGCATTGACTTCCTTCTTTACTCGGTCCTTTTCATTTCTGTTAACACAATTTTTTACTAAAACAATTCAATTTCTTTGAATACCAGCCTATAAATATGAAATTTAGATTCTCATAAATCAATAATCTGAGAGTCACAGGAACATTATTATAATGATATAATTAAGGAGATTATTTCTGAACATGAAAAGTAAAAAATGTACTGAAGTCAGCTATTTACAAATCTAGTTTTGCTACCCACCAGGGTATAAATAAAAACATTCTAGCAAAGCCTACTGACATTAATTTTTTGTTCATCAATAAATATATCATCTAGAGTACTTTAGAAGAGGCAAAAAATATATTCCAATGTTAAAAAATTAAAATATTAAACCTATTAAATGCCACATGTATAAATTATAAGCTGAATTCTATTCCTATTTAATGCTTAAATATACCATTATCCTCCAGAATATATTATAATCTGAATCAAATGTCACTGAAAATTTTTATTTTCCAAATAGCATAGTTAAAAACTATTTGAGGAAGTTAGTATACCAGATTTTAAAAGAAATGTGAACATGATTATATAATTTATTTTGTATATAAAATATTAATCTTATTTTCCTATACTTTTAAATATTTATAAATTACTAACTTTCTCAATAAAGAGATTTACATACTTAATTCTATGGTAACTATTTTTTGAGGTTGACTGGGAAATTTATATTAGTTTGTTTTCTGAAAAATGAATGCAATAAATTTTAGAAAATAATATTTTGACTGTAAGCACATTTTCTTGATCTGATTATTCAAATTTCTATTATATAATATTAGTTTACCTAGTAGATATTCTATATCTAAATAAAACTGCATTTACATGTTCATATATAAGAATATACATGCAAATGTCTCATTGGGATCCTAGCTGCACATAGTTGCCTGAGGGAAATATTGTTTCTCTAAAGTGACTTTGATGATTCGAGAACTATTTTATGAATTGTCAGACCTAAATGATCAGATCTAAACCAAAATATACTACTTATGTGTTTATAAATTATAGTACCAGGTGCTGTTCAAACTAATGAGAAAGCTCATTAAAGAGTATGTTTATTCTTATTTCCTACATAAAATTTTGCTGTTTGACTGCTCACAAAATGATTGAAGTAGGTATAATTTAAAAATGCCTGACAATGTTACCAGTTAGAGGCTAGTTTGTCTTTAATAAAATGTGGCTTGCATTCTTTTACAAAATAGATTTTACAATGACCTTATCAGATTTTAGTGCTTAATTCATTGATTTTGGTAAGTCATTAAGTTATTTTGTGAATACATACAAATAAAACAGCACTATTAAATGTGACCTGTACTTAAACATACCACAAAACATATGTGCATGCACACAAATGCACACAAACACACACACACAGTCCACATCTCCCTTTCATCTTATTGATGAAGTGTAATTCCTGAAACTAATCTATTTGCTTATTGAGAAAAGAACTCTAATGTTAAGCAAAATATATACTGAAATAACAATAATTAATATTTAATGTTTTCAGGATACTCTTCATTTACATATCTTTCTTTAAACATTCAGAATGTTTGTAAGTCTCCCCATTAATAATATTTAGCTTAGGCTGTTATTTCCAAAAATCGTTTTTGAAATTATGTCCACCTTATAGTCATAGAACCAGAAAAACAAAATCAAACTGGAAAATATTAGCATCATTAGGTCCACAGTTGTTCTAGTGTTTGCCCAAATGTATAATGCTAATAGTTATTTTCAAAATCATTATTCCTTGGAACATCACAGTATTTCTCTATGTTATAAAATCACTAAACATCTTTCAAAGGATACTTTATTAAATTTTCTTTACTATAAATATAATAAATTATAGTCTTACAGACAAAGATTGTCTTTATCTTCACCTGCCTCAAGCCCTTCTCTGGATTCAGTGAGACCTAAGACTACAGGGATCATATTCAAGGTCACAAATTAGCAGCATTCATCAAATATTTTCTGTAATTTTTCATCTACTATAAAATATTTATCAAATTTAATTGTATGCCCTATTCTCTCTATTTCTATTTATTATCAACTATTAAAAGTGGTCAGGCTTATTCCACAAAAGGAATTATAACTCATATGTACTCCTTAACTTCAATGTATGTTGAGTACTTAATTTCACTTTTATGCTTACTACCACTACCTGCTGTCTTTGAAAGAAAAGACAGAAAGTTTTTCAAGTTAACTCTTACTGTGGTAAAAGGCCTCAAGTGAAAGGAAGAAGGATAAAGTGGCTAACACTCACTTAGAAAAGACCAGAGACCAGCCTAAAGTGAGGTGAAGGGAGTGTGTTCTGATCTCCTTGCTATCTATGAATTAGAGAAATCATGGGTCAGGAGGAGCAGGTAAGTACAAATAAAGCAATTCAGTACTTAAAAGCATGGTCTCTGGAATCAAACTATGTAATTTTAAGTGTGGTCTCTATAATCTTTCAAGTGAAACTGGACAAATGACTTCACTTAAGCATCTGCTTTGGACATATAAAAGGAACATAAAATAACTCATTACCAGAGGTTTAACTAAGAATAACTCTCATTAAGTGTTTAGCACATTGTCTACTTTATAGTAAAAATAATGAATGTTAGCTATTACTATTAGGTTGTGGAACTATGAATTATGGAAAACAAATTTTTGATGCATAATTTTAGGATTTTTCCTTATAGTTCTAGGTGTTCATGTAGGATCAATCAAAAGAGATAGGAAATATAAGCACTATTTTATATACTCAGAAGATAATTTGTAAGACATTCAAAAGTTTTATTTAAAAATAAACATTTAAACAAAGCAAAAAATATTATAATTATGTGCACTATTTTCTTCATGGAATTCCATTTTTTTTTAATAAAAAATGTTATTTTGAATTGTAATAATCTTCAAAACATATTAGTATCTTCACATTAAACACATTTACTTATTAAGTCCCCATTTATTTTTAAAGCTCTGGAAGTTAGAATAAACACAATTTATTTACAGGGAGACCACATCACCTGACTATCACACCATGCCTAGTTATTTTTATGTGGGTTACTATATACATTGGTCAAATTCTTGGCTAAAAATTAAATTTAAAATTTGGAGAAATGAGTTGATTAAAACATGTCTTCATGTTATGAAATATTTGAAAGGACAAAATTTCTATCTAACTTAATTAATGCATTATAATAAGACTGCTAATAACTTATCCTAGAGTTTAAATTAAGCATATTAGAGATTCATATGGACTCTATTGAGCACAGTAAATGTTGAGACAGAATGCAAAAAAAATAATGTTAGCATAACTCAGATATCTCTTAATTACCAGTTGTTTGAAATTGTTATCTCTCTTCATTCCCCAGAATAAATTCACTTTACCAAAAACTCAGAGAGCAATGGTCTCACTTAAGATTTTATAAAGACTTGCTATAATAAAACCCTTGTCTCATAACTAAATATTTAACATGTGTCATCTACCAACTCTATTGGCTCATCTCACAATTAAGGTCCTTCCTCCTAAGTCAGCCTTCCCTTGCCTTAGGGAATCCAAAATATTCTTTGGGGCACCTTGCTCTGTGGCTCTGGCAGCTAAGGTGTAGGCTTTAAAAGCTGTGGACCCAGGTTCAAAGCCTGGTACAGGTAGGTGCAAATTAAATAAATAAATAAGTACCTAAATGAATAAAAAAAATGCTTGGAGTATTTTA
Source organism: Solenodon paradoxus (assembly GCA_004363575.1). Taxonomy (NCBI): domain Eukaryota; kingdom Metazoa; phylum Chordata; class Mammalia; order Eulipotyphla; family Solenodontidae; genus Solenodon; species Solenodon paradoxus. The sequence continues at coordinate 369,955 of RJWH01000115.1, read as the reverse complement.
TTTTAGCTGTTCCCTCATATGTTTATCTATTTGATGAAAGAAATTTTCTAATTCTTGCAGAGAGTAAAGTTGGTTATCCCTATTCCAGATAACTGAATCTTTTAACACACACCAATTCACAGAATATAACTGAACACACATACATACGTCTTTCATTTGTCCTGGGTATCAGTGTGAAAGCAGTGTAGGGATAATAGTTCCTTATCATTCCAGAAAGCACAGAAAGGGGTTGGAGGAAAATTGTTGTTCAACGGCATCTGTATATCCTGTCTATGTCAGTAAGAAAAGAGAACAGTTTTATCAGTGTACGTAAGAGGTAGTATAGGATAGGCATAAAGAGCAAGCAAAACCTTGGAGTCACACTGCCAGGTTCAAATCTAAGTCCCTTCATTTGCTAGTTGTGTGAATTTGCAGTCACTTAAGTATTTCAGTCATCTCATCTGTAAAATAATGAAAGTACTAGTCTCATAGGGACTATTTAGAGTATATATGAGATTTAAGTGATAAATTACTTGGATGTTTACTGTTTTTTCATCCTGATGAAACACAGCAAACACCCACTAATTCTTAGATATTGTTATTAGAAGTTTTGTGGACATGTCAGGTATGTTCCTGGGAAATGAACCAATGGATCCCTTTATTCAAAAGGTTCGCCCAAGGGCATAGCAACTTTAATCTCAGTCTTATTGGGATTGGACAGTAACAAGAGTTGGGCAGCACAACTGCCTGTGAGTATTGGGTACCTACAGACTGGGTTGCCTGAACAAAGTAAAGGTAGAGGGTCGCCAATCTAGGAAAAAAGTTCCCTCACCTGGTCTTGAAAAACTTAGCTAATATATCAAATGTCTCTGAAATAAAAACATAAACTACTTAGTGGGTGTTTCTAGGAAAGGAAACTAAAATTCTATGGGAGAGAACATTATAAAAACATGTAGTACGTTTTCTATTGTACACCCTTTGAAGCTTTAAATTTCAGAGCTTGAGAATTGATTACTTACACAGAAAATAAATTAATTAAAACCTTTACAGCATAGCTAAAAGTTCATTCTATACTCATCTTCATAGTTTAGTTGCCCAAATTCAAATTGCTATGCTGCTGTCAACTTCACATCAGTTAATTTTATAGCTAACATCAAGGACTTTAACTCCTCTTAGAGCTGTGACTGTCAAACTATTTTGACCATGGCAAAGTAAAATAAATTTCACAGTAAGAAATACGTTTCACACTGCAAAAGGATATATGTGCTAGCTGGAGAGCAAGAGATCAAGTAGTACTTACTGGTCCCTAGACTTTTTTTATCAGGATGCATGCTCACAGGGGTCACACTGCAACCTTAACATTTCTGGAAGATGCCAGATTATTCTTTGGACTTTTGCATTTCTTCTACAAAGACAATGTTTTCAAATGTTTCCTTTTTCATCTTGGGCCTCATTTCTTTCATGGAATCTAACATGATGAAATCACTGCTCTCCACAACCACCACAAGCTAATTCCACTTGAAGAAACTACTAATAGAGAACAAGAGATGTTCAATTTTTTTATTTAGAGCAGCATTTGCATTTCTGATGTCTTTCATGCATACAAGATAATACTTATACCAAAGACTGCATAAGAAATTTCTTTAGGGAACAATACCTTTCAGATTGCACTCTCCATTATTACATGTTTTTCTATAACATCAGTCCTAGCATATTTCTGAAGGAACTGCATATTGACTATTTAAAAGGATGCAAATTAGTGTCTTCTTTTTTCCCAGTACATGAACATAGGAAGGAAAATATTTCATTAATGTGTTTATTTTCTTATTATTTGGCCCCTGATTCCTTCCTTTTAAAATTCAGAGTCAAATATGCTCTGAAAAGCATGAAAATTGGATCTCTTTTCAAAACTTTGAATACCCACTTTTCTCAATGATAATCAGTTTATAGACAGATGGCACATAAAATTATGCAGAAATTATATAGTGGTCTTTGTACTCATAGTCTAGCACCTTTCTTTACATGCCTAGTTATTTAGGAAAGCATTGAAAACTGCAATACATTGAGGGATTAGGTCCAGTGTGAGGTTCAGACAAGTCCAGCCTATAGAAGCTGGGTGCCTTCCCACAGTCCACACAACTGGGACTAGTACGAGCACAGTAAATGTATTAAAATTATTTAGTCTTTTATTATTTCTTTTACTTTTAACCTTGCTTCAGCTCAACTTTAAAGTGGGTTTTAAAGAGGTAGCATATAGTTGAGTCTTTTTTATATAAGCTGAAAATGTCAGTCTTTTTATGTTTTAAATGAATATTTAGAGGATATTTTAAGTATATCATCTTGCTATATATTTTTCTATTTATCTCAAACTTTCTTCAGTTCATTTTTCCACCTATCTCCCTTTTGAATTGACTACTATTTACAATTCTAATTTATCTTCTTAGCTACAATTCCTTTCTAATTACTGGTTGTTTTGCAATTTATAGTATACATCTTTAAATTTAACATAATCTACATGAAAGTATCATTGCCACTTCACATATAGAATAAGAACCATATAACAGGATGGATCCATCTCTCCCCTTCAAAACTTTATTTTTTTTGTTCTATTTTCTTTATTCTATCAATTTTAAATATTTCTATATATGCTAGAAGATGCATTAGACATTATTAGTTCTGCCTTAGTTATTTCTAAAGGAATTTAAATTTCTCTTGTACTTTTTCTTAAAAGTATTTATATTTATGCATTTAATTACCACCATAGGGATTTTAATCCTTTGTGTAGATCCAGATTTCCATATAGCAGCAGTTTTTCATTATTGTAATATAGGTCTGCAACAACAAATAATTTTAACTATTTTATGTCTAACAAAGTTTTTCACTTTGTTTTTAAAATATGTTTTACCAGGTGAAGAATTCAAGGTATGTGCTCATTTTTTCAGTATTCTAAAGATATTTCTCTACTTTAACTTGCATTGTTTCCACCATCACCTTGGCTACTCTGTTCAATACTATATCTTTGTGCTTTTAAGACTGCCTTTAACACAAGTATTAAATAATTTGATTATAATGGGCTTGGTATAGTTTTCTTTTTTCTGTACTTTTTAAGTTCTAGGACATGTGGGTTTTATAATATTCATCAAGTGTGAAAATTATTCAGCTATTATTTCCTGAAATTTTTTATGCCCCTATCCCATCTTTGATCTCTTAAGTCAGGGAAATATTAGGGTACTTAAAGTTGTCCCACAACTCAAAGATGCTGTACTTACACTTTTTGTCTCTCTGTTTCCTGTTTGGAAATTGGATATTTTTTGTTGCTGTCTCCTAGTTCGCTAATCTTTTCTGCAACACCTAATCTGCTGCTAATTCCAACCATAATATTTTTATGTCAGACATTTTTACCTAGAAATTCAATGTTTATCTTTCACTACTTTATTTAGTGTGCAAACTTTGGCTCTAGAGTCCTGAACATATGTAATGTAGTCATAAGGTTTAGCGTTGCTGTTTTCTGTTTATTCTTGTTTGGTTTTGCATGCCTTTTAACTTTTGATTGCCTGTCATTCACAGATTTTAACTAACTGGGTACTTGCTATATTTATTTCTTGTTCTATGGCATGGCTTAATTTCTAAAAAAATGATTTGATATTTTGAAGCTTTGTTTTTAAGCTTCTTAGCCATTTTCTCTTGGGTAAAACTTTCACAAAGGCAAGAAAGTTCTGAATACCAACCCCACCCCCTGCCCCATCTCATGGGAATTAGGGTGTTTTTCACTCTGGCTGGTAGGAACAGAAGTTACTCCTATTCTTTCTATATCATTTTGGTGATTATGTCCCAGACATCATATCATTTTCAAATATGCATGAATTTATCAGAATATTACTGAATAATCCCCAAAGACAGTATACAGAAATCCAGATTTTTCTGTGTATATCTTTCCTTTCTAATATAAACTATGAACTTTAGTCACTTGGTTTCCCTGGACCTCCAGTTCTGTCTCCTTCATTCTGGAAAATTGGAAAGTTCCAATCAGGTTCTCTCTTCCTGTGCTGTGCCTCAAAACAGTCTCCAGGAAGCATGGAGGCACTCAGAGGGGACACGGCTCACCATGTTTATTTCCTAGCTCATAGGATTCTCTGTCGTCATTGCCTGATGTAAATGTCTTGAGAGTCATCACTTTAAATATGTCGACTTTCTTTTTAAACTTGTTTTACATGAGAGGGTAAATTCAGTCTATTGTCTCTTCCTTTTTATCATTTAATCTGTATGAAGATAGAAAAAAAACTTTTGTATTGATTTGCACTTAGTTATTTTGCTGGTGTGCTTTTAGTAATATTAACAATGGAATGCAGGGGGATGCCATATTGTTTGCAATAGGCAAGAATACTAGGAGATCTTAACCCAATTTTGAAATAAACTTACCTTAATTGTACTTATTATTTCAAAATATTGCGTAGATTAACATGAGACCTTAAATGACTTTGAAAAAAGACATACTTATATTTTAATAAATAAGTTTTAACATAGTAATTTTCTTGGTTTTCACATTTGCTAAGCAGTTGTTCATATCTGTTCACTGTTTATGACAATATAAAATGTTAGATTACGTATACGATTTTTATTTTCTTTAACCTTTAATTCCTTCAAAAAAATAAACAACCAAGATAGCAAATGCTTCCTCTTGAATAGACAATATCCTTTCCTTCTAATCAGTTCTGATGTAAACTTTATTAGATTATTCTGTTCAATTTTAATCATGGTAAATGAGGTGAAATATGGAAAAACAAAATTTGAGAGAGTATAGAGGGAAGAATAAAATAAATCATGGAAGTGTTGGGTAATTGCCCAATGAGGAAAAGCTAAAAGACCAAGTGTATATACCCAAGAAAATTGAAAGGAAACTTAATAGCACATTTCATGAATATAAAGGAATATTTTATGGGTGGCAGTGAGCAGCTATTTTGTTTGTAAATTGAGGGCAGAACTTCAATAGCCTCCTAGCTGATCGTCCTGTCACATGCCTCATTTTCCTCATGCTATGATCTATCTCACACAGGGCTGGAAAAACAGTATTACTAAAAGGCCATTTTCATTAATCTCACTCATATTCAGGAAACTACAAGGACTCTTTTCAAACTTGCATCAAATATAAACTTCTAACAACTAGCATCCAAAGTTCTCCATCACAAACGTTATATTTTCCTGCCTTATACTCAACACTCCCATATTAACCCCTCCATTTAAACCAGGCTGTTTTATGACATAATGCTTGACCTCTCTTGTCTATAAGACTTTTTAAAATAATTAGCCATCTACATGTCCTCCCTTCATTGATAGGTGAATTGTGTCTTTAATCTCTAAAATTAGACACCTTTAAGTTCTACTTTCATCAGAAATGTCAATCTATATAAACTTACCATCATTTTATTTTTCAGTTCACTCAATTTCTTCAATTTTACAGCTATTAATAAAACCTATTAATGACTTCATTGTAGCTGGTTGGGAGGGTATGGCTTGCACAACTCCATAGAAAACTGCATTGAAAGTCTGGTGGATGTACGTCCTAGGTCTGTACCTGCACACACAGAGGGATTGTATATTTGAACTCCATCATTCCCTTTTAGTTTTTCATCACTGAAAATACCTCTCTCTCTCTCTCTCTCTCTCTCTCTCTCTCTCTCTCTCTCTCTCTCTCTCTGTCTCTCTCTCTCTCTCAGCTTTCAAGTTTAGCCTAGGCTTTCTCAAACTTGGTGTTCTTGATATTTTTTACTACGTAATTCTTTGTTGTGAGGAAAGTCCTATCTATACTACAGGCTGATTTGTAGTATTTCTGGTCTTCCCCACCATCTGTAGCACCTCTCACCTTGTAAGAGTCAAAAATGTCTCTTGTCATTTCCAAATGTCCCTGCAGGAGAACCATCACTCTAGCCCTTCTAAGTCACTAATAATTCCGCAAACACTGTACGTTGATTCATGTGTTTATGCCTTTATCAGAATGATTTCTTTTCCTCATTTTAGTCTTTTTGTATGTGAAAATTTGAAGAACTCATACTCAGAAAACAAATCAACAGAGAAACAGCAATACAAGAAACGATCACAATAACAATAGTTTAGTCACTCCCTTGAGAAAATGTAACAAGTTTCTAGGCAGAACTGAGGGAGAAAATAATCTTAAAGTATTCCAGATCCATTGATATTTTTTACTCTAATCTTTGCAAAAATCAAAGGAATATTTTCAGCTTCTTTGCTATCATTTTCTATTTGAATTTTCTGAGGCAATATTTGTTAGAGGCATGCATTAAATAATTGCTAAATAGATACACATGCAGACATCCCACTTACACCTTTTCATCTTCCCACTGAGCAGAATGTGAAATTAAGGAGGCAATGAGTCTCCATCTTTCACGTTTCTCTTTGCACCTTGGGGAAAAAAGTGTTGTGTGTAGTTGAGCTCCAATCCCAGGTCATCTTAGCCCCAGTTAACATCTGATAGCGCCAAGCTTCAAGGTAACCTAAAAGGGTATCTAGATAAATGACTAAAAATTCTAACTAGCACATCTCTGAAGGAATAAATATGAGATAACTTTTGTCTTTGGGTCCTCTTATTCCTCAATTTTGGTTCCTTTACTTTGAGGGCCCCATAAACTTTCAGAAAGAGATTTTCTCATCTCTCCTTTCGCAGACAGTTATTTTTGCTCAGTTCACTAAGCATATCTAATACCTACTAGTGACTCTGTGGGAGGTTTTATGAATATAAAATACATTAGACTCAGCTCCAGTATGTCATATGCCAAAGAATGCTCATTTGAGAATTTAAAACAATAAGAGATTTATTGGATAGATACCAAGAGTTACGGACATTATCAAGTTAATGTCATAGGCAGTTGAATTAAAATTTTCAACTTAATAGAAAGTATTGTGCCAGCATCAGCATATATTTGATCATGGGTACCTTTCTGCATTAAAGTTCATGAAATTCCAAGGCCAAAGAGATTGAAATCAGATCTCAAACCACTCTATTAATTACTTCTCTCCTTTGCCCCATCTTTTCTCCTCTCGTCTTGTCCACTGTTGCAGAAGGCTTAAATACTTTTTAATTCATGTATTAAAGAAATATTTATTACTTACAGGATTAGGAACTAATGGAATTTTTAAAAAGACATGGCACCTGTTGCTAAAGGTCTCTCAGTTCAGAGAGCAAACAGCCAACTGCAAACTAGTAAGTCCTGTAATGAGACAAAAGAGAGGCTCAGGAAGGTCTTTTAGAATTGAGAAAACTTACATATTTCTTTAGAGGGATAATGAAACATTTTCATAGGGAACAAAAAAGGAGGAAGAAGATCCCTGAGAGTAAAAATAGCCTGAGCAAAAGACAACGACTTGAGTAGGTACCATTTAAAAAATGACAGAGCATTGTAAGGACAGTGCCTGTGGGTTACACCAGCAAGCTTTATCTGGCTGTGTCTTGCCCCTCAACTTAAGAGATTTGCAGTGATTAAAACTGCCAGCTTCTTTTTCAGAGGCAATAACGTGTGAGTGATTCTCAGACCCATAAATCATGTACCAAGATGCATGTGGACAAGAGTGCAACTTTTTGTACAGTGTAGGCTACTAGTTGTAATTTGTGTAGTGGATGGTTTTGTTCTGTTTGTACAATCCAGCATTTTAAATAAAATTTTACATAGTCTTAGAAGTCAAACACAAAGTAAATAAAGATGGAGACAAACTGGTCTGGTGAAGGAAAGAATCATTTGCTAGGTATTATTCTACTTAGTCACTACTTGCCCTACTAATGCACTGGTGATTTCCTTTAAAAGTTTCCCAGAACCAACCCTACACTGTTTGCTTAGTGGAATTAGAAAAAGAAAACAAAAAGGAAGGAAATTAAGGGTTTTTTTTTTCAAAAATAAATACTCAGAAAAGGATTTCTATGATAGTTTTGCTTTATGGAGGGAATTTCCCATTTCTAGACCATTAACATGAGCAGTTTCATAATATTTATGTCTATTCAAATTAGGATAGGACTATAATCAAATATTAACTCTTTGTTTCCTATATAAATATCAGAATTATGTGTTAAGCTAGAGAAAGTATGAAATAGAATGAATAAGGTATGACAGAGATATTAGTATGAAACTCAAAATTAAAAAGGTAATGGCTTCCAGATTCATTTTCCACAGCATGGTCAAGATAGGGAAAGCAAAAGCACAATCTACCATGAAGGTATGAGGCTGTTGCTACCTGAATTCAAAATCACTCTTAGCAAAATGAATAATAGGTATAAGATTTTATGAGCATCGAGATGGAATACAATGGGTCTACAACATCACTGATGCTTCCTGAGATCCTTCAACCTGATTTTAACCAAGCTGCTAAATTTAACTTTTGCTTATCTGCAATAATAAAAAGGGTAGAGGAAAAAGTTAGATGACACAGTGAGGCAGAGAGAGGCCAATTATTTCTCTAGAATAAGTTGATGTCAGAAAAAGATGGGCAGAAAGTAAGAAGGGAGGTGTGCTGCTATTAAAGACATCAAAGAACCATGCCAACTAAAAGTAGTGCCGAACCTTAACTGGATCTCTAATTTAAACAAATCAACTTGAAAAAAAATTTTCGGTTACTCGGTGATATTTGCAAATGCTGTGGATATTAAATGATATTATATAATTTTATTAATTTTGTTGGGTGTAGTAATGATACTGTCTGGTATTGAAATGGTAGTAGAAAATGTTTCAATTTAGAGTTAATATAAAGTAATTAAATTTGAAATGTCAAATTGGCAACGTAATTTAAAATATTCAGCAAAAAATGAGAAGGGAAATGGGGAAAATAATATTTTTTGAATCTAGATAATAGTTGCATGTGATTCGCTTTATGATCAACATCTTTACATATATTTCAAAGTTTTCATAAAACCCAAAGTTTCTTAGATGCTGCAATTATAAATGTGATACTGACTTGTATTGTTAACTTATATTAAGTTTCTTCATCTTTTTTTCTCCCTACATGGGTAAATAGCATCAATAGAAATCTTCCTTTTATATAAAAATATTTCTAAAAGAGTTTTAAAATCTCATTTTATAATTGTCATTGTGATTTAGATGTAAGATACAAAGAGTTTGACATTGACTTTTTGGTCATTTATTCTCCTCCTTCAATAAGTAATATAGAGTGGCATCACAGAAAAAGTAAACTACAGAAATCACTAGATTGCTTTTTAATTTTGATGCCCCTTCTGTCTGCTTGCTCAAGTTACCAAAATCACCTGAATTTTCAATTTTGTTATTTATGAACAAGAATATTAATAAATTTCTCATAATTGCGTAATTTATAAATGAACTAAAATGTATAAAGAACTAGAATTCAATGATAACTAAGTGGATAATCTAGCGACAGTGAGGTCACTGATACAAAATTATAATTATAGAAGGTCCTTTACTATTTTCTAGTTGATTCTTTCTGCTTCAGCACATGCCCATCTGATATTTAAACAGTCTTTCTATTGAAGAATCACTGAAAACTTTATTATATATAATAGATCAGCTATTTGTTAAAAAGAATCTAAATACTCCTTATAATTTAAATATTACAGAAATCATGAGCATAGACACACTTTAATGTAGTATTTTGTTTTTCTGTATTGCAGACTCATTAAGATTATTTGTTAGTAAGCATATACAATAGTAGTATAAAATACTCAAGAATTTTTGACTAATTCATAAAAATTGTATTACTCTTTGAAAGAGAACTAGATGTGTTTCCCCCAAAAGTTGGAGTACTATTGGTGAAGGCAATTAAATAATTTCTTCTACATGTTCTTTTGAAACGTGAGAGCCCAAGGAATCTCTAGACAATAACTTCTAAGTAAAATGACATGCTGTTGAAAACTCTACATTTCCATATACATTTGATCCAAAAACAGACTAGTTAAATAGATTGTGTGCAGGGAGATCAGGTGGCAACCTTCCTTAATTGATTTTTAACTATTCTGTAAGTACAGTGCAACCATTTGTGCAACTAAAATTAAAGGTCCAGTGTTTCAATTTCTACTCGTCATTTTCTGACCTGTTCATAAATGTCCGCTGCAGGATGAAGCCCGCAGAGCAAGGTTTTATTAGCAATAGATTTGAGATATAACTCTGATAGAACTTAAGTTTCCTCAACATAGTTGGCAGTGTTCCACTTCATGGGAGAGCTGGTTTCTGTAATCTCACCTCCCAGCAAATGACAATAGCTGAAGCAAAATGAGAAGGAGCTAATCAAATGGAACCAACTTACTTGGCTGGTTCAATTCATTTATACAATTGATGAGGACACAACAAAATAATCAGTTTTGCTATTCTTAGGTTATTAATACAATATTAGGACAAATAACGATGAAAATTTTCGAAATTTGTGTTTAATGTGTCCCATATTTAATATGCAAAAACTGAGTGGACTGAAATAGAATATGACCACCCTACCTTAACATTTGCATTGTATCATGCAATGAAAATCTATATTATTTATAGTGTGTAATCTAATTAGAATGCAGAACATGGCTGTAACTTTGACATATTCCTATCAATGAAATACCTGGAGTAAAACTCATATACATATATATACATGTATGTATCAACTAGACATGTATAGTATGTAGTGAATAAATTCTGTTTTACTTGACCGTTTATTTCTTCCTAAGTAATAAACTGTGTTGAAAATAACAATAAAACTCTACTAAATAGAATGAATACTGGAAAAATTCCGAAGGATTTCAGAAATTAACAATGTTATGTTTATCAAGTGTCCAGAATTAGTCACACTGTGAAGTTTGAGGGCACAGTCTCAAATGAGATTCAATATATGCTAGAAGGACTCAGAAATCCCAGAAAGCTATTATACTTGTAGGTACTGTTTATCACAGAGAAAGAATATAAATTAAAAACAGACAAAGAGATGCATAAGGGAGAATCTAGAAGGATTCCAGACACGAAGCTTCCATTATTCTTTCTCAGAACTGACATTTAACAATGTACAGGGAGTATCACCAAGCAAGAAACTTCATCTAAGCATCTGTGTATAGAGAACTACTGAGGGTTCCTTATGTAAGTGTGATTAACTGAATGCTGACATGGTTAAACTCAGTATCTAGCACAACTGATACCACATGACCCAAAGACCCCATGAACCCTAAAATCACATTGTCGGTCTTTTTGGTGGTGCCAGGCCCCACAGTAAAGTCACTGAATGTGTCTGGCTCCACTCTAAGATTCAGGGTAGCCAGCCTCCCCACTCCCATACCTGAAAAACAGAGACACTTACCAGGTATAAAATAAATTTCCTAGGAACCTCAGACAAAGGTCAGCTTTGTCTCTGGGTAATGTCAAATTCTTTACTATTCAATAAATAATAATGATCATTTTATATCTAAATGTGGAATTAAAGAAAATAGATGGCATATAAATATATTATGATATCTCTAGTCTTACTCTATTATTTTTTTAAACTAGGACAGTATAATCATTCAATATTAAATATTCTATTCCCAAATCATCAGTGAATACTGTATTTATATAGTTTGGTGCATAATCCTCCCACACGGGATTTATAAAAGCATTTTAATCTCAAAGCATTTTATTTTAGTAAATTTTCTTTACAGATCTTTGTCAACTCTGAGCTATTTTCTGAATGACGAAAAAAGTTTTATGTCATACCAGAAACATCTTTCTCCCACCTCTCAAAACACAAATAGGACAATTCCAATTCTGAGTTCTCCTTCTGTCCAATCCAGTGACTTCTCAATTCATTTTATTTTCATTTCAATTTAAAACTACTCCTGGGAAGATAATTTAATCTGATGGAAAATGAGCTAATATTCATCAAACAAAATGGAGTTCAATATTTTAGAAATCTTGGGTAACAAGTATGATCAGTTTTAATATATGATTACTAGTGTTTGCATTTTTAAGGAGAATTCCTCAAAAGAATTCATATTTTGAAAACTAATGAGATTATCTATTACCATTGAAAATAAATTTAGTACACTATTATTTTAAAAACAACTTGTTTAAATAAAATCTTTTATTTTTACACATCCTTGAAAAGTTCACTTTAGAATTTTTTTATTCAGATAATAAATACACGTAAGACAGACTAAGCTGTCATGGAGCAAATTAACTTAATGACAATGACTGTTAGGAAGTATTTTAGATGAAAAACTGATTATAGGATTTCAGCCAGAGCACAGCTTTATCATGAATGGGGTTGAAAGTATCTTGTATCTATGGAATACTGCAGGGATGCTGCATACATGTGAGAACTTGATACTAATCTGTGGTAATATTAATTTCTAAAGGGTGCCTCCTGTGTGGTTATCAATTTTTAGCCTTCTTCTTTACAAAATTATCTAAAATGCCTTGGCATTAACCATGAAAGGGTCAACACAGGACACAGCATTTGCAGAAATCTTGAGGACACAGGACTTCTTTGAGAACTCTCTTCTAATGGAAAATGACAAATATCCAAGTAGCCAAACTAAAAATAGTTGCTGTATAAGGAGTAAGTTGATATATATTGGGTACTTATTACATGCCATGTACTATGCTGACATAATTAAATCTAATCTTCCCAACTGTATTATAAACTGGAGATTATTGTGTTTATTTTTACTTTTAGATGAAGAAACATGATACACAAAAGTTGAAGAACCCACCTAGTGCTAAAATAAGTGTTGAAATAGCAGTTGAAGGATTCAGTCCCCATTTCCTATTACTCAAAACTGTGTTCTTCCCCATACTCTTACCTAAACTGTTGCTTAATCACAAGGATCCTATGACCATAACTGATGGAAGTTTGATGCTAGGAAATTAGGGTTTCCTTTTCTTTTAAAGAACACTCTGAAAATCAAACATAAATTGAATCCCAAGAAGGTGGTAATAATTTTGCCTAAGTTCATTTATCCTTTTTTTTTTTTCAAGCTAAGAAAGCTTTTACTTAAGGCTAATAAAACCACACAATTATCAGACATTAAAGATGCAAGATATATTTGACTGAAAATCTGAACTGAAATAGTGCTGCATTTAGTCAAATTTAGTTGAAATATTGAGCTCAAGGAACACAAAGTCTTGGTCTATAATAGAATTTTTTTTTTTTTTTTTTGCTCTGCTCAAGATATACACGTGATTGTCCAACACTATTGGTTCTTATATCAAAAATAGCTAATATGTAATGAAGGTTTATCATGCTGCCAGTAGGATTCTAAAACATATGTGATAACTCAAGGAATTCTCACATGTTTCTTACAAAGGTGTTTCTATTATTATCAGTTTTACAGATTAAGAAACAGGAACATAAGAGTTTAAATGGCTTGCCCAAAGGACTCATAATGTCAAAACTACTTTTGCTATTCTGTTGTATTGACTCTAAGAGTGGTTAAAAATGTAAAATAAAAGATTATAAATACATTAGCATCAACTTAATAGTATAGGTAACAGATTCCCTATTTCAGGCTTTAAAATTAGCATTAATTTTTATGTACAGAATATTACCTTCATCCCCTCAATCAAGTAAATATTTACAAACTCTAAATAAGAGGTTCCATGAATGTTAGTCCAGGTTTCAACACATAATAAATTCTCAAAACTGCTAGAGTATAAAAGAGCAAATTTTAAAACCTTCATCACCCTTAGCTTTTAATCCTGTTTTTAAGGGTCCTTTTCCCTATCCTCAAACTTTACTGTGACAAAATTTTTATAGATAACTGATAGTCTAATCTTCACCTAGATTCATTAAAGTTAGCATGTGGACATATACTTTAATTATCTTTCTCTCTACATACACACAAGTGGATTGAAGTTTTTCTCTACCATTTGAAAGTAAATCATAGACATCACAGTATCTCACTTCTAAACACTTCCTTTTGAACTCTTAAGAATAAGGAATTCATTTGATGATAAACTGGAAATGTTAATTTGATTTTCTATATCTTAGTTTTATAAGTGAGTCTAAATCAAGAGATACTCAAGGCTTATACATCTTAATTGACTCAAAGTTAGAATATCAATAGAATGACCCTTGCCTGCAATTCCTAGATAAAGTATCTATGAATCTTCAGTAAGTTCTCCTGTCACCATCAAGTACTATCATCATCCTCAAATAAAAAAGATGTACAAATCACAGGTTTGCTGTATGCTGAATTTAAGTAAAACTCAAGGCTCTCATGTGATTTGCTATCATTTTTACAATTATGTCAGGTATCCAGATGGTTCTCATCCTCAGCACTTCAGCTTGTGTGTATGGAGAGGAACATACACTACTTCACATTGTCTAATATAAAACATGCTAGTCTTAAAGCTCCAAAAACAATTAATATTCTTTAAATATTCAACAATCGATATTGCTTAATGTTAGCTCACTACATACACAAGATGTAAGTACTGAGTAAACAAATAAAATCTTTTGAATTTAACATGTTAAATTATCTCCAAAATTTAAAATTTTATTTTAAATTTCAATAAAACACCATGCATATTTGATTTGAAATATTTCAAATAGATTGTCTTTTAAATGTGAAACCACTATAATATTTATCCAACATAAAGCACAGAAATATAAAATAATATTGACACCCCTTGTTTCCACCGCTCACTACCTTCTACTCTGGTAACCTCATTTCTCTTGTCAGTGCCCAAGAGTTAGGTTTTCGTGTGTCTATTTATTTGCTTTTTTTCTTTATATTCCACATATGATGAGATCATCAGTATTTGTCTTTCTCCTGATTATAACACTTAGCATAATCCCTTCTAGTTCCTCCCATGCTATTACAAATGGTCAGATCTCATCTTTTTAAGGGTTGTGCAGTACTCAATTCCATGTACGTATGACATCTACTTTATCAGTCAGTGGGCACTTAGGGTGTTTCCATTTCTTTTAATATTGTAGTAAACATAGGGTATACATATCTTATCAAATAAAAATTTGCATTTAATTTTATTGCTTATTTTATTTTATATTCATTCATATTATTACTCCTAGTGCTATACCCTCTTCAGAGTTAGTACTTTAAAATTTTGGAAATTTCCTAGAATAACAGTAGTTTTACCTGATTCAAATATATAAAGAATTCTCTCATATTAAATGACTGCTGCTTCTACTTAAAGGACCAAGGGATTATTTATAGATGTTTAAATTTGAAACACTGAGATATCTAAATCCAATATTTTCACATTACTTCCAAAAAACATATATACTACTTACTTCATAAATGATCAGAACTACCCACGTCATCATCCTTATATAGTTACATATACATTTTTTATGATTAAAAACTTCTATTGGTTTTATATGTAATTAAAAATAATTACAGTGCTCATCTCCTTATTTTATTTACTAGAAAATGAAGGTTAAAATCTGACTTAGTAATTCTTCCCTCTGGAACTTTTGGCTAAATTTTCATCCTGAATCACAATGTTGGTTCATATATATAACCACCAAAGTTGATCAATTGATGGATAGACTTCTACCTCATTTCATATGTTGAAATAGATGTAAGCAGGCATCTGCTACAAAGTTTGATCTTAAACCATTCTTGGCAGCATTCCCTTACAAAAACAATATTTGGCTCCCTCAAATGTTGTCCTCTTCACTCTTTCTTATAGAAGCTAATTACATACACAGGCACATATACATACAATTACACATTATATCATCTGTATGTGCAGGAAAAAATAAACCCAAAATACTTATATTTGCTTCTTCATTTAAGCATATGTTACCATCTTGCTTTCCAGCAATAATTTTGCATATATCTTAGATATTCAGAGTATATTATGCTTAAACATGGAAACAAAAATATGTATCAGCATATGTGAAAGAATACCTATACACATGGATTCTGTTATACTTATTTAGAAATCAATAGAATCCAAACATCTACCATCAGGATTACTTTTTATAGGGCCTTAAAAGAATCCTGTAGCATATTTTTAACAACTTCTTTGAGTTTCATTTTGAACTTACAGTGTTTTGTAAACATGATTTAAAGTACCTACAACTTCAAAGTTCCATTTTCATCTCGTAATTGGTAATCAAGTTGAAATCTTTGATTATTTAGTGATATTACTAATATTTTTTTAAATATTGAATTTGTTACCAATAGAAAAATTTCTGCCAATTCTCAATAATCTCTGTCTTAGATCAGAATAAAATAGCTAAGAAACTCTGGTTCTCTTTTTCTGTGACTGGGATTAAAAATCAAAATCATGGCATAAGTGAGTTCTGGTAATGTGAAAAATGTAGCTGCTTCTATTATCACATCCAATTTTTAAATAATCAAATCAACTGATTCAAACAAATCAGCACTGTACTTTTAAGAGTACAAGGAAATGAAAGCCCAGGAGTCACTTTTTCTTCTTAGAAACCATTAAACTTATTTCCATGTGCTATTTAAGAGCTTGGGGAAGAAGAGTTTAAGCTCACTTAGTGGTTGCTGGTGACCATTAGCAGCATCTGCACTGGTTGCTGCAATCTCCTCTTCAGTGGCACATGCTCTAGTGATAAGACAACAGAGGGCAACCAAGGCTTTCGCATCAGACTGCTGTCTTAGGTTGAGTATCAATGAAATTGCCATGAGAGCCGTCTATTTGCCCTAAAATTCCTCCTTGGATTTTTCTGTAGGGGCCTGTTCTTCCTTTTCAACCTCTTCGGGATCTTTGTAGAAGATCAGTCATGACTTTCCATAGGTATTAGAAGATGGTGCCAGGCATGTGCAAGACCTACCAGGTTACATCCACATCAGACAAGTATAGTAGGCTCCCTTATTGTGACTCAGTAGACATGTCCACATCATGCAGAGGACAGTCTGTTTACACAGGACAATGGTAAGCAGGTTAACACAAGAACCTCTGTGAGAGACTGGTGGTCAGCTCTGAGATCAGTAACTAGCAGAAGTCACAAGCTCCAGAAAACCGCCTGGATCTGGTTTAATAAAGGTTTCAAGAAAGAAGCAGCCAGCAACAGAAGTGGCTCCAGTGGCACTAGCAAACTTTGGTCCAGCTTGTTGGTCAGTATTCCTGGAGCCTGTGACAGGACATCAGCCAGGTTTTCGAAGGCAACAAAGACATGAGTTGCCAGCAGAGGTTCTCTTTAGGTTTATCACGCAGATGTCAACACTTTCGATTTGTAGATGTACAGTTCATCAGTCAAAGCTGGTGCCAGCTAAGTGGACTGCGGCTGCAAGGATTTTGAGGAAACTGTATTCCTTCATTTATAAGGTTCTGGAAATTGGGAAAGTTTCTGTTTAATAAACTTACCAAAAAAGCCCCAAAACACCACTATATGGGCCCTCTCTGGGTGCTACCTTGTATAAATTGCTGTTGCTAAACTATATGAGAGCTGGTAACTCCCATAGATATCAAAGTTTTGTCATATATAGTTCTAAAACATTGTGCAAGCTTTTTGTCATCCCTTCTATTAAGAATTTATTATTTCTATGTGTTTCCAAAGGGCTACATTTTTAGTACCCAAAGAATAAGGAGATAGGAGACTAAAGGAGGAAATGAAAGCATCTGACATTAATACATTGTTTCTACTTAACGTTTTGCTAAATCTACTTTATTAAGGTATAACTTATATAGAAAAATTCATGCATTTTAATTGTACAGTTATATAAGTCTTGACAAATATAAAAACTCAGTGTTATAATGACAATAAAAAGAATCTATTATCTATTAAAAGTAAATATCACCAAGGGGATAAAACCTTTCCATTGTTTTAATTCCATAGTCATGAATCTTAATTTTGTATTCAAGATTATTAGATTTAATTGTCTTATAATTAGAAAGAATTCATTTTCATCATATAGACTATATTGGGATTTGAAACACCAGGTAATATGTGTGATTGGCTTACTGTCTGAATATAGTTCCAGTCTCTTGCACGGGGTAAAAATTATTATTTACAGAGATGTTTTGTGCACAATTTTTCTTAAATTATTTTTCACACAGAACGGCCACTTACTCTCAAGGTAACTTTAATCTCAGAAGTTCAATTTATTTCTGATTATAGCCTTCCAATTGAACCTACACTCCATGTGGTTAGGAGTTCACTATCATATATAATACTGGAGAAGAGCTCACGCTGTAATTTTTTTAAATTGTATTACTTATCTAAAAGACATCTAATCTCATTGTCTCACCAGTGTGTCTCACAGAAAAATAAAATCGGCAATTTTGGCTTAAATGTGGAAATGCGTTAAACAAAGAAATCAACTAGGAATCTGGATCTTATCTTGCTCTCAGGAAAACTCCAAGAAATTCACTTCAACTCTCAGCTGCAGGGTTGGGTTTCTACACCCTATTAGAATGAACTCAAATATTTTGCATTAATTATTCCTGAACTTTTTTTTTGGTGGGGGGGTGCAGTTTCATTTTACAAATAGCACAAATTGTTTGAGCAGTTTGGTCTTTTTACTCTAGTTTAATAGAATTAAAGCTCTATATTAAATTAATGATGAAATAACCATTCAAATGTGATGACAAAAGATTTTTTTCCCCATTATATTAGCAGAAACAATAACACTGAAATGATAATGCCCTTCAAGAAGCAGTCTTTGAAAGGACATAGGGTTCTAACTTTTCATATCCTTCATTGGTCATAAAATTTCCTTAGGACTGAGCTCCTACTTTGCATTTTAAGATTGTTAATGCCATAGCAGCAGACTAGGCCCATATAATCACTTAATTATAAAAAATAATTTGATTCAAGGACCTCAGTCAATCTTCACTACTACCACTAAAGGATAAATTGCCTCAATCATTTTTATTAAGAAAACAGGATCAGGAAGCTGAAGTAATTTCCTCAAAATCCCGAAGACTGTAAATGATAGAGATGAAATTGCATCTTCAAATCTTCTAAAGTTGGAAAAGGTGATAACACTAATTATAGAGGCAAACCCTTTTTTTCTTGTAATCCTTGAAATTGATTAAAGCAATCAATAAAATATTGTCTTCAGTCTGGCCACCAGATCATTTCCCAAAACTTCATAATCAGAAAAGTATTTTTTGGTCAAATATTATTTAGCTTTGCACTACACATATGGTGAAAATGCAAGGAACTGGGTGGGTTGGGGTTGGGGGTGGGGGTGGTTGGGCTGGGTTCAGTCTAAGGGAAATTTCTAAGAGCAGTGACTAAATCAGGAATACTGAAGATTTAGAAAAGGTTGGTCTATAACATTTTCAGCAATATCCAATAATCATTCCCTTTTGTTGTTGTTTTGCAGAACCAAGATTATTTATGGTCTACTTATGAAACTGGAACAGAAAGGAAAAACAAAAATCAACTCCTACTTATTTTTGTTTCTAGAAAATGAATATTTAGTGTAGGCCCACAGTTCTTTGATTTTGCCTCAAAACTTTAGAACAAGCTATGCTCAATTTTCAACTAGACCTTCAAATCAATTTCAAATTAGGTTGAAAAGAGTTGGATTGGAATTGTGCTGGTTGTCTGAAACTTTAACCAATTTTTAGGTATGTGTCTGAGAAGTTTAAAAAATAAAAAGTTGACAAATGAGATGCTAAAATAGCAAATAGTGATGTTTTGATTTAAATAATTACACATAAAAGAAAATTTACACAAGATAAATTTCTGTATTTATGAGATGGGAGAGGATTTAATAATTTTCACTAATGTGTTTTCTGAGCAGATATAGTACATTCTTGTCCAATGCATTGTCAGGCCCTTCTACTGAATACATAGGTCAGAATTTGTTAAGAATTCCATCTAACGCTCATGGCAACTCAGTGAATTCCACATTTAAATGAAAAATTAAAAAACTATAAAATATTTATTCAGGAATATATATGTATTCTTAATACTAAGGCATACATGACTGATGAAATGTTTTAAATGTTTTAAGATACATATAAGACAATAAAGAGCAAAAAAAAAGTCAAAGACAGGATACAAAAGTTGTCAATATACATGACAAGAAATTTATTAATATAGTTTATATATAAAAACTCTTAGGAATCAATGAGAAACATTTCAATTTTAAATAAGCAAAGAGCATCATAAGAAAAATACAAATATCCAATAAATATAGGGAAGAAAAGTTTAAAATTTAAGAGTCAAAGAGTAAGAGGCATCTTCAAATAAAATATTAGATTTTTCAATCTATAATTCTAGCTTCAGATAAATTTCAATGATTATTACCCACTACTAGAAAGAGTTAAAATTGGAAACATCTTTAAAATTTGTTTTTGCAAATATTTGTACTTTATACAATTTGATTTCTTAAAATTCATCTTCAGAACATGAACAGAAATCCTTCAGAATGTTAACTGAATGTAAATTGTGAAAATCTGAATACAAAGTTGAAAAGTATTGATTACTTGTTTGTTTTCTGGGATGGTGGCAGTAAACAACCTACTACATACAGATGTTGATTTACAGTGATGCACAACTTAAACATACATAATATTGTTATGTAATATTCCCTAATAAAATTAGTTTTTAAAAATCAAACAAATATTAAAGTATTAGTACCATGGAATTGATAGGACAAAGGCTCCCAGAAAGACATGGGTGATGTCATTTTGTGCTGGGGGTTTCATTGTGTGCTTTTGGGGTGGGATTCTCTGGAGGCTGTGTCAGTCTCTTCCGGTAAGAATCCTTTGTTTTGACTAATGTCTTATATTAATATCTTACTGAATTTAGCAGACACTTTGCCTCAACAGTCACAAACTTCTCCAGATTCTGAGTAGATTGCAGCAACTAAAAGCCCACTCTGCCTGCAAATACCACCACTCTCCTATAAAAATAGCCAACAGCACTCCCACTGGTGCTGATGTATTCCTTTAGTGCGCCAGCCCACTTCAAGTTTCCATTAAACCCTTCTGGATACTCAAAGTGGTCACTCCTTCCACACCTCCAAACCGAGAAACCTCCAAACCTTTTGGGGAATCTAACAGGACTAAAATGCAGTGACTTAAAAATATATTGTTAAGACTATAGGGGGGAAAAACATCTTTTTGAAAGGAGAAATCTACAGAATAGGCAAATTTTAGTGACCAAGAGGTTCGTAGTTGGCTGACTGGGAGGCCTGAGGAATAAAGTAATAAATGACTTCCAATAACTATTTTTTTTTTTTGCTGTTGTTTTGTTTTTGTTTTTGTTTTTGTTTTTGTTTTTTGGGGGGGTTGATCAAAATATTCCAAAATTAATTATGGTAATATGTGCACAACTCCACAAATATACTAAAAAACAATGAATTTTGCAGTTTAGATTAGTGAACTGCATTGTAAATGAAGCACATTTTAACAAACCTGTTACTTCAAAAAATACAAGAGACTCAATTGACAAATTAGAGGAAATATTTGTGAAGTATTTTGGTTTGGAATGTTTTACACTAAGTATAAAAATGTTATCATTGAAGGAAGCTGGGTACAGAGGTCAATGAAAATGTACTATTTTTACAAATTTTATGTAAATCAAAATTATTTCAGAAACTTAGTTTTTCAAAAGAAGTAAGAAGATTTATTAACATATTAAGGAAGTTATAAAAACATGCAAATTGAATAGAATATGTTGAAAAACATGGGTTTCCAACTGAATAAAAGGATAAGTAAAAAGTCCTATTACCTTTAAGTAACTGAATTTTCAACTGTATTTTTGTGCGTGTATGTGTGCAGATAGGTCAATGTTTCTGTATTTTCCAAAATTTCTAACTTGAACAGGTTTTGTAAGTGTAAAACTTTATTCAAACAACAGGAAAAAATAATCCAATAAGTGCTATGGCTATGTATGAACTTACTGATAGCAAGTAAACTGACATGGTTTTTCACCTATTTTGACTTATCTTTCTATAATTCTACAATAAAACCAAATGATAGTTTATAGTTTAGACATTTAGTTTAGACATTTTGTGATTACTGTTAAAATTACCAGAATGAAACTACAGGTACACGTAAAATGTGCCTGACTTTGATGCTCTATGTTCGAAAACTATTACAGAGAAAACCAGCAACACATCATACAGTTTGACAAGGTTGTTTAAGAATATAACTTTCCTTCTTTATTACAGATTATGTTGGTGCTGTGGGCTAATTTGATCAGGATAACCACTTTAATGACATAATTTCAGTTCCTTAATGCCCTGTGGCAACAGGAAGCTTCAGTCTAATTCTTTTTTGGTAATCAAGTATGATTTGGTTTATAAGAAATTCTTTGGAAGTATCTGCAGTATTTTTTCCCTTTAGCCCAATTTGAGCACATTCATTCAACTGAACATGCCAGCACAGCACTAAGTCAAAATGTTAGTGTGCATATGAAAGATTATAAAATCAGAAATCATTGATGAAAGAGCTTAACTTTCTTCAAACAACTAAAATATATGTTTCATAAATACAGGTAATATGTGAAAATAGCTTAAAATGCAAGGTCAATTAAGATGATTATAATCAAAGTAATTGATGACACTATTTTCATAGCACAACAATATTTTCAGAGTAAAATATTATAGCCAATCTATAATTAAAATAAATCCACCTTTTCACTTTTTACCTCA
This sequence comes from Solenodon paradoxus, assembly GCA_004363575.1. NCBI lineage: Eukaryota > Metazoa > Chordata > Mammalia > Eulipotyphla > Solenodontidae > Solenodon > Solenodon paradoxus. The sequence goes on along the minus strand of RJWH01000115.1, from coordinate 347,439 downwards.
AGAAAGATTTTATATTAAACAAGAAATGTATTAAAATCTTTAACATTTTAACAAACAAATGTGTTTCCAGGTTAGACAAAGTCTTTTGGGAGCTCAGAGATAAAAGTCACAAAAGCCATTTCAATAACACTGGCAATTTCTCTTTATATTTGAAAACTTCCTTAGATTAAATTATCAAATGCAAAATTCAATCTCAAATTCTGGCTAAAATGAGGGTTTTTTTTTTTTTTTTCTTTTTAGAAAGATGAAGCTGGTTCATTAGTTACTCCTTCAACTGTCTTGTCTGAGTTTTATGATTCATTACTGCCAAAAGGGATGTATCACTAAGGAAGCACTCCTGAAGTAATGATTGATATTTAATTAGAGAACAAGCCCAGGTCCATGTGGCTTTGGCAGAATGAATTCAGCACTATGGTCTGGTCAACATAGCCCTCACAGTGACCTCATAGATCACTTAAAAAGAAAAAAGACATGTAATCTCACCAATAGATGTGAGAGTGCATTAAGGATAACAGATAAGCCCACAAATAATTACCTCCTCTTTCTCATTTTTCTATCCTTATAGCATTTAAGCAGCTAGCTAAGGCAGACTTATTGATGGGGCAGTAATGGAAGCACAGGGCACACCAACAACTACAGAATATTTTAACTATCAGATGATCTAATTGTTAGTTTTATTTTTTCCCCTAAATCCTACCAGTGATGACATTTTAGGTAATTCATTGATCAAAAACAAACTAAAGAAAACTTAATATCCTGTCTGGTTTCATGAATTTATTAGAATGAACAATATATCCTCCTCAAAACTATCTCAAAACTTTATATTGATTTTTTAATTGGCCAGACTATTAATCAACTGTCTATAGTTTTGATACAGAAAAATCCTGTTCCTTAAACTTAACTGATTATTCATTAAAATAGCAGCTAATATTTATTGTCTACATACTAGGCACTCGTCTAAATGAAGAAACTATATTTATATACAGGTAGATGAATATGATTTGGTAGGCAATTTGTTATGTGGTTTGGAGTTGGGGATAGGGAGGTTTGGAGTGTCCTAGGTAGAGAAAACAATAGAAAAAGACTCAGCATCTACAGGACTAGATCAGGGAATCTTCCATTTGAACTAAAACATAAAAAATAAATAATTTCTAATTCTAAATCACAGAAACCAAAAGGACCTGGAGTGGGGTTCAAGGTTGATTGGGATAGGGCTCACAGGAAATTTCTAGTATGATAGAAATATTGTATATTTTAATTATACAAGTATGTAAATTTGTCAACATTTATATATTTAATCATATAATTATGCAAATTTATGTTACTATGTAAATTTATCAAAATTTATCAAAATAAACAAGTTAAATGTCTCTATTTTTATATTTCAATAAAGATGATTTAAAAATAAGAAGGGAATGCAGCACCAGAAAAATCTGGAGTCTAAACATCATTTAGCGTCTGGTAGGCCATATAAAGGATTTGATATTTTCATTTAAGAAGCTGTTAGAGATTAAGCAAGGCAGAGGTGATTGCATTTCTGCTTCAACTATTTGTTGACATGACAGTAAGAAAAATTACTTGGAAAAGTACATTTGCAGAAATAATTAGGAGTTTATTAAAATAGTGCATAAGAAGAAGGTCAGTAACTTAAACTTGGCAGCAGAAATGTAAAGAATAGGATAAATTCAAGAAATACTTAAAATGTAAAATCAACAGAATTTAGCAAATGGTGATAATTAGTGTGACAAATGGGCTCTAGATTTCTGACATAAATAACAGAGTGCACTGTAGTACTACTTGCTGAAATGAAGCATATAGTTTGAGTTACTTAGATGATAGAGAGACAGATGAATTCATGAGACAGAGAGAGAGAGCAATAATCAGGGCATGCCAAAGAAGAAGTAATTTTAGGCCTTGGAGATTTTCACTGAAAAGCAGGGAAGATGGGAAATGAATGAAGAATTTAGGTTGGGTCACAATCAGTTTTAGCAGTAAAAGCAAAGTTAGATAATTCATTTCAGATAGTAAGTAAGCAGATAAAAAGTAGATTCGGGGCTCATATGAGAAGAAAAGTGAAAATATAACTATGTAACTCCTAGTGATGGCCTGGAAAAATTGCATGGTATAATCACAAAGTTCTTCTTAATATTTGCCTCAAAATTTTTTTAAAAAGTACATACACACCTACATTTGCATAAGTAATTTGAACTATAAATACTTTAAATTGAATGTTTTATAAATAATATGACTTCATATTAAATGTTATAATAATGCTCTATCAATTATTAAATTATATTTCAGGTACACCCTAGTGCAGTAGAGATCCAGAGCAATACCTATCATCCCAGGATCCCCCAGGTTCATGTCCCAGGGCTGGCAGGAACAACCAAAATGAACAAATAGATAAAATAGAATAAATAGAATAAAATGCTTCTTCCTTCTCTCTCTACTGCCTGCCTCTATTCACCTTCATTCCCGCCTATAACACCTTTTCTTTAATATATATGTGTATATTTTTTCTATTAAAGTTCTTAAAGATTCCCTGAATAGTAAATTTACCTTGAAAACTTGTTATATCCCTTTCTTGGAGACTACTAATACAAGTCACATAAAATTCTATTGCTAAAATATGACAATCTTATTTAAATCAGGGTTTTCCAAATTTATTTGAATGCAATACCCATTTTTAAACATTGTGTTGTACAGATCTAATTATCATAGAGTATGACTCTTTTTAATATTATATTATTCAATTTTCAAAATTCTTTTGTTGCTTAATCTCTATACAACATCTGGCAGGAATAAGGGGGACAACTGTTTTATCTTGGAAACAGATTCACTTTTACTATTTAATCTCTAAATATTGCTTTCCACTAGAGAATTCAACAAATAATATCTTCTAATTAATTAATCAAGTCCACATATTGCCTTATTTTTAGCATTGTTCCTATACTAGTAAATCTGCATAAATTTTCAGGATCCCCTCTAGCTCAAAATGATGTAATCTTACGCAGAATTATTCATCACTCTCCATTTAAAAAAATCCCCAACTGTCAAAGTCTTTCTACGCTATAAACTTAGAGCAATAAGTTAGTATAATTTTAGTGCAAAGCAAAAATATTAGAGTCATGAAATAAAAATGCATTGGAGTTCACCCAAGCTTAGTAATGTTCCTTAAAGCCACCACCCAACCAAGTTCACAAGAAAGACCGCAACCACATGAATGGAGTTTATATCTAAAAGCCCTAATTAGACCATGTTGACCATTGTCACTGAGTTTTCTACATGCCTGCTGCTGAAAGTTGTTCTGACTGTGCACAATAAATGAGAATCAGCATCGAATCATAGCGTTTTCAAACTGGAAGGCTCCTTAGAGATTTGCTATTTGAGCCTTTTCAATTTATAGATGAAGGAAAGGAGGTCCAGTGAAGTTAAGCAAATCATTTAGAAGTAATTTTAATATCAACATTTGTTATTGGCACTTAGAAATGATTGTGCGATTATAAAGGTTTTGGAATGTTATGAAATTTTTCTTCTCATCAAATACATAAAATCAGCTGCATAAAAGAAAATTAAGACACAAAATACTAACCACATTGGATTTAAGTATGATGGCTGAGATTACAATGTTTTCTAACAATACCGCATCATTTATTCTCAAATATTTTCTTTTTCCACATAACCCACTTATGAAGACTTTAAGTACATAGATCATTAAACCTTTCAGGAATCATGAATCCTCCCTGAGAAATATTCCTATTTTTTTAAACAAGTTGAGTCAAAAAAATGACTTGCTGACTTTTAAGATCAAAACTGAATTCTCCAAAAAGGAGATACCCCAATAAAATTAATGTTCTGATCCTATAATGTTCTCTCTGAGATAGATAGGAATTGGCCAGGTTAGTGTTACTTCAAAGAGGAAACTGAATCAGACAGAACTTGCTAGCTAAAGTTCAGACTTAGGAAGGACTTAAGTGAAAGGTATCATAATGTAAGTATAGAATGGGACTGAGTAAGATATTTTCAAAAAAAAGATTCATAAAGTCAAAGATCCATAAAGTTGAAAGAAATGTCAGAAAGCATCTAAGTTCAAATTTTAAAAAAATGAGGAAACTGGAAGTCATAATGGAAAGTGACTTACTTGGGTTTTATACCAGTCAGTGGATATCTGGAACTAGAGGCCAAGTGTCCCTCATTGTTAAGAATACTTTGACCTCACCACTGTGGAGACTAGGTGACCCAAGTATCTCCAGACTATCACATACGTGGATAATTCAAGGATAGAGTGAAAAGCAGGGAGAACCCACACTGCAATCTGAGAATGCCCCTGGGCCCCAGGGTATCTGTTTGGTGTATCTGGTTCTCCATACACCGGATGCTCCGAGACTAGTGCCCTGTGTTCTTTGGATTCTGTAAATTAAAGTCATTTTTTTTCTCATGCGATCTTCTCCAAGATCACTGGAAATTATTTACAGATTCTATTGTGCATAAACTGCTTAAGTATCACAATCACTGATGCCAGGACATCCAGTTTTGCTCATAAAGTACAGATTCCAAGAAATGCGATTGTGAAAACTGGGGCCAGTTTCTGCTCTTCTGCATTATGATCACTTCTCATTAGGATCCCATTCATCTCATCCCACTCTCCAACTTAATCTTTCATCATGTTTTTTGAAACAGTGCTGACTTTGAACACGGAATCAAATGAAAACCAAAAAGTACCATAAAAACTCTAATCTGTCATTCATCGTCTTTTAGCTTTGGAAGTTTTGAAGGTCTTTGTCAAAACCACAACCACTGAATTTCCCTTCAGTGATGTGGTTATACATGATTAATCTTGTCTTCTCTGCTAAGATTATAATCCATCAGCCATTTTCCCTTAATTTCCTTCATAGACCTACTCTATTATTTCTCCTAATTATAAATATCTGATTTTATATTATTTTGTCAAATTCACTCATCTAAAAGTGAAGGCAAACTTACCTTCTATTCTATGGTAGGTTCCAGGCTCTGGGATGGGTCTGACACACAATTTAAAAAGTAATCTATAGAGCCAGGAAGTCTATGATAACACAAAAGGAACTACATGGGTGATTTCAAAAAAGAAGGTAAAAGATAAAGCAAGGACCAGAAACGGTCAAGAAGTGGTGTTTAAACAATATTACATTTTGAGATGCTAGATAAGGTCAGGCTCCTATATCGACTGAATTAGCAAACTTCAGAACTACATACTCAGTCTTTCCACATTCTTTTTCTCTGAAAACTCTCAGAAAAATGAGTTTTGCTGAAACATGCCCCAGTGGAGTAGCTGATAGGTCAATTGTCTCTGAAGGAATACAAGGCCACATACCTCTGGGTTCAAGTACCAGGTCTGTGGGAAAGCAGTGTTAACAACTAAAATAAAAATAAAATAAAATGCTTCATCCCTCTCTCTTCCTGCCTGCCAACCCACTTGGCTTCATTCCTGTCTGTATCTTTCCTTTAAAAAAAATGAGATTTGTGGAGAAAATTATCAGGCATAAACTAAACCACAGTCAGTCAGTACAGTGATCACTCTGTGAGTGCCTCACTCCTCTTTCCCTTAAGGGCACTGAGACCCTTGCTCAGTCTTTCTAGAGTCTCCACTGAAAATTCATGGCTTCTGTTTCCTCTGGGGATCTTATTCCTCTCTCAACAGTTTGCTTACATAACCTTTCTTCTTACTTTTATTTCAATAAGAAAGCACCTATCTTTTCTACTTCCAGTCATCAGCTAATGTATGGCACTAATAATAAGCTATTCATGTACATTTAGTGCTTTTCGGTTTGCCCCAAGTTCATGATATTTGGGGACTAGGAAGGGCTGTAGCCAAGTGTATTCGATTCTTTGCAATTGAAACCACAGTTGTTTCCCTCCAAACTCCCTCTGTCTCCCTTTCTATGCCCTATTGAGGCCCTGATCCTGAGTCTCGTGCCCCTTGTCAGACTTCTAACATTTTCAAGGTAAGCTTTTGCTCTTAGAAACGTCTTTGTCCCATTTTAAACTGTGTCTTTAGTCAGGGAATAATAAAAATTTTTAAGTATATATGATCCCCAAAAGTGGATAGACTTCATATTCATGTATCCCCAGGAACGACCAATGCCCATCCCAGACCATAATTGTGCAAAAGTCATCATGGATGGTTTTTAGTTTTTTAAGTGTTTTGCTCTCTGATGCCACCTCTATTGTGTTCACGTATTAAATTTTTATTGAACTTGTATAAGTAGACACACAGAGATGATTCTAATGATGTACCTCTTGTCATATCTTATGTAATTGTTTCACCAAATGTTTGATTATTTCTTGATTACTCAAGATAATGAACAGAACCAATGATGTGACTAAATCAAAATGGAAAATCATACTATGTTTGCCTATTTTACTTATACTTATAAATAGTCATAAACAGAGCTATTTTTAGAATTTATGTTACTTCAGAGTGTGGTCCAGTCTCATCAAATTTTATCATTTTCTGCCGCAGGTCTCTATGGGATTACTTTTTTTTCTCGCTATTATATTGACTAAGAGGATCAATTTTACAATTGAAGAAAAGCATCAGACTACACAGAACTTTGTTCAGCTGTTTTTATGCTAAAATTCACTATCTTTTTGCCCATACTTTCCCAGGCTGAAAGAGGTAATTAAACATCTGAGGATAACCCGACTTCCCTTTCAGCACCAGCTGGCCTGTGGGCGATAAACTATAGTTTATAACGTTAATGAACTTTAAGCAGAGAAAATGACTAGATAAACAAATAAGGATTCGTTGTGGATAGCTTACCATGAGGTTATCAAAATTCAGTGTTTTTTGATAGGCACAAATAAAATAAATTTGTTTTTGCTGCTTAATTTTTGTTTAGGAAAAAAAAACTTCATAAAACAGAGAATGTTTCAAATGACTTTACTAATTCTAATAAGAGACCTTTCATGCATAGCTCTATTGCTTTGAGAACTCTGTTACGGTAAAAGGAAATAGATAAATACAATACTATTAATCCACCATTCACATCATCATTCCAAAGACTGTTGCAGCTTGATTTGGACATGAATCCATGACAGTCCACATGACAAACACCACACCACAGAGAGTATTTTGGATTTTCATCTACAATAACCAAGTAACATGTCTCTAAAAGCTAATGATGCTCCACCATTCCTTATCATAACAAAAAGTATTTCAAGTTGTGGCAGACTAAAATGTAGTAGAACTGTGATCTAAAAGCATCAAATATATAAGCAAAATAGGATAGACTGCATAAGATAAATTAATAACATTCTTCGACTGGCAAAAAAAAATATTTTTTTCAAAATTGCAGTTCACTTTTCCCTTTGATTTTGATATAAATAGTATTATTGGTTAGAACTAAAAAATTTAGAAGGAAAAAAATCCAACATTTTCCAGAAAGAATGTCTAACTTCAGCATTACTCCTTCAGAACTACCTGCTGATTATGAGCCAACAATCTTCAGTATCTCCAACTACATGATAACCTTGTACAGGACTAAAAGCTTGTTGTTTAGAGCTAAAAGTTATTACTAAGTGAGTAATTAACATTGTGTTGCAGTTGCAACCCCTAGCAACACCAGCTTTGGCAATACTATATTTTCCTCATTTGCACAGTGCTGCATATGCAAGAGCCACATTAAAAAAATTAAAGTAATCTTTGTTTGAAATGTTGAGAATTTATAAACACTAATTGTGGTTGCTGAAAACAAATAATACTGAGACTACTGGGTGGAACCATACATATTTTTTTTAATCTGGCATATCTTAGAGTAATTTTTTTCATTTGACATAAGATTTCAACAAATATAGATTATAGTCTTAAAACTACTAAGATAACAGTGTCCACTTGAGCTGACTTGTTGCTCAATTGACTTGGCTAGGAGCAGTTGCAAACAGGGAATTATGGTAAATCCCATCAGAAAGGTGATTCCTAACATTTACACAATAAATAATTGCGTATGTTGCAAATCCATGTCCTAAACTACTTTTCATAGACCAAATTCAGAATTTCACTCTAGTATTTGAGAGTGATTTAGAGAAATTCATGGAGGTTTTGGCTGTTGTGGGGATGGAGGTCAACCTTTACAATATGACTGTGGCATTTGTAGACTATTATTTGTAACAGTACTGGCCAAGCCAAAAGATGAAAATGCCTTTTGACTGTGTTCACTACAGCATTTCAACTATATTAACTCATTCCTGCTGAGGAATCCTTTGCATATTTTTAATATTATACCTCAAATTACAAGTTAATGCATCAATCATGGCTAGTGTATCCTTGCCCAACTCAGTTTCCCTATAAATCCTTTATTCCTCCTCAATCCCAACTGTTCCAGGCTATCAAAGTGGCAATAAGAGGGGAAGGCAAATGTTTGTATTCATGTGGAAGGCAGTTAGTCTCTCTTCACCAGGTAATCACATACACAAGTGTGAGCTATCTGCCTCACTCCCATTTCCCTTAACTGTGCTCCAGAATGCCATGGGCATTTAAGACAGGTGATCTAAAAACTGAAAGCTTCCCAACATTCAGTTTAAGGTCCTTAAAAGAACAAACTATATTTCCTAAGCAAAAAGTTTATCAATTTCTTGACCCTGCCAAAACATATGGGTCAACCATTCTGAGGAATTTTCAATAAATACCAGGATGTCAATTAAGTAGGGGAATTATAATTTCTTCTAGTCTTCAGAACAATTTTGCTAAACTTATTGGAGAACAGATCCTTTTAAGAATTTATAGATTTTTATAATGACTTTCTACCTAGAAACTCATGTTCTTCATATAATTGTTCAGGGAGAAAAAATTTTAATAGATTTTTCCATCTTTATTGATTTTTAGAACTTATGAGAAAATATATATAGTCAAAGCACTTTTGTGTCTCTGGGACATATTGGTAAGAAGGAAACATTCTGAATGAGAATGGATATTCTACTACAGCAGGCGGAGTTGATGAGATAGATCATGTGGTATCAGCCCTGCAATGCCTCAGGTACCCCACTCATCAATAGAATCAGGAATAAATTAACATGATACATCTATAGCTATGTCTACATATGACATATAGACATAGCTATAGATACATCAAGTAGAAATCTGGTTTCATAGGATATCACAATGGAAAATGGAGAGAAAACAGCCAAGCACTCCAATGTCTCTGGCTGCTGCTTACTTACATAACCTGTATTTTTTGTAAATGTTGACATTAAAACACATGACAGCCTAAAATGTTCTAATTATGTCAATCTAATTGTTTGATATGTTTCTAAACAAACAACATAATGGTATCAACAATGGAAATTATTATCAATTTCATTTAATATTTTGATATACCTGATCATTTACTACATAATTTCATAAGCCTTACTTAAATGCATGCTGATACAGTAAGTATTTACATTTTGTATATGTGCAATAGAAAGTCATAGATATTACACAGTATCCTGATATTTATGAGCAACACAGTGACAGAGCAGAAAGTCAGCCAATCCTTCAATCTACTAGTCTAGATTTCTTTTCACTATATTTTACTCTGAAGAAGCCCCTCAAACAAATTAGAATCAACTCTGCTGGACTTTTCCAGTGAGCATATTTTCTACATTATCAACTCATAATTCCCCATGTTAAAATATATTTATTCAACTACAGAGAAAGAAGAAAAGAGAAGTAACATTTACACTATACATATACTATATTTTTAATGATTATTATAGGTATTCTAAAAGTGTATTAAAATTCACTTCCATCCCACATTAAAATACTTTTGGCTAGCAAAAATTAGACAGAATTATTATCTCCTTGCTTTTGAAATTATTGACTATAAGTTAGTCATTTAATTAAATTCTGATCTCAGCAATCATGCAGAAAATCTAACCTACAGATTGTTTTCAAATATAATGACACCATTGTGAATACTAAATTTAAAAACTCATGCTGTTGACATGCTATGCTTCATAAACATTTATTCATTTACATTTTGCCATTTTTTTCCCATAGTTACCAGTATTTTTTTCTCTTATCTCAAGTTTTTTTTTTTTTTCTTTTTCTCGTCACTTAAAAACCTATAGCCTCCTGGAACTGTGCCTCTGGTGCCTGGTAAATAAAATGACCTGAGCACTGTGCCAGGCACTTTACAGACCTCATAACATTATCTGTCCAATTAAAAGGGCATGTTGGGATACATATAATAGGTTGCTGTAGCAAAACCCTAACACAATTCTATAAATAATGGGGGGGATTGATCTCGTAGAGAATTTCTAACACACCGACAATTTCAGTGTTCCTCTATTTGAATGTCAATTGAGTCTCATGGGAAAAGTGCTTTGAAAATATAGGGAAACTGGAAGACAGAATGATAAAATTGTTTTCTTCCCTTTAGAAACGTTACTGAAATCTCAATCAAGTACTGACTATATCTGATAAAAATATATCAACATTGGTTAATTACGTATGACAAATGTTAAGATCTTAACAACAGGTAAACTGACTGTGGAGTATGATGGAATTCTTTGTACTATCTGAGATTTTTCTAAAGCCTAAAACTATTCTGAAATAAAAGATTTATTTTTAAGGGCAATTATAATACCAGTGACTTAAGCAGAAAAAAATGGCCCTAATAACCTTCACTTTTACTTCTCTCTTCATTTACTTTCATGAACAATTCTGTCACTCAGCTACTTGTTGAGACAGTGCTCACAGCTTACACAGAGGGCAGCTTGCTATGGAACAATAGAGCTCACACATACTGAATAAGGCACCCACAAGGGGAGAAAGTAGATTTCTTGATATTCAAGAAAGGAGCTGTATGGAAAGAGTATAAAAAGTACATTTGGTAATCATGAAATGGAATTAGAGGTATCATCATGAAATGATGATTTTCAATGTGCATAAGTACAGAAATACTGATGTAAATGTGTGCATGAACCGTTCATTGAAAAGGACCTGGGAACAGATCTACCTCACTAGCAATTTGTAGACCTAGTACCAGATAGTAATTGCTAAATATTTTCTTAATTTAAATAAGTGGCTGATAAAAGAACTGGGGCAAGGAAAATATAAGAGAAAACAATGATCTTCTGTGTCAGAAAACAACATTAAATTACAACTAACCTATTATTCCTCTCTTCCCCCAACCCCTTGTTACCACCACTTTATGTTTCTAGGAATTTGATTACTTCAGATACCACATAAGTGGAATGATATATAGCATTTCTCTTTTTGGGATGGGATTATTTTGCTTAGGCTTATCCATGTAGCCAAGTGACAGAGCTTCTTTCCTCTTTAAGGCTGATTAATAGTCCATTGTACACACATACCACATTTGGTTAACCATCCATCGGTGAATGGATATTTAGGTTGCTCCATTTATTGACTGCTGTAAATAAAGCTGCTATGAGCATGGGTAAGCAATTATCTATTTGAGACCCTACTATCTTTTGAATGTAGACCTAGAAGTGATATTGGGGGCTTATATAATACTCTATTGCTAATTTTTTTCGAGAAATCTCCATACTTTTCCCATAGCAGTTGTGCAATCTTACATTAACAGTGCAGAATGGTTCTATTTTCTCCATATTTTTGCCACTACTTGTTATTACTGTTTTTTAGGGCTTATTATTTGTTTTTTGTCTTAATCATACTAGTGGGCATGAAGTACCAGGTACTATATAACAAGGAATTTTATAGAAAAAGTAGAGTTTTTGAATATATAAAGGTCAATTGCTTTTTAAAAATGGATGAAGGACAATATTCCTTGGGTTCATAGGGATACATCACTCACTGCTTCCCAAGTACTTAACTGTTATGCAATGGATTCAATCTTTGTTGAATTGGGAAGATTGTATCACTTCCACCTGATTTCAGTTATGCTGTTAGATGCTACTGCAAAAGCAGCAGTGGAGAAAGAGGGAGTAATCTTCAGTATATACGCAAATACATCAACAAAGATTTTACCAGGTGCATAACAAGAGTAGGGGATTGATAAATAATCTGTCCATTGGAATCTATGTAGTTATTAAACATAACTCATTGCTTTATATTCGTTAACATTGTTTTTTATATACTTACATGCTGGCTTTCTTATATACTTTTTATCAACTTGAGGTACATTTTTTATTTTATTAACACTAAATGACATTTATGCTAAGTGATAAAAGCAAGATAGAAAACCAAAAAGACAAAAAGCATGTGTGGGTATTTAACATGATCAGTGATGTATATGAGCAAAATTCATTTCATGTAAAACTAAGAACCTATACACAATTACAGTAACTGAAGAGAGTCAGAGATTATGATTAATTGTTCATTTCTTGGATTATGAGGTCCAGGTAAATATCATCTCTTGTTGCTTATCTTTGTTTTCTAAGTTTTCTGTAAGAAATATATGCCACTTGTGTCATATGAAAGAGTGTAAACCTGGCCAGAATGCAAGGAGACATTTCCCAGGTTGGTCCATGCTACTAAGCCTATGTGTCAGAGGCGGGTTGACTGCTGTTAGGCAAGATAGCAATCTTCACTGCCAAAGAAAGCAACCAAACTGAGAGGTTGAGAAAACCTGGACAGGAGTCATTTCACTTTTAACTAACTGACATTGTTGACTGCTATCTCCTCACATTCTGATGAGAAGGCAAGTCAGTGTTGAAAATCGTTGTGTTTACTGCATCCTTGAGAGAAGTTTTTATGCAAAGAAAATACCATCCAGAGGTTAACTTTGACTTTAACAATACTAAATGTATCAAAGTTGAAAACTAAGAAAATTATTTCTAAGTTTTCAGCATGAATTTACAAGTTATTAGTCTAGCACATTTTAGTACTACCTTATAAGGAGATTCAATTGATCACTGACCTGGTTTAAAAAAAATGCCTTCCTTTAAAAGCAATGTTTTAGAAAACTGCTTGTCCAGCAAACCAAATAGATCAGACAGATAGGTATATATATGTGTGTGTGTGTGTGTGTGTGTGTGTGTATGTGTATGTGTGCATAAATCTTAAATTTTCTAGTACTATATATGACTTGGAAAATTTCAACTTAAAATCAATCTGAAAGTCTAAAATAGTCTAATAAGAATAATAGTACAAATAAATTATTCAATTACACATTTTTTAAGGTGCAATTAAAAGGCTGACTTGTTACTTCATAGTACACATTCTCTTATACATTAGCAATATTTAAAATACCAAGTGTGCACACATCTCTTAACACAAATATATTGCTTGAAAATACTTGTCTTTAAATTAGCAATATTTAAAATACCAAGTGTGCACACATCTCTTAATACAAATGTATTGCTTGCAAATACTTATCTTTAAAATATTTCTACTGTAATAAATACATAGTACAAAACAAAAAGATAATTATCCACAAAGAAGCAGTTTTGAAGTTAATCTTCTCCATCAAATGAATGTGCATCTTGATCTGGACTTTAAACTAAGTTGTTGACTGGAATTTTGACAGTAGCAGAGTCCCATTCACAGTTTATTTCAGGGACTTAGTAACTTAATGAGGATTGAGTGCGAAATCCTTGAAAGCCACACAGTCCATATTCTAAATTTCATCATACCCTTATCTAACTTTTAGATTAACTTTCATCCTAACTATACCACTTAATTAAATCCAACTTGAGTCACTGCTTCATTCAGTTCTGAATTTTTTTTAGAGTCTTTCCAGGAAGACCACAATTCCTCTAAAAGTTGAACACTCTGTGATGAAATTTTGGATATTTCTCACAGATAACAGTCACAGTCTTTCTCTTGACAAATATGTATGTTGTAATGCACATATACTTTGAAGACATAAGGCAGGAATGAGAAGATGATTAATGGCAAACTTTTCAGTTTTGGGGCAGGAAGCCCTCACTGTCATCTTGTTACCCAAACTTCTCCCCAAGCCAAGTTAATGACACTTACTGACAAAGCTTCACAAATAAGTCTTACTTTTCAAAAATATGATTTAAGATTTTTTATAAAGAAGACCTTTTTTTTTTCTGTTCCAAACCATTATTTTTGGAAGATGGAGAGAATGTAACTGTAAGCTCAACTGTACCACCTGTTACATAGCATCATAAGGACACATTGGATTAACTGGATTAATTGACTTAAAGCAGTGGTGTTGCCCTGTCCCCACTAGTCAGCATACACAGCAGCGACCTGACACCCAGAAGTTTAGCAGTGAAGTGAAGCCTTTTTCACTTCTGTTGTAGGAACTCCACTGACTAGAGAATTTAATAGTAAAGAAGAAAGAAGCACTGCCTCATGTTTATAATATCTTGCCTATACTCTCTTGATAGCACAAAGATAAAACAGGCTTAATTTATACTCAAGGATTTATTGTTAAAACAATTATTTACTAACTCTCAATGACTAATGTTTAAATTTTTTAAAGCAGTCTGTAATCTTACAGGAAGAGTTATAGGTGGAGATTCTTCATATTGCATAGTTTTCACCAGACTAAAAGAGTTTCAATTTTATCTGTGCCATGAATAAAAAGACACTGGCATCCAGCACCAAGATTATCATCTGTCTACTCAGAAAAAAATGATTCATTTAAGATAAATAGATGCTAGCTTCAGTCACACTGATTGTGCTCCCCAGATACTGCTGCAGTATCACTCTCTACACTCCAGTGTTATAAAGTATCCAGAGGGATCATTCTTTTCTATTCATGTAACACAAAGCATTCAAGACTTAATCCAGCTTCCCTGAGTCTTATGGTTGATTTTTATTTCACTTAACCTTCACCCTACCAATACAAATCATTTTCTCTCTCATTTTAACTTTTCATAGCAAAAATTTCTTTTTTGTTCTTTTCATTTCCCATATTTACATTTCTTATATAAAAATAGTTAACTATAACTATATATTCTTGTGTTTAACTATAAACACAAGAATATATGTATAATTTAAAACAAATGAGTAGATTAAAGAGAGAAAAGCAATCACAACTTGATCATTTCTTTAAAATTTTGCAAAGCATGACTATGATTTTGTCTTCCCTGAAAAGATTGTAATTTTTCTAAAGTTTCACTTGTTAAAAGTAAAGGTTATAAACATGTTATGTCCTGTCAAAAAAATCTCTTTTAAAATTTTCCAGTTCATAGAGAAAACATCTTGTCGAAGGCAAAGATATGCATGAGACCAGAGACTTGTACTTGAATACCAGCATAATAAAAATATGATCCAGAATGTCCTTCCTTCTATGGGACATAGGTCTTAGAGAATGACCTTATTTTGAAACATGCTGCTAAGACCAGTCTGGTTCTCAAACGTATTAATGGAGGCAAATTTCTAACAACTGAGGTTGAATCACTAAACACGTCACACCATTGGTCTAAACCTCGAGAAACTCATTAAATATGGTCTTCCACAATCCGATTTTTAACCAGGACTCAAAATAAACCTTGAGTCGAGTCAAACTTAAAAATGTGTCTTCTTTTTACTGTAGTGCTGTCTTATTAGTGAAAGGTCACACACACACACGCATTTTAACCACCAAGTAATGAGAAGACCAGACTATTTTCTTACCTTGTAAAACACTTAAATAAAACTGTCAGACGAGAGAGTAATCTTACACTATCAGCTCTGTTTATGATAAAAACAGTTACCCAAAACATGTAACCTCTCTCAAAGCCAAACTATTCTGAATAAAATTTATAATCATAAAGAAATATAATCACAGCAAGTTCAATCAACCCTCAATATTTGGCTAAAGAGTTGTTAATTATAAATGCAGGTGATTCTAATATTTGACCCTAAAACCTTTTTTATTATTCTGATAATTTTGCCTTTACATTTATGCTTTCATTCATCTGTATGGTTGATATCTGGATGTTTCTGAGTCTATCAAACTGAATAGGTTTTAATTAAAAAGTGGAAAGTTTTGCAAGAATACAAAATGTTCATATAGAAATAATTGTCCCTACTAACTAGATCTTGAGTTAGGAGTTTAGGACTTCTAGTTCAATTAAGATCTTATAAAATATTGTGGTAAGGACATCTCAAGACTGAAAAAGGCACAAAATTATTATTCTCCTCTATTAGAGCACACAAAGGCACACAGTCCAAGATAGCTTTGCCTACTAATTCTTCTGGAAAAGTTTTCCATACTGAATTTTTTTTTTCCATGAGGTCAATGGTGGCACATGTGTAACTGTGAGGTACCTGTTTTAGAGACAAAGACCTAGAATGACAGATGAGGCATGGACCAGAAAGGTATTCATGCATCTCGAACAGATGTCAACACTGAAAGATGATGATGGAGGACCAAATGTCTATACTCCCCCACTGTGATGTTACCATAGACCCTGAGAGCTCCTCATCCCAAATAAAGTAATCACCTGAATATATTTTCATCATCTATAACTCATACCACAAAAAAGTGACTGTAGCTTATGAATGCATTTAGTAAAATAATATTTAGTATCCTACAAGTCTCTGAAACATCAACAATTGTTCATATTAGTGAGCATAGTTTCTGAAGAAACATGGAATTACCCTGAATTTGAAAGGGCAAAAAGCTTTACATTTACTGTAAGGTAAAAGATTGCAGGACAATAAAGATTTGTTGAATAGATTAAAGGCAATGTGTTTAAATATCTAGAAAATAAACAATTTAAAAAAATATTTTACTGTGTTGTTTTCACTATATTGCTGCTCTAGTTACACAAAATATTAAGTTACTTACATTGGTGTTAATATTACTTTTACTTTAAAAATATTTTTAAAGTCTGGCCTAAATCCGTATTTATATATATAAATTTCATATCATGCACATAACATAAAATTATTGGTATTTCTGACTCTAAGATTTCACTTACTAAAACATCCTGAGTACAGTTATTAAAATAATAAGATGCATCACCCATCATATTACTTCTCTGTGTAAAAGCACTTAATGGTTCTCAAGTGAGCATGAGAAAATTCAAATTCCTGGATCTGTTTTATTAACTCTAATACTATTTTATTTCTAGAAACATCTATCGCATTTCCTAAAAAGGACTTTACCAAGAAATTGCCTTCTCTATTTCAGTATTCCAAGTACTTCTGCTTTTGTTCAACTTGCTATAGTACAAGTAACTTGAGGGCAATAATATTAATTAGTCACTTTATGCTATATTTTTCTTAAATGTAAAAGGAACATATTACCTTGATCCAACTCTGAACTTCTGGTCAATTTTCTTCATTCCATATAGCACGTTGGTCAAAGTTAAACCAAAAGCAAGTGCTAAAACAGATGTTTATTGAGCATATGTTTTAGCATAATATGATATGAATCAGTAGATACTTATACTGAAATTACAAATATATTACTCCAATCTTAAATACCCTTTATGTGTAAGTCATCTTTTCTTTTACTAAGGATTCTTTAAATCATATGAAACTAAATAATCACATGACATAATATACACCAAGTATGTTCTAAAATCTATTTGTTTAAATTTCTTGTTTGCCAAAGGAGTAGGAAATAAATCTTAAAACTTAGGGAAAATAAACATAACTCAGAATTTGGTGTTATTTGAAGTTTCAAAGTGACTGTATAAAAAATCATAAAACAAGGCAAAGTGTATAATACAGCATTCTATTTTCAAACTCTGCCTTCCTAGATAGACTTTATGCAATTTAGAAAAAAAAAAACAAAACAAAGCAATATGCTAACTTTTAATAGAGGAAAACCAAGTCCGCATGAGCATAATTACTCAATAATCTATTTTCTCTATAATTTACTATCCAAATACTTTTATTCTTCCTACTATCAAATTTTTTGGAGAAGAGGTCTACTCTTTTACTACTTATTCTACACTGCCCATTGTCTCACTCAATAATTAAAAAACTGACTTCACCCAACCATTTTATTATACATATATACATATATGATACAAATACACATTTTTTTTAAATCTCCAGCAAATTTGCAAAAGTCACTATTAGAAGGTCACCTCAGTTCTCAACCTTTTGGATCTTTCTAGAATTGTACCACAACTATCCTCTTTTAAAGCATGCTCCTACATTGACCTTCATGATCTTGTGCTTTTTCAGTTTTTGATTTATGTCTGATGTCTTTCATCTTTTTCACTGGTTCTCATTTGTTACTTTTTAAAATAAGATTTCCCAAGTGGCACTTTTAATCTTTTCCCTTTCCCTATCTCACAACAACATTGTTTCCAATGGCTTCAATGTTTCAAGGCAGATGACTACCAAATTTGCAGCAGAATCCAGACTTCTCCAGATCAACAGACTTTTAATTGCTTTTATACATGAATGTTACTATGGTAACTCCCCTTGAACATAATATATACAAACTTTTTTTCCTTCAAAATCTGGACTTTCTCCTTGATCCTCATCTATATGTTAAAAAAAATCATAGTCCTCTCAGTCACTGGCATTCAAACCCACAGCATAATCCTTTAAATCTTTGCATATATCACCTCACATATCCACTTGATCAAATCACCTTTCTAACTTGGTGATGTCTTGCATATCTTCCACAGTATCAGAAAAAATGTCTTAATTTCAACTTTAATTGTCCAACTTAAATGCTTAAAGACTCACATTTCACTCAAAACTAGCATTATGCTAGTCATGCAATGCTCTCATTTCATGGAAGTTTTTCTGGAGTTTCCTGAACTGTTTGTGGATAATACTCTCTCATCTCTATCTCTTGCTATGTTGATAATCAGAAGGCCCAGACATACCCCCGGGTTTGAGTCCCAGTCTAGAGGGAAACAACCAGTGTGAATGACTAAATAAAAATAAATAAAATGCAAATAGACTTTCAGATGGTGACTTGATAGAATACACTTTCGGGTTGCTCCCCACAAATAATAAAAAAGAAAACAAAAAATACCACCTATTTTCCTGAGACAAACACCAAGAAACAACCAGCACTTCAACTGGAGATGGATCAGCTGACAACTAATGGCGGGTGAGGGCACCCAGCAAAGTTCTCAGCTAAGCTGCTGGTTTGGATTTGGGACAGAGCTTGGGAGTCTCTGGACATTCAGTGGGGTGGAGGCGAGGGATTTCAGGACCAGCTGCAGAGGCAGAGAGAGGAGGGCCCAGTGGTGCTGAGACTCGGAGCCACAGAAGGCCGACTTGGGAGGGAGTGAAAGGAGAGCTAGCATACTGGAAGCTGAGCTGAAGCCCACATGGTGAAATAGTGCTGGGCTCAGCCATGAGTGGAAATCAGCCAAAGAGCTCAAACCGATTCCACATCCATTTTGCCCCAGAGCCCGGGATCCACTGAGGAGAAAACCTGCTTACTGCATATCCAACCACCGGAAATCCTGCCCATTGGGAACCCTATCCAAGAAATACAGTGAGAAGGCTCCCAAGCCTCAAGGATACCCGCTAGCACCACCTTGTGAGTAGAGGCAAAACTGCAGCCTTATTGACAATCCTGGGCAAGTCAAACCTACAGAACTCCAGGAAAACTGAACCCTCGGAAATATAAACAGAATGTTGAATAGAGCAAAGACACAGAGAAATATACGTGAAATGATGGACCCAATCAAAAACCCAGGGGAAAATCTGAATACAGTATACATATGCAAATAACCTGAAGAGGAAATTAGTGTAACAGTGATTAACATACTCATGGGAAACAGAAATCAGTAGAGGCAGTAATTGAGAATGTCAGGAAGCAAAGAGAAAAATTAAAACTAGACATCAAACAGGTAAGAGACACAATGGCTGAATTAAAGAATTCAATACAGGCACTCAGCAATAGGATGAATGACGCTTCCAACAGGATCAGTGATCTGGAAGATAAGATAGAGGAACTCAATCAAGAAAATCAGCAAAGAGAAAAAAAAAATCAAAGAATTGAAGACAGCATTCGAGACCTCTGGGATAACATCAAAAGGAGCAACATTCACATCATAGGGGTTCCAGTGGAAGAGAGAGAAAAGGGGGCAGAAACCATATTTGAAGAAATAATAGTGAGAACTTCCTCAATTTGAAGAATGAAGCAAGCCTCCAGATCCAGGAATCTCAAAGAGTTCCTAATAAAAGTAACCCAAACAGAAATACACCTAGACACATTATCATCAAAATGTCAAAAATAAAAGATAAAGGAAGACTATTAAAAGCAACTTGAGAAAAAAACATCACATGAAGAGGAGCCCCCATAAGATTGTCAGCAGACTTCTCAATGTAACTCTAGAGGCCAGAAGGGAATGGCATAATATATTCAAAGTACTGAAAGAAAAGGATTTTCAACTTTGGATACTATATCCAGCAAGATTATCAAATAGAACTGAAGGAATGATAACAAAAAGAAAAAACCTCTTCTGACAAGCAAAAGTTAAAGGAGTTCATCACTACAAAATCAGCTTTGCAAAAAGTATTAAAAGATGCTCTATAAAGCATAAACACCACAAGAAAAACAGTAAGACAGCAAATATTGTAAGTGAGCAAGAAGAGGAGAACAAAATGTGAATAGTTAGAATGAGTAGAAGACTAATAAGCTTTCACATAAAATTAGGTAGTAAACAAAACTCTAAATGCTAACTCTAGAGTAACCTCAAAATACATTCCCAGGGAGAAAGTGAAGAAAAAAAAAAAGGGTGAAATCAATCAAAGTATAACTGCACCCACTGGACCTATAAAGATAAAGAGAACAAAGGCATCATCTGGAGCAACATACAAAAGACAAATGATAAAATGACACTAAGAAGCTATATTTCAATGATCACCCTAAACATTAATGAACTGAACTCACCAGTCAAACAACAGAGTGGCTGAATGGATACAAAAGCATACCCCAACCTCCTGCTGCATTCAGTAAGCCCACCTTCTTCCAAAAGATAAACAAAAACTCAAAATCAATGACTGGAAGACAATCTTACAGTCGAATGGCAACCTCAAAAGAGCAGGAACAGCTATACTCAGATCAGATAAAACAGATTTTCATCTAAAAAACATAACAAAAGACAGAGATGGACAGTATATAACAAAGGTTCAATACAGCAGGAAGACATAACACTTATTAACATATATGCACCAATTGAAGGAAAATCAAAATATATCAAGCTAGTATTATTAGAATTGAAGAGACATTGACAGCAACACAATAATAGTCAGGGACTTCAACACCCCACTTAGAGCAATGGAAAGATCAACCAGGGAGAAAATTAACAGGGAAACAGTCACTTTAAATGACCATCTGGAATAGATAGTTCTAATAGACATACACTGATCACTTAACCCAACAACAACAGATTTCACTTTCTTCTCAAACGCTCATGGAACATTCTCAAGGATAAACCATATACTGGGACATAAAACATCTCTCAACACATTTATAAAAATTGAAGTGATACCAAGCAGCCTCTCTGACCAAAATGTCCTAAAACTGGAAATCAACCACAAAAAAGAAAGCTGGGAGATACCAAACCAGTTGGAAACTCAACAATATGCTCCTGAAAGACTCTTGGGTAAAAGAGGAAATAAAAGAGGAACTTATAAAATACTTAGAGACAAATGAGAATGAGCACACGGGCTACCAGAATCTATGAATGCAGCAAAAACAGTACTAAGGAGAAAGTCATCACAACTCAGGCCTAGCTCAAGAGACAAGAAAAATTGCAAATAAACAACTTAACTCTATATTTAAAACAACTAAAGAACAATTAAAGTCAAAAATCAGCAGAAGAAAGGAAATAATCAAAATTCAAGAAGAGATAAATGAAATAGAAAATGAAAAGACAATCCAGAATCGTTGAAACCAAAAGTTAGTTCTCTGAAAAAATAAACAAAATTGATGAGCCATTGGCTAGACTCACAAAGAAAAAATGGGAGAAAACTCTCATAACTAGAATCATGAATTAAAGGGGAGATGTTACAACAGATACTACAGAAATTCAAAACACCTAAGAGGACTACAATAAACAGTTCTACCACCAAAATAGACAATCTTAAGGACATGGATAGATTTCTAGAAAAATACAGTCTACCAAGACTGAATACAGAAGAATTGGAAAACTTGAACAAAACAGTCACAAGCAAAGAAATAGAAGAAGCAATCAAGGGCTTCCCTCAAAATAAAAGCCCAGGACCAGATGACTTCTCCAATGAGTTCCACCAAACCTTCAGAGAAGACTTAATACTTACTCTTCTCGAGCTCTTCTAAATTACTGAAGAGCAGGGAACTCTCCCAAATATTATTTATGAGGCTAACATTACACTGATACCGAAAGCTGACAGTAGTGTCACCAGGAAAGAAAATTATAGACCAGTATCACTAATGAACATAGATGCAAAAATTCTCAACAAAATATTAGCAAACTGAATTCAACAATGCATCAAAAAGATAATCCATAATGACCAAATGGGATTCATCCAAGGGATACAAGGATGGTTCAACATACATAAATCTATTATGTCATATACCATATCAACAAGAGCAAAGAGAAAAACCACATGATCATATCAATAGATACACAGAAAGCTTTTGACAACATCTAACACCCGTTTATGATTAAAAAAAAAAACTCTCCATAAAATAGGAATAGAAGACTCATGCTTCAACATAATAAAGGCCATATATGAAAAACCTACAGTCAACATCATAGTCAATGGCAAACAATTGAAAGTATGTCCTCTTGGAACAAGGCAAGGTTGTCCACTCTCACCACTGCTATTTAATATTGTACTGGAGGTCTTAGTCAGAGCAATTAGGCAAGAAAGGGAAATAAAAGGAATCCAAACTGGAAAGGAGGAAGTAAAACTCTCATTATTTGTAGATCACATGATTATATATATATTGAAAAATCAAAAAATTTCAGAAAACTTCTAGAACTCATCAATTAATACAATAAAGTGTCAGGCTATAAAATCAATGCACAAAAATCTTTTGCATTTTTACACACTAACAACAAGCTAGAAGAAAATGAAATCATGAAAATTAAACCATTTATAATAGAGTTTAAACGAGTGAAATACCTGGGAATATATCTAACGAAGGATGTAAAATATCTGTACAAAGAAAACTACGGGTCCTTCTTAAAAAAACAGAGGAGGACACAAAGAAATGGAAAGGCATCCCCTGCTCATGGCTGGGAATAATCAATATCATTAAAATGGCCATCTCACCAAAGTAACATATTGGTTTAATGCAATCCCCAATAAAATCCTACAGACTTATTATATAAGTCTATATAAAAGTCTTAAAATTTGTGTGGAACAATAAAAGACCCCAAATAGCCAAAGCAATCATTTAAAAAAAGAATAATTTTGGAGGTATTACACTTCCAGACTTTGAACTATACTACAAAGCTATAGTGATTAAAACGGTATAGTACTGGACTAATAACAGATGCACAGATCAGTGGAATAGAACTGAATCACCAGAAACTGACCCACTCACATAGTCAGTTAATCTGCAACAAAGGAGCCAAAAGTATTCAATGGAAAAAGGAAAGTCTCTTCAACAAATGGTGTTGGGAAAAATGGATAGCTACATGCAAAAGTATGAAGCTATACCACTCTCTAATACCTTTCACAAAAATTAACTTAAAATGGATTAGACTTGGACATAAGACCAGAAACCATAAAGCTCTTAGAAAAAAACATAGGAAAGACTTTCCATGACATCAGCTGTAGAGAAGTCATTGAGGACTCAACTTTACCATCAAACAAAAAGCAAAACAAACAACTGGGACTACATCAAACTAAGGAGCTTCTTCACAACAAAAGAAAACATCACCAAAACCAAAAGGAAACCTACTAACTGGGAGAAGATATTTGCATTTGATATTCCTGACAAAGGCTTAATATCTAAAATATGCAAAGAACTCATAAAACTCAACGATAAAAGAACAGGCCATCCAATCAAAAAAATGGGAGGAGGTATTGGAGAGACACTTTCTAAACAGGATATACAGATGGCCAACAGGCACATGAAACTATGTTCCTACTCGTTAGCCATCAGGGAAATACAAATTAAAACAATGAGATATCACCATACACCTGAAAGACTGGCTATTATCCAAACGTCTGGAAACAACAAATGTTGGTGAGGATGTGGAGAAAAGGGAACACGTTTGTACTGTTGGTAGGAGTGCAAATTGGGAGAACCCCTACGAAGAAAATTTTGGAGATTCCTCAAAAAACTGAAGATGGAAATCCCATATGATCGTGTCATTCCACTTCTCAGCATCTACCAAAAAATACAAAAGCACCCAAGCACAGAGATGTATATATCCCCATGTTTATTACATACATATTCACAATAGCTAAAAACTGGAAATTACCTAAGTCTTCAACATCAAATGAATGGATAAATAAGATGAACAATGGAATACTACACAGCCTTTGGAAGAGATGAAACCCTGTCATTTGAATCAACATGGATGGAACTAGAGAGGATTATGCTGTGAAACAAGTCAAAAGAGGAAAAATAGATATCCGATGATCTCACTCACAAGTGGAATGTGAATAGACAAAACAATGAAACAGATAAAAAATGACCAAGCCTGAAACATTTGCAACTGAACTGAGGTTACTAAAAGGGGATGGGACAGATGGAGGCAAATGGTGGTGGAGCCCACTGGACAATAGGGAAGAACACTTGGTGATTTGGTGGAGGGCATGGTGTGTTGAAATATATCTAAAAAATTGGAAACCTATACATAGGAAATTATTTTAATGTGCAGAATAATTATCACAATAAAAATAAATTTAAAAAATAAAATAAATCAGAAGGCTCAGATATCCCCCAGTGTTGCTTTTCCTTGTTCAACCTGGTCCAGAATCCACCACTTTACAAGCTAAGTCTGTAGGATCTCAAGCTTAGACTAACTCAGACTAGGAAACAAAGCAACACATGCATTACGTTTTACCAATTCATTACCAAACACTTTTTTAATGTTAACTTTTCCATAAAGAGACAGTGATATAGACATCCTTATGAGACCGGAAAAATACAAAACATATCACCACCAAAATCAAATTCAACATTTGACTAGATTTATCTTTACTCTGGCTTATCATTAAAAAAATATGGAATCACATGTTGTATATAATTGTGTGTATTGTATTATTTAGATAACTATTTTTCATGCACTTAAAATATTCTTCAAAATTATTTTATCCACCAGAGTATTCTATAATTAATGTAACTATTTTTCAAAGTTCTCTTTTAATCCCCCAAATAGCTATCATTACTTTAAAACATCAACTTTATTTCGTTGAGATATATACCTGGAAGAGGCATTACTTAGCGAAAGAGTATGAAATTGTGAGGCTGGTGCTCCAGATCATCAAATTAATTTTCAGAAAAGTTGAACCAGTTTTCTCTTTGACTAGCAGAAAATAAGAGTGCTCCTTCACCAACCATAGAATTCTTAACAGTGCTGTGTCTGCTTCCAGCAGTTCCCATTCCTAATTCCTTCCTACTTCACACACAACTTTCTATAGCACACTTATGAGTAAAGCATTCAAAAAGTCCTATAGAGTAAACTTCGAACCTTTGAGCAGGGTATCAGAATCCTCCACAAACTGAGTGCAACTTCTTGTTTCTCCTTTTCTGAACCCTTTTTCTCTGCTCACCAGTGGTGCTAGTTTAAGCTACACTTAGAATCACCTGGAGAGGCTTTAACAAATATATGCTTTACAGTCCATCAGATGATTCAAATAGATAAACAAGATTGCAATCACGACAAGGAAGACCATTCTTAAAGTGATACAGGTAGAGACACTGGGAGGACATTTTTCAAAGCAGCAAATTCTTAGACCTCACTTTGAGTCTACTATTTCAGACTTTTTAGGACTTGACCCAGGAATCTGCAATTTAACAGCAAATTCTTAGACCTCACTTTGAGTCTACTATTTCAGACTTTTTAGGACTTGACCCAGGAATCTGCAATTTAACAAAGCTGAAGTTTGGATATAGTTTGAGAATCACACTCTAGCCAATCCACACAATTTTGTGATTCTATAACCTACCCTCACTGCTCTTCATGCATCAGTCTTACACAGTCTGTTCCAAACCTGCCTAGATCTCTCTTTGGCCTCCCTAAAAAGTTGAATCTATTTTTATGCCCAAATTTAATGCTCATTCTTTCAGCTAGTTTTAATTATTCTATTGCTTTGAGTATTTATTGTTTACACGTTTACTAAAGTATTTCTTCTCTCCAGTCCTACACTGAATATAGTTGTGAAGACTTGAAGTTTCACTACTAAAAATGAATTTTTCATATGCAGATACAATATCTGATTCATCAAACATCTCCATAATATCTGACGTGTTTTTCTACAAAAGTAGACACATATTAAAAGTTTGAATTGAATAACAAAGAGTTCCTAGCCTGTGCTCTTTTTGATAAAGATAATTATCAAACACTGCTTCATAATGCTTTTTGACAGGTATTGCTGAAAAAGGTATTCTGATTTTCTCCTTTTATAATTCTTTAAATATCTCATAATTTTGTAACTAAGCTCACACTGGTTTGCTATCAGTCAAGTAAGTCTATTTCGTCCACTTACTAGTTTGTGTCTGTACTCCAAGTAAAAGGCTTTAAGAAAGTTGTTAGCCACTTATTTAGATGATTAATTCTCTTACACTGATTATTTAGATGTCAGAACACAGAAAAGGTTAATGGAAGTGACTGAGAGCTTTCCATTTCTCTAATGCATGAGCACAAGTGAAAAGTTGAAATGGAATCTAGTATTCCAGGTGAAAAATCAAATGCAGTTAATGAGTATCCTCACATTCTAAAGGAATGAATTCAAAAAGCATTCAAAAAGTCAACTCCAATGTTATTCCCCTGAAAGTCACGCTTAAATAAAACCTCTTGCCTTAAACTTTCCAAGAAACTCAGCCACCCTTTCCACTTCGAAGTTGCTAAAGCACTGAATATCATTCACATAGTATGTATTATGTTTTTCCCTGCTCTGTAGTGACTTATGAATGTATCACACCTATTGGACTCTAAAATTCCTAAAATTAGGAAACAGGAACTTTCCATATTTGCTTTATATAATGCCTATGATTTTATCCAGCACATCAAATGAGTAGATAAATCTGAGATGAGTAAGTAAAGCAGTAGATGAATTTTTTTTAATTGCAGGTATAATACAGGGATGTTCATTTCAATTTATTTTATCCAAATCATAAGCTAGCCCCAATTCTAGAGGAATTGTCATGTCACAGAGGAGTAAAGAATGACCTTGTGACCATAAATAGGAAGAGGGGATATATTTTTCTTCTCTTTACCTTAGATAGACAAAATAGAGAGGCTGTTGAGAGCATATTCAAATTGTGCACAAGACATTTAAATATCCCACCCTTTAGCCAACACATCTATAAATTGTGAACAAATTTTCCATTTCTATCTACCATCTAAGGCTGTTGTAAAGATTAAATTAATACTTTAAAAGCATCTAATGCATGGCATCTGGTAAATAATCAATTCATGGTATTTAAACTTTTAAAAACTTTGTCTTAAAAAGATAAAAGGACATTAGGCATTTGAGATTTCAGAAACATTTTTCCCCAGAGCATAAAATCAGAGTATACAGAGGAAATAATAAGGTACACTGCTTGACATGAATTATGAGTAAATGAGTACTTATGTGAGATAAGGTGAATAATAAGGGCAGTTAGACAGAATAATTGAAAGACTCCTTGGCCCCGTAAATTTCAATTCAGGTTCTGCCACTTGTCAGTTGTTTGAACTTGGATAGTTACTATAAACAGATCACAATATGAGGAGAAGCACTGGTATCTCCTATCACATTGAACAGACAGAAGAGTTCTTTTGCTTGAGTCAACACCTAAGGATAAATAATCAATCCTTAATGGATGAAACATAAGGATTGTGGAATCTGGGAACTCAATTCTGAATGTCCATTGAAAAGAGACTGTTCAATATAAATACATATACCAGTCAATCAAAAACTGTCGAGACTATGTGTTTCTATTTCTATCTGCTCAAAACTCTACTCTTGACACTTTAGAGTATGACTGAATAACGGTAAGAAAAAAACACAAGTTGCCTTACATGTTTCAGCTAGTTGTGCTATAATAAAACTAAAATTTGGAAGACTCAGTCCAACAAGTAAATGCATCAAGAAATGGAAAAAGACATTGGGAAAATGTAAGTCAAACAATGGTAGTAAAAACTATTGTTTCTAAATGTTCTGGCTTGAACCAAAAAATTGTCAATATTAGTCAGTTTTTAACTTAAAGAATGACAATGTTGTTTTAAGTCAATACCAGTTAAGAGCTGATCACTATTTTGAAGAAGGATGATTTAATAATATTTTGTATCATTTGTACCGGGGATTACAATGATGAAAGAGCATTATTTTTAATTTAGTTTATATCGGTGGGAACAAGATTAAAGAAGGAACGGGAAATAAAGCACATATGGGGAGAAAAAGTCGCAACTGTGCTCCCTTTGAAAAGGGCAAAAAAAGTAGAACATTTGTGTTGTCAGTAAGAATGGGGTCATGAAAAATCTCACCCATGTTTAAAAGGTTAATTTGAGTTTGTGCACTCAAAAGGGGACTCTGGATAGCAATGACTTAAAATTCTTTCACTGATTTCAATCAGTATCAGTGTTAGGTAATAAATTCTGCAGCTCCACGCTCCCATTTTCTCTCTGGGTTAATCCATCTTTGAGGACTGGAAGTAAGTGACAGTAATCACTCTGGACCTGATAAAAAGAGAAGTTCCCTCTGCTAGCATTTATGGAGGAGAAATAAATAGGGAAGACTATAAAATCAGTGTCTTTTCAATTTTATGAAGCGGCATATCAAAACTTCTTAAAATGTCCTGATCTGAGTTTAAACAGGTAAGGTGGGAAAATTGAAAACAATACTGAGAGGAAAACAAAAATTATTATAATCCAAAAAAGGAACTTGACTACAAAAGTGGATATGGAAATCAAGATCCCATGACACATTTCTGAGCGAGTGTAGTAACAGGAAAGAGTTGAGGGATACATTTTAGGAAACATGAAAGACAAAACCAAAGATGTTGGCCTGGGGAATAATAGGAAAATATATGTGTTGAGGCACAAATAGGGTATTTATAAAGGGAAATATGTTTAAGAAATAGAACAGTAATTAAAATAGTAACATTTTTGATTTTGAAAGTATAGAAGTTCAGCTAAAAAGAAGGGTGATAAATAAGATTAAACTTTGGGATTTTTCTGTACAGAGAAAATAAGAGGATGGAAACTCAATTTTTCTTCTTTGTCAATCATAAACTGGTTGAATGTGCCTTGGGCTTTAGGTTGAGAAAAAGTCCAAGTCCACACCTGGGTTCAGCAAGAATGACTCCATGATGAATCAGCAATGTCAGTTGCATATTTGGGAACTAGTGTGACATCGAGGACTAACACTGAGTTTACAAAAGAGAAACATAGATGATGCAGAGTTAATTGGGTCAGGAGGCAGAGTGAGAGAAGATATGCATAATGAACACAGACCCTCAGTACTCCAGACTTGAGTATGAGAAGGAACTGGGATAGCCCATGAATTGGGACTCAGAGAGAAATTCAATGAAGTACACAGTCTAGAAATAAAGGGAGAACAGAAGGCCATAGTGGTGGTTGAAGTCAACATAATCACATTCTTCAGAATAACAGTAAGAAGAATGAGGGTAAAAACAGTTCCTAGACTGGGCAATGACAAGTTTTCCGTTCATCTTGGAAAAAGCAGTATCACAGAAGTAGTCAACCACAGTAAAGAACTAGAATGAATTTTAATGAACCATATAATTAAGGAATAGCTGTTACTTCTCAGCCTCCATTTTTGGGAATATTCACTACTATATTATTAAAAATAAATCATGAGCTTGAATAACACAACCTAGAGGGGAAGTACTCTCAGGTTTAATTTTTAAAAATCAAATAAAAGTCTTTCCTAAACTTGTTTTAAAATTATAATTTAGAATAAAGATGGATCTACTGTTTGATCCAGTAATTCAACTTCTTGGTATATACCCAGAAAAAATATCTGCATCCCTATGTTCATAGCAGCATAGTTCACAATACCTAAGACATGGAAACAACCTACATGCCCCTCAAGAGATGACTGGATAAAGAAGCTGTAGTATATATAGTCACCACTAAAAAAAGGTAAAATTATGCACTTTACAACAATCTGGGTAGAATTGGAAGGGATCATGTTAAGCGAAATAAGTTAGAAAGAAATAGAAAAATACAGGATGCTTTCACAAGATGGTTTACAATGAAATGAAACGAACAGATAAACTGCAGCAAAATTCACAGAACACAAGATGATGATTGCCAGGACAGAGGCATGAAAGGGGAGAGGGAAGGAAAGAGGGAACAGGGTAATGATAAAGGACAACGGAACTCTAGTGGCCAATGCAGTGCGTAAAACCCATAGACTAACAAGCAATTCCTTCCTCCCTTCCTCCCGAATTCTCTCTCTCTCTCTCTCTCTCTCTCTCTCTCTCTCTCTCTCTCTCTCTCTCTCTCTCTCTCTCTCTTCATTAAAGGAAAGGTACAGGCAGGAAGAGAGAAAAGGAAGTAGCACTCCATTCATTTGTTCATCACTGTTTGTTTCCCTGGCCCCTGGTCTTAAACCAGGAACCTTGGTATGTATGTGGAGTATGCCTAGTTTAAACTGGGCCACAAGGACATCCCTGATAAGTGATTTCAATATCTTAAAAAATGAGTATAGCTTTGTAGACAAAAATAATAATAAAATTTTTATTTTTAAAAAGGAAAGAACATATGGTTTAGAGCTCACATGAATGCGAGTTTAAGGAATGCCATATTTTTTTCTAAGATTCAATTTAATTCAAATTAAATTAAGAAAACCAAACTTGATAAAAGAACTTTCATATGAGTCACCATTACACAGAAGCAAATCTGCTTTCTCATGGTCTTTAATTAGTACATAAGTACCTCTTTCCCTTAGGTAGATAAAGTAGGGACATTATTGAGAACATACTTGAATTGTGTCCAAGCTTCTTAATTACTCCATGCTTTAGCTTTCTCTTCTCATAATTGCAAACAAAAAGTAAAGAGATAAAAAGAATATGTTGAGGAAGATGTTTGGGACCATCATTTGATTTACAAAGGTGGCACCTGGTTAATAATAAGCAACTCTAGAAAAGAAACCCTCAAAACCCTCATTTGATTTATGGTGATGCTGAGGTTTCTGCAGAGATATCTTCATTGAATTAAGAAATCAGAGTTGTTGTCAATGTGTCCTGGCCCTTTAAGTTCATGGACATTCTAAGCCCCTGAAAGCGAAATGGAAATCAGAATAGAACACGGGACAGCTAAGAGCATCCAAGACCCCACCGGCAGTTGGGAGAATGATGGAGGACTTGCAGGCCCTCGAGGACAGATGAAAGAAAGACATATTCATTTGCCCTGGAGGGAAGAAATACATGGAAGAAGAGTAAGTTCAAAGTAACAGAAATTTTAATTTGACACTAACAACAACAAAAAGAAGGGAGAAGAGAGTCATTTCTGGAGTTTACTGATAGGAAAAAATCAAGTATTAGAACTTGCTGCATCAGATACTTACTACTATCATTGAAACAACACTATCAAATTTTAGAAGACTGAGTGAAGGTTAAATAAATCCATTAGGAGTTAAGAGATCCTTGGATTAAAATAATTGACCAGTTATATTTTTTAAATTGGGGAATTGTCATAAAAATCATCTTTTTAAATTTGACAAATCAAGGATAATATATAATCAACCATGACAAAAAGATATTTTAATATGTGATGTCAATGTGACTCTCAGTGACTGTCAGCGAACATCTTCCTACTAAAAAGTTTAATTACGAACTTTACAGCTATTTCTCATAAAGATGTGTTATAGTGCTTCTCTCTCTATCTCTCTCTGTCTCTCTCTCTCCCTCCCTCTCTGTTTCTCTTTTATTCAAGGATGGAAACTCAGAGAAAAATGTACTATAAATTGAAGGATAAAATCATAATGTAAACAAACACAAAACAGAGGGAACATAGTTATTTCACTGTAATTTTTTAAAATCTCATAATTTGAGTATTGTTATAATATTCTCTTTCATTTCAGAAACAGTGCTTATTGATAACACCAGGAAGGTATTTCACTATTCAGAGGCTTTTGACAAACTGAGTAGACTCGTTTTTTGTCAGAAGAAACAAAATTAAGAGTTCAGCACTTGAAATTGAAAATTTTGTGATAAACTAAAACTGGAATCATCTAAAGGAATAAATAGGACACGTCATGTCTTTCTCACTGTCTTCCCGAAAGGTCCTCAAGTGGCCTGGTCAACTAGAAAGTCCTCTGATGCCACAAATTCCTCGTAACAACTACTTGCGTAATCAGGAAGAGAAACAAAGGCTACAACTAAAGAAATTCCTTCTTCATAGGATGTTTCTAGTAGCTGAGTTAAGAGCAAACACAGACAAAAAGGATATTGCTGAATACTATGAACAAACATTTCAGTCCATTTTGAAACATCACCTGGGAGAAGCAGTGACAGGATTATTGCTAATATATCCTACTACCATCCTGCATATCCTTGAGTCTTCCAATGGTACTCTTTACCATATTCTTTTAGATTATATTAGCCATAAGAAAAATGAAACCGAGTTTTTAATCCAACAAGTGAAAATTATAGTCATATCTCATAACATCCCTACACGGCTCTTCATACAATGGTATGTTTCAGCAATAAAAGTGCCGCTAATGTATCTTGATGATGTGACACAGTCCCAGTCCCTAGCAGAGGTCATCACAGAGTTTCTTGCCCAAACTCATAAACTGGCAGTCCACCTTTCTAAGACTATTAAAGTGGGCACTAAAGGACCAGGAGATAACTTGCACCAAGTTATACCTGAATTACTGCCTCCAGAACAAATAATAAAGTATTTGTGCAAAGCTGAAGAATTCTTAGACCCAGAAACTTTCATGAACATGTATAACAAACCCATCCACGTCACTTTGGATTCTGAGTTAGTATGGCCTGCTCCTTCCCATTTCTAGGATTAACATAGATGATGTGGTGGATATAGTCAAATCTCATAAGGAACTTTGTGACTTAAATAAAAGGAAATTATTTCTACAGTTGCTTGTTTCTTTAAAAAAGAAATAGAACCCTGCAAAAGACGCAAAGGTAATATATATCTTTGTGGAGTATAATAAGCTAAACTTGAAAGTTTAGCTTATATCTGTTCTAATATTAAGTGCAATACAGTATTGTAATAGGTGGAATGGTTTGAAAATTCATAATAAGTTCTCAAATTTAATGTTATTTTGATGGAGTATCTTATTTTTCTAAAGAAAGATATGGATGCAAAAGGATAAATGTTTGATTCAGAGATTCATTTATTCTCAATCAATGAGCAGCTGCCACTGTCTACTGACAGTACAAACTTCAGGGGGAATATACTACCCTTGAGTAGCTGGCAACCTAAGTTTACAGGCAAGTATATGTAAAAGTAAATCTGATATGGTATTAGATGATATAATATGATATGATCATTATTATAGTAGCACTACATAGAAAAGATTTTAAGGGCATAAATGAGGGAGTAATCTGTCTATGATTCTTGAATTCAGGAACAAAAATCCAAACTTTGAAAATATTTGCAGTTCACATATTTTGGGTTATATAATCAAGAATATTGGGGTTGCTATAAAATAAAGAACACGATAGCTTTTGAAATGCCAGAAAATACACTGTTAGAGGCATTATACACTTTAGTGCAAAATAAGGTACTGAACACGCAACGTCTATTTGCCAGATGCCAAGGGTATGTCAGGGTACACAGAAGAAATTATTTCAGCTCACTTGTAAAACTTATTCCTATAGGATTCCCCATAGGACAAACCGATTATTTTTTCAGTGCACTTACTATGAAGCAATTCATTATATTAAATGTTCATATGATATATGGGCATATAAATGTGACACATTTTAGTTTGTTAAAAAAATAACCAATATATATCAAAGAAGTGTCTCCTGAGCTCTGAACTGATATGAGAAGAGATTTGGGAAGGCAATAGAGCATATTTAAAGAATGAGTAGAAAAAGGAAAAAGAGGGGTGCACCCTTATGGCTCAGCTGATCGAAACACTGGTGTGCAAACCACATACAGCCCAAGGACCTGGGTTTGAGACTGGAGTTGGGAGAAAAAACAAAGTGAATAACTAAATAAAGATCTTTCTTCTTCCTCTTCCATCTTTCCTTAAATGTTTTTTTTTCCTCTTCTCCCATCCTTCTCCACAAAAAAATTTAGAAAAAGAAAAAGGAAGAAGACAATGAGTGATAAATGTTCACTGGATCTCACAGAACCCTTTTAGAATAGTTTGAAAATAACATTTTCTAAAGATAACTAGTGAAAATAAGTACAGTAAATAAAAATACATATTTGTATAATGAAATTATGGCTCATTGTATTTTCCATAAATGGTCACTGTACATATCCTGCCCCACATGCTCTTCTTACAGTGTGACCTTGCCATTCCTCCCATGCCATGATGGATTCTAAATTCCCTCCCCTTGAAATCAGGAGACTGCCTGTGTCTTCCTAGACCAACAGAGTAAAACAGAAGAGATCCCATGTGGCCTTCAATTCTAGGTCACAAAAATGCCATGCACTCTGCCTTGCTCACTTGAATGCTAGCTCTTAGAACTCCAACAGTGTGCTCTGCAGAGTCCAAGCAGTTTTCCAGAAGACACCCCAGCTGATGGCCCAGCAACAGCCAGCATCACCACTAACAATAGGAGTGAGTGAGCCCTCAGGTGATTTCTAGACTCAGTCTTTCAATCGTAACTGGATTTCAAGTCAGCTCAGCTGACACTGTGTGGAGCGGTGAAGCAGAGAGGAGTTATCCCACTAGCCCTCTCCAAATTACAGATTCGTGGAAACATGAATGATTGTTGCTGATTTAAACCACTAAATTTGGGGTGAATTATCATGCATGGTCCAATATATGAATTATCCTCTCTCTCTCTCTCTCTCTCTCTCTCTCTCTCTCTCTCTCTCTCTCTCTCTCTCTCTCTCCCTCTCTCTTTCTCTCTCTCTCTCTCTCTATATATATATACACATACATATATACACACACATATAGTATGTATGTATGTACATAAATATATACATATATGACTAATTTTATAGCCAGATAATTTTAAAATAGATAAGACTACAGTCATACTACTTATTTATTCATCTATATGCCTGGTATTTACTAAATATCAACTAGAAAATTAACTGCTAGTGGACAAAACACTGAACAAGTCACTGAGCATACTAGCAGTGGTAAGACTTGTATCTTTCACACTGCCTACCATGTGTATTTTGTTAGTCAATAATATTTTCATTATGAGAAATAATGATAGAAAGTTAGTTCAGCAGTTCAAAGGAAAATCTCAAAAATCAGAATCACTTTTGGAGAAAGTTGTAGAAAATATCTAAATGACAATATTGTTGATTTACTTAGTATACTGTTATTTCACATTTAAAAGATTCATAAAGTGTCAACTGTGAAAATGACTAGAAAATAAATACATACTGAGTAAATGAGTTAAACTACTAGAATGAGCATATTCAAATGAAAGTTACTTCTTATCACACTTATTTTAGGAGGGTTTATATTTATTCCAGTGACATCATCATTGCTGAAAACATTTTATGATTCTTTCATACCAGATGAATCAAAGAGGTTTATAAGTCAAAGGGAGTTTTAGATTTCAGGCAACCCAATTTTTCAATCCCTGATCAATCCATTCATTAGTGACCTTAGCACTTAATTTTCATTATTGGAAATGTTTGTTTGTAAATATTACATTTACCCTAAAAAAGCAGATGTGTTGTTACTGCACATATTAAAAGTGACACAGCCTCTAAAGGAAAACCTAAATATGTTTCTAGTAACAGATGCATTGCTGAGATTCCTATATAACTTACTAATATGTCTTTAAGGGGACAACACACATTTAGTTATATATACTTGGGAATATTTGATAAAATACAAAAATAATATAGTCATACTTTATACATGCAATTTAACTTAATCCAGTCCAAAATGTGATCCAATAAACCTTAGAAAGATTCATAAGGTAATTTTTAACCAAATGGGGGTTACAGTTTCCTTACAATACAACTATGTATAAAACCAGAGTACAGAAGCTAGCCCAAACAGAAAATAAATACTTTAATATGGAATATGTGTCATTCAATGTTCATATAACAACAAGCATATAACATATATTCATATATATTTAATGAACATGTAATAACTAAATGTTGTGGTTAGTATCAGCCTAATCCTCTTGTTTTTCTATGGATATATTTGAAATAAACTGCTATGCCTATTTAAGAATAACCTAGGACTTAAAGGAAGGCTATCATTTTCTTGAGAGACAACTAAAGAATTATTTGGAAAGAAAAGTCTTCCCAGAGTATTTTACTGTCTTGATTTTTCATTAAAGTGGCATCTGTATTCTTTCACGGAAATATGTGTTTAATACAGATAGATTTTTTTCATTCAGTGACTTCATCATAACTTTACCAACAGAACACCATGCTTCAATTTAGTTAAACCTATATCTAGCAGTATAATTCCTTCAACTTCCACAAGAAAAGGGAAAAGAGGCAACCTATCATTAACTTCATATAACAAAGTGCTTGTAGATCATTTCATGGGGTAGTAAATGATTTAATGTGAAATCAGAGTTCTCCCCCTTGTGGTCAATTATGTAAATTTCCAGGTTACCTGCTCATAGGATTTATTTAACAAAGGCAGCACATAGGGCTTAAGAGGATATAAAGAGAACCCTCAAAGTCACATTTCAAATATCTGTTCTACTCTCCTTGCTTTGCACATAAAGATTCGGAGACTCAAGGACATTAAGTGTTTTGCCAAGAGTAAAAACAAGAGTTGATAACCGTAGTTCTCTATTTTCACTTCACCGCTTTAGATAATTAATTGTGGTCATGGTTAGGGGTCTGGATTTAATTTTAAGTGTTCTCTTCCTAAAACACCATCCTTTGTGCTGCAGTCCTCACAAAGTGCCTTCTTAAAAATTCCCCTGGCTTTCCACAGACATCTCCATCTCCATACACTCTACATAGAATGTGTCATTCCCTGTTTCTTCAATCTGCTCCCCACTTCATTCCCTATTGCTATAAAATAGATTTCTCTCCATGCAGTTACCAAGCCAAAAGCCTGAAACCTGTCCTAATTTCCTCTCTTCTTTTGTTTCACTGACAGCCAATCAATCCCATCCTCACCTGTTTTCCACAGTAAGTATGTCTGTCATTGTTTTTGTCTCCCCTTCCCTCCCTCCCTCTCTCTCCTTGTCCAAATAATATTTCTTTCCAAATTAAGGCAGTGTAGCACAAGGTGTAAGAGAATTACCGCTGGTTTCAAATTTTTTTGTTGAAACCTGGATATGCAACTTTATAGAAGTGCAATTTGTTGACCTTTTTGCGCCTCACTTTCCTCATCTAAAAAATGAATGTGATAACAGTAGCCACAGTTTAATGTCAGTTACAGGTGCTACATGAAATTGGATGTAAAGATCTTGCCACACAATAAACACTCAATAAATGTCTTTCTACTGATCAAAATTATTCAACAGCTTCCATTTAACTTGAGGATAACATGCAACACTCCACTGTGATTTGCAAAACCTTCATTTTCTGACCCTTGCTTATGAGCCCACGATTCTCTTTCCTCAAGCTTTAATCACTAAGTTCCCCACTGTTTCCAAGTTCTTTGCCTTTAATTTCCTCATTTTAATTAGCAAAATTCATTTATCAATCAAGTGTTACTTCTTTTGTGAAGCCTTGAAAACTCAAAAACTGCTTTTCTATCCTCATTTTACATGGTATCAAATTACATTCTTTTCAATTCTTTTGTCATCTTACTGTTGTTTATTTGCACACTCACGCCCCTGCTAGCAACTTATAAGCATTTACCATGGAATTTTTTGGCATTTGTATCTTAAGTTGCCTCATTTTAAAAAAGGAGTCATTTAAATATCTGTAAGAGTTCTCCTTAAGGTTAATTATACTTTTATCCAAGTGATTGTAAAATTTCAACACATTAAAATATTCCTATATGATTTTGGCCATTATCCATGAAGCTCTTTAAAAATAGCATGTCAAAATATAACGATAGCACATTCTCTGTCTTCAGTTTTACCCACATGATAATTTCTTGCACTCTAATTTGGAAGGATACCAAGAATACATTCTAGAAGTGATTCAGTCAAACTTTCATATTTATATGTTACTAATGACTGAGCCAAGTATAGGAGTTCATTCTCAATTCATTGGATTAAAATATTCTTTCCTCCTGAAGCATCTGAACAAACCACTAGCAAAGTTAAATAATTTTTATGCCATATTTAAAGACATTTCTTTATGTTCTTTAAATCCTTTATTCACTAGCCACACTTATCTGCTCTTTGAGATATGTGCTTGAGGAGACTGGCATTTAATTATGTGGTATCTGTATTTATTTAGGCTATTAAAAGTATAAATTGATTATTTTAATTATGTAGTTTATATTTCTGTGTTTAAAATACTAAGTAATTTTTTAAAGACTACTTTAAAAAACAGTACAGTAAATGTAAAATCATGACTTATTAAAGAAGAAATGTCTCAGTATTGCA
The DNA here is from genome assembly GCA_004363575.1 of Solenodon paradoxus. NCBI lineage: Eukaryota > Metazoa > Chordata > Mammalia > Eulipotyphla > Solenodontidae > Solenodon > Solenodon paradoxus. The sequence goes on along the minus strand of RJWH01000115.1, from coordinate 308,818 downwards.
CATATTTACATTTCACCAAAATTCACTCAAATGTAATGACTTCCTCAGGGATCTCTGTCACTCAGGTTTTACATTTCTACTCTCTGTCTCTTCCCAGTTTATACTATATTTTGAAAGCAAAAGTAATAGGTTACTCTTCAACCAGGCTTAATTTATCATCAAAAACCACATACCTCATAATATTTTAATTCTTTAATTTTCACTTTCTGTTTTATACAGTGACTATTCTTGAGAACATACTTTGTTCCAGCCAAAATCAATATGAAAAAATAAGTGAAAAGCACTACTGAAGTGAGATGAATGAACTTTGTTATATGCTCTGTTTCTAACTCACTTGCCCTCGAACAAGTAATTCATTCCTTTTGAGGTTTCTGCTTATCTACACTGTAAACTTCTAAGAACATTATAAAGTCCACAAAGCCTCACACCTCTATGCACAAATGTGTATAAAAGAAGACTATGCTGTCTTACAGTCAGACAGGCAGAGGATAAGAATAAGGTGCTTAGTGTTGAAATGATTAACCCTATCAGAGAGCTCTTGCAGTCAATACCAATATTTGTTCTTTAAAATATTCATCCTGGTTATATTCATTTTAGTGCAAACATAGATAGGAAATTGTAAGGTCAGTAATCTATGAATTAGATTATGACATTTAAATAGCAAATTTGATAACACTATGAAGTCAGAAGAATGGGCATTCTCATTTAAGTCTGACAGGAAGACACTGAAGATTTTAAGCAAGACAAAATCAGATCAGTTTGACTGCTGACTGGAGCATGGACTGTCAAAGGACATGCTGGTGCAGACAAGCTCCTTACTAAGTTGTTATAACTCTTCCAGCAAGAGATGATAATAGCTAGACCGAGATTAATGACTGCAGAAATGGATCTAGCGGGACCAATTTTAGAGATAATCAGGAGATAAATAAACAGAGGTTATGAGAGAGATAAAGGTGTCAAATATATTAGGCTTCTAGTTTTTTTAACAAGATGGCACTGTTCCTGAATGGGAAATATACAGAGCTTGGAATTTTTAGGATAAGAATGTGCTTCTAATTACTGACAGCTACATTAGTTTGGAACAATTTTTATTTGATATGTTCATTATCAATATCTTTAGATGTGGTATAGAGCTGTGAAATCTTACACTTTGTTGAAACGGCTAAATTCTAATATGTATATTCTGACATAAATAATTCCTAAGGAAGAGAAGTGAATGACAATAGTCTGAAAAGTAAAAATATATTAAAGGATGAATTGCCCCCAGGATCATCCTCTCTCTACATTGAGTGGAGCAAAAAAAAAAAAAAGCAGTACTTATTGAGCTTAATTCTTTCCTTATCCAAATAAAATTCAACATTCTAATTCAATAATTATTGATTTATTGCCACCTATATACATAGTCACACATTAGGGATCACATAATATATACAAAAGACTCAAAAAATTTCATAGTACCCTCCCCAGATTCATTGTTGTAATATTTATTCCATTTACAATGAAAATTTATGTGAAAAGGTATCCTTTGGGATTATACTGAAATAGTTGCCCCCTGTTTCTTTCAATTGGTCATGGGACAATATGACAAAAACCAATTTTATTCTTTCTCTGCACTTAGTCACACAGCAAATAGAATATCAAGTATATTGTCATACATAGGAAATCTTTATACAATGTAAATTATGAGCAAAGAAGCATAATTTCTACCATAGAGAACATGTAGTCTTCCTCTATCCCAGATGCATAAAGGAGAATTAAAAAGTTATATACTAACTGTTATCATAATGGGTATATAATTTGCAATGTTTTTCTAAGTTTACCTGGTTTAAAGGATTAGGGGATGCCTTTGAAACAAGAAAGATACAAGTAGTTCTGAAAGGTAAATGGAAATGAATAAAAATAAAAGGCAAAGAGTAGGAGGGGTGTATTCCTGTCAGAGGATGGATGAATGTGTGCATGGATGGATAGATAGATAGATAGATAGATATAGATAGATAGATAGATAAATTATAGGTGCAGATTATATAGATGTAGATAGATACAGATAGAGACAGATATGCGGTAGCAGAAGGATATTCTAAAACCTAAATGCAAAAGAGTCATACTGTCCTGGAAGAACTGAATTTCAAAGATAGGTCATGAATTACAAAGGGAAATCCTAAGAGATGAGGCTGAATAGCTATATATGGAATCAGATTATGCAGACCCTTAAAAATACACACGTCTTCATCTTAACTGAAATTGGACACAGTTATGTTTTAATCAGAGAAATGCTGTGATCAGATGTGTTGTAGAATCACTACTCGAAGCGGGAGAAGAGATGGGAACAAACAAGTTAACTAGACAGGATAGACACAACAGTTAGACGACTACTACAGCAATCAAGGAAAGATATGAGAAGAAGGCTACAGAAAACTGACATTAAGAATAAAAATAAGTAGAAAAAAATCAAAAGATGTCAGATATCTTGGTATTTGAAAGTAGAAACTGTGAAGAAAAGTAAGGAACACCTTCCAGGGGGTAGTACCATTTTCTGAGACATTTAACAGTGAGGGAGCAGCAGCTTGGGGTAGGGCAGGAGACAACATCATGTTTTTCACTTTGATGATGCTGAGTTTGAGGTGTTGAGAAACACGGACATCAAACTAACCAACATTGTTGAATGCACTGCTGTGAAGCCTAGCAAATGTGTCTGGTATAGAGATGGAGGTTTAGAAATCACCAGAGATAATGACTGAGGATTCAGTAGAACAATCACCAGCACGAGAATACAGAGTGAACAGAGAAGAAAGCCTATTTCAAAACCGCATGGAATGACAAACGCAGAAGAATGAGGGTCTCAAAGAAATCTAAAGAAACACTATTTAAATTGCCCAGTAGCAGAGAAATACAAAATGTAAATAATGCATTTCTGCAGTTTCAGAACACCCAAAGAAAATATTTCCTAAAGAGAGTATACAACAGCATTAATCGGCTTTCTCAAAACCAAGTAAAATATAATGAAAAAGATTTAATAACAAAGAAGATATTGGTGACTTGTAAAAAAAACAACCTATGTAAGGGTGTGAGAGCTTCAGAAGCAAGATGCAGTAGGTTGAGTGAGGGTCAGGTGAAGAAATAGAACAAGTATAAACAGTATTCCTATAAACTTGGCTGTTGAATTGTTAGTAAATTTTCAGTAAATTTGGGCAAGTAAAGGTCCCTTTTAAGATTCAAAAATTTGTACTAAAAGGATGGTCACTAATTTAATCTGGCTTCATGGAAGGAATCTGTCTTTTCAAGTGAGAGTAAATGCACAATCATAGCCCAAGAAGAAAAGAAATCTAATTTCAAATGCTAAAGATATAGTCTTGTACCTTAAACACCCTCAAGGTATGATTCATCCAGTTATGGAAAAGAATGGTTATTCAATAAATATTTGTTTATATAAACAATTATACTAACTTCTAGAAGAAATCTAGCTGTGCAGAAAATGACTTTAGAATATGTTTGAACTCTGATGCTACATCTCAAATTCTGGGTTATTTCATTGGTATTTCCATGATGAAATTTTATAGTCATCTACTTTATGGATCAACTACCCTACATTTTTACCCTAAAATATGGCCCTTCTCCAGACAGCTTCTTTGCCCAGCCAGGGCATGCTAGGAAATTGTAAATTATAAGCAAACCTCAGTTTTCCAAACTAATGATTTTAAAGAGCGATAATGCATAATACAAAATGATGGTGAATTCATGAACCATTTATCTCTGTAATATATATTTGTTAAACTTGACTATAAGTACATCTTATATGGTATTCATAGCAAAATGACAAAGCATTTCAACTGAAATGACTCAAGGGGAATTGAGGGTTTTCCAAATTTTTTTTAAAATTTTTGCTTCCTCCTACATCCTATTGCTTATATCACCTTTCATGTACAGGTGACTCATTAGAAAAAAAAAAAATCAAGCTAGCATATCGAATGTTTTGTTTGTTTGTTTAGGATGGGGGCAATAATCAAATTTTATTTACTCCTTGTAACATGTTCTGATTATTGTCTGCATTCCTTACATATATGTTTCTCTCTGTCTTTCTGAAAATTTTTATTCACAAAATTAAATAGTATAGCAAACCCATATAACCATTACCCACTTTTAACTAATGTATTTTTTAAAAATGTACACATTATTAAAAAAAACATAACTATCATCTCTATGATATTACAGATTAAGAAAGCACAGGAATACTAGAAATAGAAGGGCTTTAGTCATTCCCTATTCCTGCCTTGTCCTTCAGTGAAGAAAGGAAGCTAGTAGAGACTTAATCAAACACAGCACTATTTGATAGGCAAGAACTAGATCTCTCCAAATCTTTCTTATTCCCTCTGGTAAGATTAAGACTACACCTCTGTTGTCTCATTCTTGGTACATCTTATTTCCCCCAATTGACATACCACTAAATTTTACTTTCCATATTGTAATAAAGCACAGACAATATGAAAAAAAATTTGGAGTTTTTTAAAGTTTGGCATATTAACCTAATGACTATTGAGATGTATTTTTAGCTGTAAGCAGCTGAATAATACAGCATCCATGAATGTATACAATATTTACCTTTTTAATGCGATGATCTCAGCAGTTCCTTTATTCTTCTCATCACAAATAAGGGGAGGTAATTACCAGTTTGATAGTTTCACATTTGACCTTCTTGCAGAAGCAGTAAATATTTTTTGTAAACTGAAATATGTTTAAGATTTCATACAAAATTCAGTTGAAATGAGTGATATTTTCCTCGAATTGTCTTGTCCCTAAACACTCTTTCATAGGCCACCTGTTAGGAGTCACTCACCTATGTTTGTTGTTAAAGATATTTACTTCAGGATACTGTGCCATGTCAGAAGAGCTGGACACTCAGTTTATAAGTAGGCATGTTCTTGTAACAGAGTGCTATTTCTTATCCCTGGCACAGCCTGGTTCTTTTTGCTAATAGTAATCAAACTATAGCTGTATGAGAATAACTAATTAGTTAACAAATGACAGTAAGACAATATTTGCCCCTTTGCATTGTATTATAGAAGAGAAATCAAAATACTTTTATAAAATTACTCCACTTGACTAACGGGAATGTAATGTTTATATAAATAGTATCATATGTACACATATATAATATAATTATAGATAGATATAAAAAGATATTGATATTTTTATACATATGCATATATGTACATATGGCTTTATATACATATATAAAATTTTCTTAGCCTAAAACAGAGAAAGCCATTAAGGTTCATAAAGCTGCTCACAATTAATTAGCAGAACCAGGAATTTAACTATCAAAGTTAAGCAGTACAACAAAGGATATAAAGAATAAGAATAATTTCTCTACCAATTATTTTCTTCGCATATCCACTCTGACTCCCTTCTGAGAAGCTGCCATATACCTTTCTGAGAATGCTTTTTGCCTATACCTTGCAACCCTGTCACCCTTACCTCCTCTCTTGCCCCCAGCTCTATTATGTGTGTATGTGTGTAAACACACCCACAGAACAATAATGGACTGGACTTGCTACCTACTGGGAGAGAGAAAGTCCACTTGTAAGGTAGCAAATGATAAAGCTGAAGTAAGAGGCAGAGATAAATAACTGGGAATAACAGAAAACCAGAATCCTGATTCCCTATTCAGCCTTGGCTGAAGCTTGGTGGTATTTTCTACCAAGAATCTGTCAGTTCTTCTCTTTTACTTAAGTCAGTTAAAGTGTTACAGGGTTTTGTTTTATTTTCTTTGTGTTCCTCTTGAAGCAAACCATTCCTTAGCCCGACATATTAAAGCAACCTACTCACACAGTGTAAAGAGTTTTATGTTTCACATTAGAAAATTCACATACAAATATCATATTTCCTGCTCATTGTAACTTTTAGAAACCTCTTTGGGACTCTTTTGTCACCTATAAATTGAATGAGAACCCAAATAGTAAATGAAATCAATCATAAAATAGCCAACATTTCATTAAATGTCTGTTCAGTTAATTAGAGTTTAGAGTATGCTCTGTAACTCTGTAGCTTCCATAATATAGTTATAATAAACTTTCTGACGAGCACATTAAATGGTTTGAATTCTAACCAACGCCCTAGAGAGACCTCAAGGTTGTCAGGCCAATTAGTCAAGTTACTTAAAACATAAGGCTTTTGTAGCGAGGATTCAGTAGTTTAAGAGTTTTTCTAGAAAATTCCTATCAGGGTAAAGCTCAGAGTAATCCCTTCAGTAGGCTTTTGCTGTTGCTTCTAATATCTCTGGAATAAAATGAGCTACCCTTTTATGGATACTTAAATGCCATCAGAAAACTGGACCTTCATAAGTTAATTAACTTTTATTACTACAGATGGGGATACTCTAGTTATATAATTCAATAATAATGTGAACATTAGAATATAATTCCACCATTATAATTAAATGGCTTAATATATACTTAAGATGGAATTTTTTCTTATTATTTCAAAGAACCCAAATTCTAATAAGATGAAAATAGACTCATGTTGGTTTTATGGGTTTTTGTTTCCATTATATGTTTCTAAAAAGAAATTGGTTGCTTAATCATATGTACCTAAAGGATTAGGCAATAACACCACTGTGCCTTATCACCTGACATACATAAATTAGCTCATCACAAAATATGAAAAAGTGCATAGTAATAAAGGAATCAAGACATGCATTTTTTATTTTCACTACAGAGAAATAAATTGAATTTTTCACCTTGAAAAATGATATTATTTGTAGTTTTTATGAGATAAATTTTAAGTGTTTGATTCACTTTTGAATTATTATGCATTCATAGTGTCTGTGGGTTCATGGAGCATAACTTTAACGTGTTGTATAATTCCCAATATTGATATTTTTTACCATTAGTTTCTTACTAAAGTCTGAGCGTTAGTTAATTATATCTATACATTTGACTATTGTAAATATGAATATTTCCCAGTGTTCTAACTTTTAACTTCTCCGTTTATGTCTATACCCAAATTTTATGATTATGTAACTTAACATTTTCATTTTAATCATCTAAAACTGAATGTTGAATCAAAGAACCACCTAGGGGACAGAGCTTTATTGAATGCCTATTAAGTCAACTATCCTATAGTGTCAAGATGTTCTCATTTACTGACTGACAAAGACACAGATCTTACTGCCAGAAAACAAATATGTAAACTAACAATTAAGATGATACTTTGCTGTAATAAAGGAATATGAAAATATCATGGCACAATTCTCAGTGAAGTGGTTTCACACCTGGGCTTTGGAATCTGAAAGATTTGGATCGAGTCCAACTCTCCGCCACTATAAACTTTTATCTCGCCTGCAACACTGAAGATAGTAGTGCCTACATTGACTTAAGAATTAAAATGTGTGTGTGTGTGTGTGTGTGTGTGTGTGTGTGTGCGCGCTGTTGAGAATACCAGTGAAGTTTCACAGAGAACACCCATAGTAGTTACCAATGGAAAAAGGAGAGGACTGAGAGTGAGGCCATAAAACCTCAAGTCATAAAACCTCCCTCTGTCTGATCTCTGATTTAAAATAATTTATTAAATAATTACATAATATTTACGGGTTAAAAAAAAGGGCTGCTTGTTTAAAAGGCTCATTCTAGATCCCACCCCAGATAGTCTGATTCATTAAACCTAGCTGGAAGAACTGAAATCTGCAGCTTTACTCCATTCAGGCAACTGATGAAGATGAAATCTAAAGGCTATTCTAATTTGATTTTACTACAAGAAACTAAGTTGCCATATTTTATATGTAATGTAAGAGAATTATTTTCCCTCTTTATATCCTACAATCAGGGAAATGTGATCTGGTTAAAGGTACTTACTCTGATTACATTTAAATAAGTCAACTCAGATGGACTTTCCGTGTATTAAAAAAAATTTAACCGCAATTGAAAAAAAAATGAATCATAATCATTAAAAAATAAATTTCCTCTTCCAGGGATTATATCATACAGGCCTGTTCATTTAAGGTGTATTTTTAATTACTGTCTAAATTCTATGGGGGCAGACAACACGGACCCATGATTCATACCAACATCTCTCTACCAGCTAGCTTATTGTCAAACACAGTGAATCAAGAAGTGTTTTATTTTCCGAAAAAATAGAAAATATCCACGTTTCTTGACAGGGCATAGAAGCAGTAGGAAAGAAACAATGCCGGGGTAAAATGGATAAATATTTAGGAGCGAATATTAACAGAAATACTAATCAAATGAGGGCTTACAGAAAAGGCACTCTCAAATGTCAAGCCTAGATTGTTGAATAAAAATGATGTCACCACCCAAGGAAGAACATACTTGGCAAAAATTAGCTTAGTTTTATAGATGATATGGTATGGTAAGCAGAACAATGGCACCCCTACATGTCCATGACCTGTTCTGAGAACATGAGAGCATGCTCTTTCATGTCAAAGGAACTTTGTCTATGGGATTGAAAATAAGGACCTTGATTGCAAGGATTTTCAAAGGATTTTGTGGAATTTCCTTATGAGTCCATATTTCCTTATCAGAATGCTCCATTTGTATAGGATGGTTTAAAATATATTTCACAATTTTTTCTCAAACACCTATACATTCACTTTGGTGATTAGGCAAACGGTTTGAACTGTAGTGAATATCTCTCTCCTGACAGCCTTTATATCTTTAAGCAGATGTTAGGAAATTTTTTCTTTAAAAATCGTGTTTAAAATATAAATAACAGAATTTAACACTGTAACCATTTTAAATGACAATTCAGTGGCAGTAAATATAGTCACCTTGTTGTTCAACCATCACCAGTATCTACTCAAACACTTTGTGAACATCCTTAACTGAAACTCTGTGCTCATTACACGATAACTTCCTAATACTCTCTTACTAACCCCTGCTCCCGGTAATCTCAATTCTATACTCTGTCTCTATGAATTTGAGGTTTTCCACATTTTGATCATTATCCTCTAAGTTGAGATTCACCTTTCCAACATACAACCTAAAGTACTACATGTTCTAGACCCTTTTACCAGTAAGACATGGGACCTCTGTTTCACCAATCAATCATGCCCACATGAGCTTGGGCTCCAGAAAAAGTAAGGCAAGAGGCTGGCAAATTAGTGACATTCACTTGGAGGAAGTTGAGAAGATGGTGATGGTACCAGCATTTTTACAAATTGGGTTGGAAGTAGTAAGGTTCTCAGGCTGATGGGTTAATGGTAATTTTGCCAATGTGTAAAAGATTTGTTTACGACATTGAGGTAAGGCATGTACTTTCTAGGCTACTTCTAGGAACTGGGTACTTTTCCTGAAACTATTCTCATATTCTATGCCTTTTGGTCTTCTCTTGTTTCTGTTATATACTCAATATGCTCCGATTAATTATGTCCTGCTTAAAACAAAACAAAACAAAAACTGAGGGTATTGAAATGAGGAGAGGCTCCTGGATTATCCAGGTTAGCCCAATCTAATCACGAGTCCTTTAAAAAAAAGTTTTTCCCAGTTGCAAAATCAGAGACATGGAAGCGGGAGAACTCATTGGTTTGGAAGTGGAGAGGAGTAGCTGTGAATCAAAGGATGCAGGAAAATTCTAGAAGCTTTCGAAGAGGTAAGGAAATGGATTATTTCTTAAAACTGCCGAAAGTGAAGCAGCCCTGCTTATACCTTGATTTAACCCAGTGAGATCTATGTAGTACTTCTGACCAACAGAACTAAAGAATAATACATTTTTTTAAGCCACGAAGTTTGTGGTAATTTGTTATAGCAGCAATAGGAAATTATATGAGATTTGAACTGAACATAAATATCTGCACCTATCCTTCAGATTTCTATTGATAACAGATATAATTTTCTTCATCCGTTAATGCCCCTCCCTCTTTAGTTTCCACTATCTGATAGTAAGTGGTATACACAGTGCTCGGTGTTTCTCTCTTGCTAGTCAATTCTATCCCACCATTCCTACTCTCTTCTGGGACTGGAGGACTGTAAATTGTGTAAGCCAGATCTCCTTGTTAGCTGGTTCCTGGTTAGTTCTGTCCGTGGAAAGCACTGGTGGGGCAGTGAAATTCTGGAGGAGCTATGATTTTCTTTCTTCTGTTCTAGCTCCAGCTGTCTCAACTTCCTCATGCCCATGGGTTCTGGTAACAGTGGCAAAATCACCATGCAACTGCTGGCCTTTCAAGTGAAGCACAATTGTGACAAAAGAGAACAGTAGTGGCCACCTGTCACTCAGGAAGTGAGTCCAGTAGCAGCAGCAGGATTATGAGCTCTTAGATGCCTACAGAGCAGCAGCGAGTTGCTTTCAGAAGCAGTAACAACAGGGCTACAGATTTGTAGGGTTTAGGTAATATCAGTTCCTCCAGCCCTAGGGGCTGTAATGTCTTCCTGCAGCTACTAATCTCTGGGTAATAATAACTTCTCCCTTTCTCTCCCTCAGGCTTTGCAACACATTGGTACATAACTTCTTGCATTGTACTCTCTGTTTGAAAATCTGAGAATAGTTTCTGTTATAATGACTAGACATTGATACAAAGGTTTTATATCCACATAAGTGGTAAATGATAAACACTGAATAATATGTGAAAAGAGCAGAATAAAAGTTAAAAGCTTGTATCTACACATAGACTTTAATATTGGCTCATAATGTCAACATATATAAGGACATATACAATTCTCAGAAACATAACATTTCCTCCTTTCAAATATATTACTTTTCAAGTAGGTTGTTGCTAGCAAGATTAAATGATTGAAAGAAAAAGAAGTCTGATTGGTCCATGCACATTTCCAAAAGCAGTGGAAGATATTTAAACACAGTAATGAGGTTGAGTAAAAGGATAGTAGTTTTAGATTAAATATCTATGCCTATAGAAAAGAGGAGAAAAATTCCTTTCATGTGGCAGCAAGAATATAAAAACAACTCATCTACTTTACTTCATTTGCTTTGACAAAAACAAGAAAAATTTAAGAGTCACTTCAAATGTATCATTGTCTTGAATTAAAGCTGTATCAGCAAATTGGAGCACACTGAGCACTTTCATTATGAAAGTTGTGAAAACATGGAACTGTTATTTTTGTTCATCAGAAAGCTAACTGGTCCCCAGGACTGCTCACAAAGAAAACAAACAACAGAAACAACAATGATGAAAAAACATCTATAGAAAAGAATTCTTAGAGTCACGCAAAAGAACATCAATTTCAGCACTTTATAATCAAAGTGCTAAGTTCACCATCAGTGCTGAAAGTATCGTAAGAAGTCAAGACAACCAATTTTTGATGGAGCCAGCCAACTGCCACAGGAGTAACCATCAGCTGCCTTTCATTGCACACTAACTGCTAAGCACTTAACATTCACTGGCTCATTCACTTCCTACAGTGGTCTAATAAGGCAAAGAGCACCCCCAGTGAATAAGCTGAGACTTAGAGTGGTGAAGAAGTCACACAAATAATTAGAAAGAGAGTGGGTGGTCAAATCAGTTCAGTCCAACTCTAAAATCAATATGCTTAACCAGTTCTCTAGACATAATGCAAGAAGGGAAAATGTCCATGTTCCCATCTTAAAAGTGTAGGGACTGAAGGAGTAAATGCACTTAAACAAGACAAAATACATACACAGTTCATACTACCAAACCCTATACACATCGTGGATTTTATTTTAAATTTTTTAATAATATAAAAATATACGCAACCTCTCATCAGCGCTGGAGTCATCTTTAGTGGCTTACACATATAAAGAGGTCCAGAGAAGTGCCTCATCTACAGAAATAAGTGGGTATTATCCAGAACTCAATGTTATATTCATAATTTCTAAAAGCTAAATGCTTTTGATGACATTTCCTTAATAAAGACAATGTGAGTTTCTATAATTGCTTCAAAATATTCTTTATATACTTCCATTTCCTTTTGTTTTCTGGAGAGAAATGTTATATTTCCTCAGAGTAAGAAAATGCATTTGACCAGACCACTCCAAATTATCCTAAAATAATAAACAGGAATATTTTGGGTGAACTTTAATCATAATATCATTCCTATTTATACATTTATAAAGTGCATTCCAGTTATTCTCTCCTTATAAGAAAGCATCTATTTATAATGAATTTACTACATGAGCGACTAAGATTAATAATGATTCAACTTCAGTAGCCTTATTTTGTTGTACATAGTTTCTGATTTTTGTTTGTAACAATAATAACAACAGAAGTCATCTCATTTGGCACAACCCACAGGAAATAATTAAATGACCTCATGTTAGAAGCACAGAATGATAAAAAGTTAGTTTCTATGTGAAAATTAAAAGCCATAGTCTACCTGAGATGATTTCCTCTTTCCTTGTTACATGCTCTATAGGACTCCAGCTACCTGGTTGGCCCTTACCTTCCAGTCCTGTTTTATCTTGCCGACCTCCCTCAGTTTCTTAGCCCATACCTACATCCCAGGCCTGGGAATCTTTTCCTGGGTCCTGCCTTAGTATGACATGCCAGGATAGCTTTACTCATTGGTCATGTCTCAAATTATCTTTCATTTATTCTGGGAACACTTCTTTAAGATTAGGACTATATAAGGTCACATTGATACTCTCACATATCACATATATTCATGTATTCATACATATATACCTGTATACTCATAAGTAAGGTAGATGAAATAAAAATCCAATTATTGCCTGTCTTCATTCCCTGAGAGCAGTCTCTCCTGGAACAGATACTATGCTTTATTGTATTTACAGCACTATTATCAGCAATCAATACAGTGCCTAGGATGTATTAAGGGGCCTCAAACTGGTTTCTAATAACTTAGGATCTCAATTCCCTCAGTACTGAAACACAGCCATAATTTCCCTGGGTATTTTCCAGTGGGAACCAGGGGTAACAGGTGTGTATGTCTTCCAAGAAGGAAAGCACAGACCCTTTCCATACAGGTTTCTTTAAATTCTCCTCTTTCTTTTAGGAAATATTTTGTAGTTGCCATTCTCTAGGGGTTCTAGATTCCTTCAAAAGCAGACCTTAAATTAAAACTCAGCTTCAGTGTTGCCACTTTATGATTTTATTGTTTCTCTTCAGTGGACTCCTTCTTTTAATTGCAGTGAGTTAATAATACCAGGAGTTTTAAGTGAAAGAATCTTTTCGAGGTTCTTTATTCACATTAAATAATACATAACTACACAATGAAAATATATTCATTATATTTGATTTTAGGAGCACCTAATTCGAAATGTCTACCAGTGGCCACTAAAACTGGAAGATTCTTCACAGAACAGAGACAGAATCTTCTCTCTGGGTGGTGGCCAACCATGCCTCTATAACATATAGATCTAATAATACAGGGGGACACTTAGGTCCTCACAGTACATAAAGCATAGTTTACTGATCTAATGCTTCCTTTCTTCTAGGCTCTGTCTAGAACATCCCTTCAGCCCTCAGCTAATTATATGTATGATGCTGGCCCCTTATGCTCTAGTCAATAGAAGATCAGCAAGATTACAGGAACCCTGACCTTAATTTCTGTGAGTTCCTTGGTCTCATGCATGTGGCTGAAGTTTCAAAATAAAATGTCATAATAAAACAAAAGACCAAAAGGACAAATCTGAAAATTCTACAGGTACAAATTCAGAATTGTCTAGGTCTAAATGAATTTTAAACTCTAACCTAAGTCCAACGGGCCAATTTAACTACATCAACAAGGATAGCAATCTGAGTCCATCCACTTCAGATACCCTCTTATCTTCTCTTCTGTTTTATCCAAATGAATTTGGTCTCTTACCAAATATTGTAGGTACTACTACCTCCCAGGACTATTTTGTCCATGGAAATATATCTTCTCTTCCCAAAGTGTGATTTATCTTCTAGCTTTCCTCCATGGTAAACAAGTATAGGGTACATAACATACTCTTAACAGTACTTGTTAAATATATGATGCAATGAATGATTGAATTCATAACTTTGATTCACCAATTGAAAATATTTTCTGATTTTAATTCTAGAGATTCGAGGCTTCTCCCAGAGCAGCGTATTATCTAGGCTTCTGTCCTACTCCCCCACATACTGAAAAATTAACAGGAACTCTATTTAATGTCTTTTCCTTGGGCATTCAGGTCAGGGAGAAACTTCCTGAGTTTACTTCAGTTTACTGATTTTGTTCTTGAGCACAAAGTCACCTTAAAGTTTTTTGTTGAAACTGCAAATACAGAGTCAAACTAATACATAATCAACACATAATAATACAATTAATTGCCAATGTGTCAAATAACTAAATGAGTAAGTCTAGGTAAATATGTGCATTTTTAACCATGTTTTGAAAACATCAGGAACTTACCTGTCACAGCTCATCTAAGGTATTCAAATCATAAAGCTCCAGGGCTTATGCCCAAACGCAATTCTCCTGCTCAGCTTTCCTGATCAAATACAAAGGGGAAAGCGGGGTTTTAACATCCCAGACTTCCCCTCTGCCTGTAGCCAAAGTGGTTAGGCTTCTGTTTTGCCTGGTTCATAGGATTTCCTTTAATTATACATATCTATATCATATTTTAATAAATAAAACAACCTCAAAACCTCTGGTCAAACATTAGCGAATTTTTTTCAAAGGAAGTGTTAAGAAATTTTTAGATTATGGATTATTTCTAGACATTATCAAACACAGTACTCATCAGAATCAAAATGAATCCTAGAGTAGTTTTGATGAGGAATTTAAAACTTTCTGTATCTGAATTTTTGACAAACAAGCAAATCACATATTGTATTACAGTTACTGTCGTTTGGGTTTAGTTCTAAGATCTTCACATTAAGTAATGCTTATTATAACACGATGTAAGTCCACCCAAGGCTACTCCCTATAAATATGTTTATACCAATTATATTTCTCTACAGCTATGCTTTCTCAACCTGTGCTATTCCCTGTGGAGAACGGATTTTCTCTGTCACTTTCAGGGTGGAATGCATGCCGGGGTTCAGAGAGAATGAAACTGAGAGTGATTAAAAAAATTCACAATAAAGTGACCTACTATTGGAAAGAAGGTTTATTGCCCTTCATTAGTTTTCCTTTATAATGCAATTTCACAAATCTTTTATCTACAATAATAGGAAACCAAAAGCATCATATTTGCAAACAAAGATTCTTCCACCAACTTCATACAGAACTCTTAAATTTATATTACATAATATGTTGGAACACAAACATTAAATTTAACTGAAAATTGATGATTAGTTCTATAAATATATAAAATTTCATTTAAATTAGTATTTATTAATATAAGCAATGATTTCAATTTATCTATAATCTTCCTGGAAATAATCCTGTTTCTATGGTAACGACTAACTTGTATTTTATCCTCATGCTTGTGAAATGATAACAACTTTTGTAATAAAGTTTACATATCATTTGCACATAAATTTCCTTTTTTATGAGAAGTCCAAAGTAGAGGTTGCTCTCCTTTAATCATTTATTGTTATCTCGCCAGTGACTACATAATTCCCATCTCCCCTCAAAGAATGAAAACACAACAGAGCTATTCCTAACCACTTTGCAAGAGATTCCTAAATCTATATGATAGTCGGATCTTTGAATTTCCACATGTAATATTAAGGAAAAGATAATGAAATACTTCACAGATGTCACCCTTGGATATAGTCCAGGTGTTTTATTATCATGAATCCATTCATTCTTACCTAATCAGTATTCTTTTGTTCATTTGTTTCAAATAGTTAGCTTTGGTTAGTCAAAGTGAAATAGAAAAGTGAAGCAGCTGAAAGACTATCTAGTTACCTACACTACTCAAAAAAGGGTCTTCATTCAATAGTTCTCTGTCAGTTAAGCTTCAAATTTCTAAAACTCATTTTAATATCTTTTTAAGTAAGGCTAGCTATAACTGGGTGTCAGGAAAGTGGTTGCCTTTGAAGTGAGTGATGCCTGGTAAGGGGTATACCTGGGAATTCCAAGGAGTTATAACATTCTATAGCCACAACTGGGGCATTAAAAAGCTGTTCATTATGATTCGTGGCAATTTTCATATTATATTGTTCTTCAATACAAAAGTTAAAATAAATAACTTTCCGTTTAGGTACCACTATGTCAAACATAGGAAATATTGAGAGATTTATAAAACTATAATTATTACTTCAATGAACATTACCACTTTTTATTTAAAACTAATATTCCTAACCCTAGGATTTGCAAGTGTCTAAATCAAAGACTAAACTAAGAAAGATAACTTTTTATTTAAAATTAATGTTCCTCCCCACCCAGGAAATTTGCAAATGTCTAAATCAAAGACAAAACAAATTAAGAAAGATAACTTGAAGATGTACCTTTAAAATTACGTGGTTTTTGTATTCTTAAGTTTATCTTCTATACAAATGTTGTATACAATGCAAAAAGGAAAGTTTTGGAAAAGGCAGACACTATTTCAAAATATAGGTGGAATTTTCCTATATGTAAGGCAAAGTTTTACTCAATTCACTTCCTTTCAGGATAAATGTAATTACCAGTATGTAATATTTCAAAACTTGTACTAAATTTCTAAAGATATAGTAAAGATTTTCAAGTTGCCAGAGTGAAAAAAATAAAAGTGATGTACATGGAAGAGCAGATGATTCTTCACAATTTTTTCAGTGCTTTACCTCATTTAACAATGAAAAATCACCAACTACCTCTGAACAGTTGAAGAGATGTCTGTTGAAGAGGAGATTAGATTTTTATTCTGGTTTCCAAAGGACACACTGTAGACTAGTGAACAAAAGGAAGAAGGAGAAAGAGACATTTGGGGAGAGGCAGAAAGAGACACAACATTAATTAATTAAGGTCACTTAGGTATAGAGAGAGGACCTCCACCACTGGAAATGCTGTATTCATTTCTTTGAACTTCTCTAACAAATTAACACAAATTTACTGGCTTAAAACAATACAAATTATTATATTAAAGTCCATTAAAGTCAGAAGTCTCAATGTGCTAAAATCGAATATTAGCAGGGATGTTATTTTTCTGGAGGCTCTCCAGAACAAACTATTTATTTGCATCTTCCAGCTTCAAGATTTCTCCTGAAATCCTTGGCTTGTGGCCCCTTCCTATCTTCAAAGCCAGCAGCATAGCATCTTCAGATCTCTATGACTTGGGCAATTCTCTCTACCTCTCATATGGGACCTTATAATTTTAATCTTTTCAAGATCCTTAATTTAGTTACATTTGTAAAGTCCTTTTTGCCATGTAAGGCAACAAATTCATAGGTTTGTGCAATAATAATGTGGATATCTTTGCAAGTGATTATTCTGCCTACCATAGTGATATATTATGGAATAAATAATGGAAGTCTAAACTAGATTGCTAAGGAGTCTTCCAGTGTTTATATCCTATAAGTAAGGCAAATAAATATATGTTAACAATAATAAAAGTTTATCAGCATTAATACTCTGACCATAAAATAAATCTGATCCTATTCTAAAAAAATACTGCTATCTGTATATCCACCCTAGACACAGCTGACTATTTTTGCTAACTTTATTGTTTAGAAGTCCAAGCTTCTTTTTGAACAGAGGCCACATTCTAAATGACGCAAGAAAGGACAAGTGCTTACAAAACTTTGCTGTGAAGTATATGATTGACAACTTCAGGCAACTGGAGAGTTGGCAATTATGCTACAACTACCCTGTGGCTTCTATAAGATGCTTTATCAGGGGCTATAGAGGCCACTGAGCAGAAAAGGAATGAAATGAGAAAGGAGAACATCAGGGAAGGTAAAAGGGTGTAAGGGAGAGAGAGAGAGGAAGGAAGGAAGGAAGGAAAAAAGGGAGGGAGGGAGGGAGGGAGGAAGGGAGGAAGGAATGACAACTTTCCTTCTTATTAAACACTCATAAAAAGGAAGAAATTGATCACGTTCCTAACTTCTCATTTCTCAGCAGTTTAAGTAACTCATGTACAAATTTCATCCATATATAAATAGCTAGTCTTCAGTGTCTTGTGGTCTTTAATAAAAGATGTTCTGAAGCAGTTACAGGGAATAAAGTACTTTGCAATATGGATTAATAGGATTAAATTATACGTGAAGCAATTGATCAAATGATCTTGGCAGATATTAGAGCGAAAAGCATTATCATGAAAACAGTGACCACTCAATCTATCAGTAGAACAGTCCACATCCTAAAAGATTCCATCTTGGGGAAAAATTCTCTAAGTAAAACTTTCCTTCAAGGAGCTACTGACAGGAACAAAGGGAGCATATTTACACCAATTAAATTTCTTTTGAATTCTATTTGCTTTCTGTTGAAATCAATAATAAACCAGAAGCTGTGCTAAGCTTTGAGAATATAAAGGTAACAGCAGACACGACCCCAAGGAAATCATACCCCATAGTGAAATGAAGACCAAAAAACAAATACAGCTCAGTGATAATCAAGGCCAGCAATAGGTGTGGTAGTTGCTTGTGAGACAAACACTTGACCCATAATAGGAAACAATGTAAACTCTTATAAGTTCCCAACTCTTTAGTCTAAGAGAATATATAAAACATAGCCCCCAAATGAAAGCAAAAAGAGGACACTGGCAGACCGAACAGTATGTGCAGTGGTATAAAGGTCTATAAACAAAGGTAGTGGTCAAGAACTCTGAGTAGTTCAGTTTGCTGTAGTGTTTAATCAGGTGAAAGAATAAAGATGAAGATATAGATGGGAGCTGAATCATGAAATCTTTGAAATGCCATCCAAGGACTCTGAACATTTTCTGGTAACTCGACTGTAATTAATATGACACCATGTCTCTTGACTTCATTATTAGACGAATCAAATTAACAGAGTCTAACTTAAGTGGGGTTTCTAACCTCTCTATCATTTAAAAAAGGGTACATGAGTTATTGTATATTTTGAGTATGGTGTTTACTTCATTCGCAAAAAGAAAATGCATATAGCCTTTGTTTGTCAAGAAAAATGTTAGGGGATATAATAATCAATAGCAAACTAGAGATCTGGGAAGTTAACATATGGCAGAGGGAAGCTGACTGTATTTATTTGTTGCTGGGGAAGCACAAGTGTTAAGAAATAACTGTAGGAAAGAGGGTGGGGTAAGAAAACCAGTAGGTGGATCCTAAATGGAGATATGAGTTAAGTTCTAAATTTTGAGCTAGAGATAAGGCATACATGGATGGTTAACAGAGGAGAAACTTCTATGCTTGCATAGAGAACACATAATGGAACTTTGGTATTCTTACCATTTGCAGGGACTTACATCTGTGATGTTAGAAGTATATGCCAATATTTATGAATGTACCAGAAAAGATATTAAAAATGATAATCATCTTAAATGAATAAGGACTGATAGTAAGAATAAGAAGAAGAAAAGAAAAGATTGCTTAGAAAAATGGCTGCATGAATAAATTACACTCTGTCTTTCATATCCATACAAAAATGAAATAAAAGTTGCCAAAAGGAATTTATCAATTGTAAAAGTTAAAAAACAAAAAAGCGGCTTTAATTATATTTGCTACAAATGAACAAAATGAAAATTCTCCATGAATCATTCTCAAAGCTGTCCAGTTCAAAATCTTAAGTGGCATCTTTATATTTGGACTTGCATATTTTATTATTTATTTATAGCCTTACTTCTCTCACAGAGACCTAAATCATATGAAATAAACTTTATATATCAAAATAATAAAATAGAAATTTAAAAGAATGAGAATCACAGAAAATAAAATAAAATTTAGAGCTAGACTAGGATTAGGAGACCAGCAGGGTTAGGAATGTTGTTTCTTTGAAGGCCAGCATCAATCTCCATCACTTTGATTAGCATGCATTTGTCTCTGTGTTTCCAGCCAGTCAAGTAGAAAAGAAAAAGAGTTAACTATATAGTATTATTGTTACATTCTATAAAGTTGACACTTCTTTTAGAAAGCATTAATGTCAACTACAAGTTTCTGAAATCAGTAGGGGAGAGAAGAAAAGACTGTAAAAGCAATGAGAAGAAAAAGGTTGCTTAATACAATATCTGACATAACGAAGAAAAACATGTATTATGAGAATTGTACTGAGTCTTCTTTATTGTAAACATCTAAAAGTTTCAAAATGAAAGGAAGTAGTATGTATTCATGAATTCAAGAAAAGGAAGCAGGTGATTTCTCTGTGGGAGAGCATATCTTTATAATTATATTTGGCACATGAAAAGTGCATCAGTTGAGAGCATTTTTGGATGTGCTCAACATGTAGTTATTAAGCATAATGAAAATACATACAATTGAAGATTATAGGCATTAGAAAAAAGAACAAGGATGTAATTGCATTAATTTCCCCCATTTAAGGAGCTCTCTGAATTGATGAACCCTTAAGGTAATTAATCTTTTCTAGAACTTCTTTCATTCATATATATGCCTTTGTAATTTTAAAAAGGGAGCTTTATAGAATTTTTTGGTTCATTTAAAAACTTGTTTGTTTACATGCCACTTCCTTCTCTTGGGCAATTTAGTCAGATATTTAACTTTGAATAAGGCTACAACACAAGATAACAACAAAAAAGCCAAGGATTCTCATTTGTTGCACAGATGAAAATTTCAAGAAATTCTTTCACAGTCAATGTTTTAGAAAAGACAGTAGCCATTTCCAGCAACATACATTCCCAGATGTCCAACTACGATGCACTCAAGAATAAGTACTTCAGAAGAATTTCACACTGTTATAAAACGGTGGTAATAAGCTAAACACAGACCATGATTAAGATACACAACTATAATTATTATTATAGTTTAATCAATAGGTAGCCTGAATAATAAATCTTACAGTCAACCACTAGTAGATTAAGTAAACTATAACAAACCACACTCAAATCTATTGAAATGAAATTTTACATTACATAAAGAAAGTATCAATTCAAATAAATGTTGATGCTAAATAAAGGATAACGCTTTTCATATTGAATTTAAATATGTTGGTAGAAGAATCTACTTGGAAGTTCAAGAAAAAAATCAATTTACCTACAGGCTATTTTAATGAACATTTCAATTATTGTAACAAAGTTTTGCCATTAATGTATTTGATGATATAGACATATTTATGTGCCAGAAATATGTATATTCATATTACATATAGAATCTTTTATGCTTGAGCTCTGTGGGGGGGTGTGTGTATATACATATACATATATATACGTTGTGTGTATTATTTATATATATATATATATCTCTTCCTAAGTATATAATATAGATTGCTAAGTATATCATATTTATTCTTAAAGTCCTCGTTCGGGCATGTTATTTTAGAGTTGTGGTAGATTACGGGACAAATATCCTAAAATATGAGAGGATGTCAATTCATTACATTAAATTAGAGACTTTTCTCATTAAGTAATATGCAATATTCTGTCATTTTATTTTCTTTAACCTATCTCATAGATGCAAAATAATAAACTATCTTAAATCAATTATTCACATTATAATTAGTATGACAAGCAGTGCTATTTTTTTCCACAGAAGTCTCCAAAAAGAGAGATGCAACAGACAAGACATTTGCATTTTTTCACTTTGAAGATAGGAGCTGAATTTCACTCTGATTATCAGTTTACTGCTCTGTGAAAATTGTTTGGGGGTAAAATGCTTTATTTATTTTTAAAGTATCCCATAAAGTATTTATTATAAGAATTCTATGTAATGATTAAATGTTTTCTAAATGAAATATTCTGAAATAAAAATGTATATAAATATTATTCACTTTTGTACTGAGTTCAATATCACATCTTCAAATTCTACAGGCACGTGATTTGTACATGACAAATGAATATAAGTATTTTAATTATCTGACTGAATACATCCATAAAACAGTGAAATGTTAAAGTTGTGTTATCCATGAGTACTTATGTTAGAACTACAAAAGAAGCTTATTATTATCAAAAAGAAATTATGACCTTTCTATAATAAATCTACAAAATATGATTATTCAATAATTATGTTCTATAATACTTTTAAACTATGCTATGAATACAAAAATATGGATTAAAATAGAAAGGAGGGACAAAGATTAAAAGAATAAGACCCCAAGTTGAAATATTATAGAATTTATCGAGAGTGAGTTAAATCAGGTAATAGTTTCCCAGTTCATAGTCCCAAATAAAGTGATTCTCAATGAGTATAAATAACTGATGTCACTGATAAATCAATTTGAGACCATGCTGGGCACTAAATTTGAAAAAAGACATTGTCAATGCAGTTACATATTTAAAAAGTAAAATGATTATCTTATGACTATGAGTTTAATATTTATGCAGATGAAAAAATCAATAAATTTATGTTAATCTGAAAGTAAATGGGGGGCAGGGGGGTTTTATCACTGAATGTAAAAACAAAATGATGTATAATAACAGTTTCTAGTTTCATGCTTCGCAATCCATTAAAACAGAAGGCAAACCTACATTAATATAGATCAGAAAATAATTATTTAAATGCCCAAGCATCTACGGTTCATAAGGCAGTGACCTATTTTAATTTAGGGAGGAAGACTAAGTGTTATGTAGTGGGAAACCCATTCTGATTCATCTCAACTAACTGCCCATGAAGAGAATGAATGAACAGCAATTTTTCACAAATTGCCCAACTCTTGTAAGAAGCTACTCCATCCTTGATAAAGTCATTCAAATTCCACAGTAAAATGTGAAAAAGACAAGAAAATAGTCAAACCAGGTTGGGAAGTCCATAGACAGATTAATTTAGGTATTTTTAGCTTGTATAAATACAATTTAAGTAGGCTTGAATACATAAGTATACAAGAGAATAAAGTACAGTGCCTAGTTAAGAAAGTACGTGAATTTGTATTTTAGTAAAAACCTGCCCAGTAATGAATAAAAATATTGTCCTGTGACTGTGAATAACTGGTCAGCCAGAAGAGTCATGTGGATTATGGGTCATTTTCTCATATCCAGACTCACCAGTCTAGTCCTTGTGGAGTAATCAGGCACTTGGGAAAAGATCATAAGTGGGGAGGAAGGACACTTTTTGGGCATGTGACAGAAATCACCACTGAAAACCCTTTAGATTTTGGAAGATTAATATCATATTCTAATAAAATTAAATATAACATAATAATGTAACATAGTAACAATTACTATGAAGTAATTCTCCCTTTATCCTATAAATTATTAAGCAACATATACTACAACACACAATCTAATTCGGATTTCCATAATCAAAGAGAGAGCTTTGAAAGATAGCCATAGATTATCAAAGACATGAAAAATAATACCTATGAGAAAGCTGGAACAGTCTAGATTTTCCTGATGAAATAAGTTTGAAGAATTTGAAGGGTTTAAGTTTGCTATAATGAAGATTCTGACTATGTAGACTGTTAAATATTTAAGATGGTTTGCTGAGACTGCAGAAACTCCAATTCTGAGAATCCTTAAAGATAGGAAAGATTCAGAAGGGCTGCTCAGAAAGATTGAATGTGGTTTTATTCAACTAAATTTCTCCAAGGTCCTTTTAACCCTAGGTGTTTAATTGTAAGTGCCAATAAAAACAGTACATCCCATCTAACACTTCTAATTCAATAGCATATATGGGGGTGGGGGAAGCTGCAATAACCCACATTTTACAGTGCATGGAAGCATGTGAGAGGGTAGTTTCTATAATTGTGAATCCTAGGGATAACTCTGGGTAGTTGTACTGATTTTGGATTTCTCATGCCAATCACACATAGCACTTAATGAAAGGCTTTCATAATATATTGCAGTTTTAATAATTCAAGTTAATGATGCATTAAGCCATGATGGAAAGTAGTTACTAAATAAATTAGAAAGACACTTTTATTTTTTCTTTTTTATATCTATTGACTTAAAATACTGGTTTTTATATTAAGCTAGAAAAGTGTTCTTTAAGTTTAGACACTGAGTCACTAATAACTCAAAACTTTAAAAACATATCACTAAATATATATTTTTTTTTCCGTGAAACACATTTGGATCCTAAAACAGTCTATATTATGCACCAAGGAATGAGTTAATAATGTACTGGACAAAATTAATTTATAAAAATACATGAACATCAAATAATAAACTAAATTGAATAGCTTACTAAGTTAAATAGCAGTCACTAAAATTGAACATAAATATATTTCTACATAGTACAATTAACTACCCGTTTCATATTTCCACAAAGAAAGCTGGCTTTCCTTAAAGAACTACATACTTAAGGATTCTACTGAATCAAGCTTCAGCATTCAACACCTTTCTTTTTGAAAATACCCCGATGCAAAATCCTTGGAGTTTATTTTCTTCTAAAGAGGACCAATTTTAAACTAATCACAACTGATGACTTCACAAAACATGGTTATAAAGTGCCACTCAAACTTTCCATACTCCCCAAATCAGCAGATTCATAACTTGACAGGGCTACCTAAACAGTCCTGCAGTAACTGCATTTAGTAAATATTTGTATCCCAAGCACTACAAATGCTAATGACTATATTGAAAATATACATGTAAACATACCATTCACTGTGTAACAGTCTGCCAATAAACTGCGAAAACTGACACAATGTACCTATAGATGAGGTAGACATCCGCTACCCATTCGTTGTACCAGGACAGTATTTCTTTTTCTTTATATTGATTTTAAACGTGTGTATGTGTGTGTGTCAGGACAATATTTCTTTTTCTTTACACTGATTTTAAAGGCGCGCGCGCGGGCGTGTGTGTGTGTGTGTGTGTGTGTGTGTGTGTGTGTGTGTGTGTAGGTTACCGGAGAAGGAGATCCATTCTTGCAGAGGGGTCCTCTGAAGACTCCTTTAATGCCCCTGTAGTGCCCGTTGCTGAGACGTCTCGAACTGATGACCAGGTAACAAGCCATGTGGGTCCAGCCAAGAGGTGCAGAGTCTCAACTCCTCACCGGGCGATCAGCCTGGGAAATGCGGGCTGGTTTCTCAGCAGCAACCGTGACTGCCACCTCCCGAGAAGAAGCGGCCAGCTGAAAGCTGGGGACGCAGGGGCCGCGCGTCCCGGCTCCTCTCCCCGCACCGGGCTCCTGCTACCGGCAGCGGCTGCTTTGAAGGAGGCGGCGGAGGCAGCGGCAGCGGCAGCCACAGAGCACTTAGGGGACTCGGTGAGCCAGTCCACATGCTGCTCTGACGAGGTGGTTGCTTAACCGCGAGCCAGCGACATATAATTTTGAGGACAACTTCGTGGGTCTGCGAGGGAATCAGGAATTCCCCCGCCCCTTTCTTCCCGCCCCCACCTTCGCTCCCAGTGCGCGCCCCGGAGATGCTCAGGTGCGGGTCCCCACCGTGTGGCCAGGGGCTTTCGTGAGCTGGACTGTGAACTGCGGTGCTGGGGATTCGGAAGCAGCTTGTGCGGGAGGAACGACAGGGAGTCCTTGGGAGCGTCAAAACGCTGCCCTCAAAACGCTGCCCCGCTGCAGTGGTGGGGAGGGGGCGGACAGGAGAGCTAGCCGAGACCGGCGAGCCGAAGCTGAGTGCTGGGCTCTCAGCTGTGGGCTAGGGGCCGCCCGGGAGGCTAGGGAGGAGCTGAGCAGCGGGGCGAGGAGGTGACAGCTTCTGAGGCGGCGCCCGGAGGTTCTCCCGGCTGCGCGCCGAGCCGCTCCTGCATCCTGCCTTCAGCCGCCCCAAACCCCTGATTCTCCTTGCCGTGTCGCTGGACCAACTTTGCACTGTATTTGTGAGCCGGGATCCAGGATGACAGGGGAGGACCACTGCTTTGGAGATGAGCTGAAGTAGTTTTCTTTACTCTTTCCCTGCCTGCTCGCCTTCAGCATTTTCCAGCGCGCAGGCTTTAGGCGGCGTAAGCAGAAGCAACAGCTCCCCAGCAGGCTGTAAGAAAGAGCCCCGCAGCCCAGAATAGGGCAGATGAAATGCCTTACAGGAGGTTATGATGGAGGAGGAAGACAGAACACGTCTACAGGGGTAAGAAACCCAACAGGCATACGTGTGTGCGCACAATCAAGTATATAGAAATTTAGAAAGATTCACTTAAAAACCTTTCTGTAGTCTTGAAACGGCAGGGTGTTTCTTTTTGGGTTTTTTGTTTTGTTTTGTTGTTCTTTTGATTAGGATGTGTCTCTTCACAACCCCCAACATTCTTTCCCCTCACAAGCGACCTTTGGTTTGGGTTTGGGTTTGTTGTTTCATGGACATTATTTCATTGACTCTTAGGCTATCAGGAAGCAAGGTGCCCTGAGAATAAAAGATCTGTGAGAAACTTGTTTTGACAAAAAGGAGGAAGCCTTTCCAGATAGGAGAGTATGCCCTCCCCTCTGCCCTGAGGCTGACCTAAGGGGTTCTGTGAGCCTTGCTCTCCATCTGGCAATGCAGGCTGGGCAGCAGAAGCAGGGACACCTGCTTTCACTCTTCAACCTCAGCACCAGAAACGACTCAGAGGTTCAGGCCGATGCTCCCAGGCCTCTCCCCAGGCCTCTCCTCTCTCCTGCGGTGCCCCACTGGCACCCTGGCTGACTTTCAGGACCTCTCACGTATGACACAAATAGGTGAAAGGAAACACGTTATTTAGTTTTTCCTATTCAGTCAACTCATAAAACACTCATGCAAAAATATTACACTTTTGTAACTTTTCAATAAAGGCTTGACCTTTGTTTACATGATTACAATACTTTGTATCCTTAATGTTTTACTAAGAAACGCATGGAAATATTTATTATTTCAAAGGTTTTATATAGCATTTTTTGCTTTATAAACATTTTTCAAATGTTTATAACAACTAGATAGTTCTTACTATACAAAGTTAAAAAATGCAGGTTCTTTGCAAACTCCAAATAGAAAATTACTGAAATTGAGAATGCAACATAAATCCTGTAGAAATTATTTTGTATCTTGTTAGTGAGAAATTTTGAAATTAAAAAAAGATAGTGAGCAGTGATAATAAAAATATCCACATCCACCTTTCTAGTAAGTGGTGATATGTTTAACAATGTAATGTTTATTAAACTTAAAGTTATAAAATATCTCATGAAGACTGAATAATAGAACTTATGTATTGACATTAGATAAATTTCATACAAAGAAAACAATATATTTGCCAACAGTGAAATTTCAAAAATAGGTACTTTGCCAAAATATGAATAAAGTGGAATTTTTTGAGCTATAATTGATACAGTATTAATATTAGCTTCAGGTAAACAACATAATTATTTGAAAGTTATATATATGCATATATAGATATACAAAATATATGCATTGTATTTCATGTAATTTAATATATATATCACAACCACAAGTCTAGTTAACATCCATCCTCCCTTTACTAACAGAGACATTTTCTAATTCCAGTATCCAAATTTTTTCAGACAGTGAAACACTTTAAACTTACGTTAAATGAGTTTTAGATACAAGTCAGTTCTATTACAACAAACATTATGAAAAGCAAACATCATGTGCAATTTTATAAGCCCACTTATTTAAAGCAATATTTGATCTAATGAGTTTTCATTTCATGGAAGGGGATGTAAGTGGCAAAGGATATGAATTTTAGCCTGTAAC
The DNA here is from genome assembly GCA_004363575.1 of Solenodon paradoxus. Taxonomy (NCBI): domain Eukaryota; kingdom Metazoa; phylum Chordata; class Mammalia; order Eulipotyphla; family Solenodontidae; genus Solenodon; species Solenodon paradoxus. The sequence goes on along the minus strand of RJWH01000115.1, from coordinate 281,369 downwards.
TAATTTGACATTTCCATGTATTTCCAGACTCATGGTTGTGTCATAGGATTGAAACAGTGAGAAGTCTTTCATTGCTTTTATCAGCACATCCCAAATCCACTGCCTCATCTCTATAATCACTGCCCAATCTTAGTCCAAACCACCATCACCTCATTACAACATCATCCTCACTAATCTCCTTACTTCCAATGTTGCATCCATATGCAATTCATTCTATATGTATAAAACTGTGATATATTAATATAGATCATATTCAAATACTTCCTATTAAACCATCTAATGGCTTCTTATACTTAGAATAAAATACAATCTATATGCCTATTTAAAAAAAGTCACTTCCTGTCTATTTTCTTCTACATCATTCTTCTGTCTCGGCTTCTCATGGTTCCCCTCAAACACACTCAGCTTGTCTCCACTAGAGAGCCTCTATCCCAGTTGTTCCTTCTAATGGAAATATTCTTCCCTCAGCCTTGAAATGGAAATATCTTCATGTCCTGGGGGTTATTTTTAATGATCATCTGTTCAGTAAAACCTTCCTGGGCCACGTAAGCCAATGAGATCTCTCTATAGCAAGAGTCTCTCTCTTTTTTTTTTTTTTTTTTTTATTTAAGTGAATTAATAGACTTTACTTTTAGAGGTTTCAGGTTTAGAGAAAAATTAAGCATAAAGTACAGAGTTCTCATATACCCTTGCACCTCCACCCTTGACACAGTTTCCCCTACTATGGCCCCTTTATTTTTATGTGGTACATTTGTTACAATTGATGTGTCAATATTTCTAAAATATTAAGGAAAGTCTATAGTTTACATTAGTTTTCACTCTTTGTGTAGTATATTCTATGAGTTTTGACAGTTGTATAATATGTATCCACCATTACAATATCATTCACCATAGTTTCACTGCTGTTAAAATCACCTGTGCTCCAATATATCTCTCCTAGCCTCCTGAATCCTTGACAAACAATATTATCACTGTCTTTCTTTTTTGCCTTTTCAGTAATGTAATATGGCTGGAATTATACAGCATGCAGCTTTTTCAGATTGGCTTCTTTTAGCAATATGTAATTCGTTTCCTCTTTATCTTTTAGTGGCTTACTGTATCATTTATTTTTTTATTGCTAGAATAAGGGAATATTTTTACATTGTTTCTTTATGTTATAGGTTGAGATCCCCCTCTCCCCCAAAATGTTGAAGTCCGACCCCCTGAAAATGAGATCTTATTTGAAAATAGGGTCTTCACAGATGATCAAGTTAAGATGAAATAATTAAGGTGGACCCTAATTCAATATGATGACCATGTCTTTTAAAAAAAGGGAAAATTTGGACAAAACAAACACCAGAAGATTTCCAAGTGAAGACTGAAGTTATGCTACCACAAGCCAAAGGATGCAAAAGATTACCAACAAGTCACCAGCAGGGAGAGAGACATGGAACAGCTTCTCCTGTCAGAGATTGCAAAGGGAACCAAGGAACAGCTTCTCCTGTCAGAGATTGCAAAGGGAACCAATACTGACAACACCTTGATTTCAGATTTCCAGTCTCCCAAACTGTTTGACAATGAATTTCTGTTGTTGATGCAAACCAATATATGTTACTTTGTTACAACATCTGTGAGAAATTAAAATACAATGTACGACGATATGTTTATTCATTCATCTCTTGAAGGACATAACATATTGGCTGTTTCCAAGTCTTGAAAATTATTATACAACTTCTAAAAAAATTCATGAGCTAGATTTTATATGGACATAAGTTTTCAACTCGTTTAGATAAATACCAACAAATGCATTTGCTGGGTATTGTGTTTTTAGTTTTGTAAGAAAGTGCCAAAATGTCTTCCAGAGTGGCTGTGCCACGTAACATTGCCACAAATAATGGAGGGTAATTTCTGTTGCTTTATACCTTCCTCAGCATTAGTGCTGTCAGTGTTTTGTATTTTAGCCATCTAATTGGTATTTAGTGGTGTCGTACATTTTAAATTTACAATTCCCTAATAACATATAATGTGGAATATCATTTCATATGTTTATTTGTCATCTCTATATCTTCTTTGCTGAGGACATTAGTTTGCATCATTTGTCCATGTTTTAAATTGGGTTATTTTCTTATTGTTAAATTTTAAGACTTCTTTGTATATTTAGATACTACTTTATCAAATATGTTTTTTGAAAATATTTTATTCCAATGTGTGTATATTTTTAATTTCTTAATAGCATCTTTTGAAGAGTATGTATTTAATTTTAACATAATTCAATTCATCATTTGTTTTCTTTCATGGATTGTGCTTTCAGTTTTGTCCCTCAAGTTACCCGAGGTCACCTAACTTTTCTTCTATGCCATTATCTTCTGGGAGTTTTATACTTTACATTTCAGTTCAGATCTATCTTGAGTTAACTTTTGTAAAAAGTAGAAACTAATTGTCTAGATTTTATTTTATTTTTTGCATATGATGTCCAATAATCCCAGCACCACTGGTTGAAAAGACTGTCCTTTTTCTATTGAATGATTCTTTGATACTTTGTCAAGATCAGTCAACTACATTAAAGGAGTCTGTTACTGTGCTCTCTATTCTGAACCATTGACTTGTTTGTCTACTACTTTATCAATATTATACTGTCTTTATTACTAAAGAAAACCTGATTTTGTACTTCAAATTATTAAATATTTTAACATGTACTGTTTTATGTATTGACTATTTCTCATGTTTGAATAACAAGATAGCACAGAATCCCTCCATTTTATCTACTTCTGTGGTCCTAACACCTAAAGCAATAACTTGTCAATACAGAAGTTCTCAAATTATACCTGAGAAGCTAACGCATGTTTTATATTTTTACCTAAGAACACAGTCACATTATTTATGTACAATTGTGTGTATATGTGTGTATGCATGTGTATAAACACACGTGAGAAATTTTGATATTTGGCTTTTTAATCTTTTAGGGTTTTTGTGTTGTTGTTTTTTCAGATTTGTATCCTTAAAACACTGGGTCTAGGATATAATTCCCCCACAATAAACAATTTAAACTCAGTTTCTCATCCTAAATTCCATACTTTGTGACTTTGCGCCCTGCCACTTCCAAGTGAAATATTATAGAAACTACGTACTCAATAACACTACATTCTTTATTATTTGATGGTCAGATATTTGGAACTTCTAAGCATATAACACCCAAAAGTGACTGTTGTTTCTTAAACTGATTGAGCCTATCTCAACAAAAGAAGTCTGGTCAGCAGACTCAGACTTTGAAAATGGAGAAAATCGTAAAGCAGGGTTACATGCTGAGCTCCGATAGAACCAGGCTAGTGAAGTGAATCTATGATATATGTTGTCATTATGAACACCGGGGACCATGGTGGGCATCTCATGCGAGTTGATATTATAGTCTCAGGTATATAAGATCTCAAGCAGGATATTCAAAAATCCTCCTAGCATTTTAAGAGAAACTAGAAAGTAATATTTTAATATAAAGTTTCTTCATATTTAATATTGGCAACTAATAGGGTACCTTTTTAATACTGTGGAAATTTTCAGTAACACCATATTTTAAATGAAAAGGCAAACTGCACTGGGTAAAGATATAGGAAATATAGTTCTACAATAAAAACATCTAGAATAAATGAAAAACTTCGGCAAATCCATATTAAAGAACAAGTTGAAAGGTAAAAAAGGAATTTCAATGACACTTCATCAAAAAAGATTGAAATAGTCAATGAACATAAGGTGCTCAATATAATTACTCATGAGAGAAATATAAAAGTTATGAAATATTATGCTATACACCCTTCAGAATGACTGAAATTAATAAAAATAAAAGGCACAAAATGATGACAGGGACAGAGAATTCTAATTTTCTTTGGTAGTTTAAATTGGAAAAATACATTTAGGAAACTGGCAATATCTATTCAATCTACACATTACTCTATGACCCAGAAATCTAATCCTAACAAAATACCAAGAAAAATGAACATTTTTTAATTCACCAAAGATACAAATGAAATTTTTAAGTTGCTTTGTCCATAATAGCAAAAACTTGGAACTATAAAACTGTCCATCACCAAGAAAGTAGATAAATAAAATGGAATGTATTCATTAGATGGAATATTATACCACGATATAAAAGGAAAAGTGATCGCTATGTGTAATAACATTGATTGATATCACAGCCATAAAAGTGAACAAAGTATTTAAGAAACAAATGACTACACACTGTATGATTCTATTTATTCATAATTCAATAGGAGGCAGGAATAATCTATGATTACAGAAATCAGAATATTAGTTATCTCAGGTAGAAGATCTAGATTTAAATCTAGATGTAGATATAAAGAGAACTTTCATCAGTGTTCCCAATGTGATGTATCCTGACCCGGAGTGGTGGCTCAATGTATTATACACTGAAATTAATGATTCTAGAAAATGGTTGGCAACATCTCCTTCATATAACCTGTGAAAAAGTTGTTCCACAGTTTATGCAATTGTCTGTGATTATGAAAATACAAACCCAGGAAAATTCTTTGAAGAATTGTTCATAATAGACCCCAAATGGAAACAAAATTTTTGTAAACTATAGAATCAATAAAAATAAAGGTACACATATATAGTTGAATATATATCAATAAAAACAAGCAAATTGTTTTAAAGAACCACATAAATCTCACTTTCAGTTGAATAAAGGGGGCAAGATACAAATAACTATATAATGCATGATCCTACTTACACAAGATTCAAGAAACAGGCAAAAATAGTCCGTGGTTTTTGAAGTGAGGTTAATGGCTACCTTTAGGAGATAGTAAAGGAAGAGAATCTAAATTTGATTGTGGAAAGCAAATAATATTCATCATATTGTTTTCTTATTTCCTTAACATATATTGCAAAATCAATTTTAGAGTATGTAAATTTTTTTAAAAGTTAATAAAGTTCATTTTACATAAAAATTAATGAGTCCAGAGAAATTTTAAAATATTTTTCAAGTCATCCAAGTTGGGAATGGAGCTAGTCTCTCACTACCTGACTTCCTAGTGGGTTTTTTTTTTTTTTATGACCAATTAATCAAAGTTAAATAATTTACTTGTGTGTGTATGTATGTATGCATGCATACATGTCTGTATGTATATATACATCCCTTGCCTCAACCAAAGGGATGAAAGATCAGTATGTTGGTCATCTGGTATAAGCTAAAGTGATCTTTCTGCTTCATATGAACACTAATGGTCAAACTACTACTGTGGTTTCCAAAGCTTCAGTCGCGGTGCCCTTCGGCTTTATTCACCTACCTACCTAGTAGAAAGTGGATTCACAGAGGATTGTGAAGAGAATATGATAGCCATCTCCCCAGGAAAGGGTCTGGACCTGCTGCACAGATGAAAACAGAAGATGAATATAGAAGTCAAGAGCTCTTCAGCAAAGAGTTCATCATGCTCATTCCCAACCCTGGGAGCACAACGAAGGAAGTGAGGTCCTTCCACCTGCCCACCTTCAAGCTGAGCTCTCCTGCCATGGGTGCCAACCAACCAAGACTACTCCAGCTATAACCAGAACAAGATAGTAACCCAAAAACCCAGGATCTAGCTGCCTCTGCTTTTTCTGACCTGGACCTCAGTGCCAGAGAGGGAGACAGGTCTGTATTTTCTAACCCCATTAGATGTCTGCGTAAGAGATCATGATTCTTTCAATAAAATAATCATGATCCTATGACTATGAAAAGGTGTCAAACTTTTTAAATTCATGAAACAAAATAGTTTTTTAGAAAGTCTTAAGAAACTCTACACATTTTTAATAGTATTTAGTCTCCCAAACACTCCATTTACTTTTTTTCACTTTAATTGACTTATTTACTAATTACATTGTTTTCCTCATATTGACTTTTTTTCATTTTTATAGGTCTGTCCCATCTTACTCTAATATTTAGCTGAACAGAAATCAGGTGTAATTTTTAAATAAGCAAAAGCAATGTTTCAAATTGCCTAATATCTAATTAGGTATATATCTCCAAATAGTTATTCATTACTTTTGTGTCTATTCACCACTTGATTCTAACTAAAACTACAAACCCAGGGAACTTGTCAGTCCATAACAAGATGATGTTCACTGAAGAACACAAAGGAGAAATTTTGTTTTGTGTTGTGGAATAAACGCTCTATTAATTTTTATTTAGTTGATCACATTGCTTTTTTCCCATGACCCTGGGTCTTGAACCCAGGACTTGGTGATGTATCTGGAACTGCACCCAGGATGCACTAGACCTCTAAGCCATCAGGGCACACACATCACACATACCATTTTTTAATATGAATATTCATTACATATACTATTCACAGTTATATTCATTTTAGGATATTGGAATTGCATCTCAGTCTCTATTTCACACCACACCCACCATCAGACTTCCAGAGTTCAAAGGAGAAGTTTGTAGGTTACCATGTACCTGACTCCATGGTTCAGCCTCATGGACCTATACATCAATTCCTTTTATTCTAAGTCTTACAGTTTGGAGAAAATTTATACTTAACCATAGTTATTGTTTCAAAGCAGTTTCTAATAAACATACCTCACTTGACAGGCATTAGAAGTTATAGTAAATCAATGAAGAACTATTTTCACAATGTTAAATATGAAAATAATTATGAACTATCAAATGTGAAGTGCCAACTGTGCTAAAGGAGAGAGAGAGAGAGAGAGAGAGAGAGAGAGAGAGAGAGAGAGAGAGAGAGAGAGAGAGAGAGAGAGAGAGAGAGAGAGAGAGATTGTAGAGGACAGGGACAGGGAGCAGGCAGAGAGGGAGAGTGAAGAGGAGAAGGGGAGAAATTAGTGCAAGTGTAAGCATGAGTGAACATTCTTTTTTTCGTTTTTTAGAAGCATCTTTAAAATACTTAAGATGATGATATTCCCCTTAGAAATGAAGTCAGAAAGTGTTAAAAAGTGGACTGAGAGTGACTGAAGGCTGTTGTGGTCCCTAAAGCAAAAGATGCATACCTTTTTTTTTTTTTTTTTTTTTCAATAAGGGAAAGGTACAGACAATAAGCAAGTGGGCAGGCATGCAGAGAGTGAGAGAGAGAGGAAGAAGCATATTTACTTTATTTTCATTTAGTTGTCCACACTGAATGCTTCTCCATGCCTCTCCCCAGCTCCTAGGCAGGACTGGAACCCAGGGGTATGTGGCTTGCTCCTCAGGAGGCTATTGACCGAACTACTGCTCCACCAGGACTCACAAAGGTATATATATACTTTCAAGTACTGCCTCCTAGTAGATCAAATCACAAAGAGTGATGACAATTTAATAACAGTCAAGAAAACAAATAGGATACATTTGCCTTAGATTTAGATCCAATAACAAATTTTGCAAAAACACCATTAAGTCAAACAGCTATCATGTGAGGTATGAACTGACTTTAATGATTAATATTAAAAGTATTTTCCAAACTATGCCACCAAGTGAAAAAAACAGTTTAATTTTAATGGTGTGGATTAATCAAAAGTATAGCATAAAGTGATACTACCCTAATTTATCAAGCAATTAAGAGAAAATAAGTCTCCCCGTAATCAGAATTTTATAACCAATCAAACAATACTAATTCACAAATCTTCAACTGTAGAGCCCCAATCCTATTCCACACTACTTCTCCTCAAGGAAGAGTCCCAGAAGCACAGGAGATAGAGAAAGACTTCAGATGACAGAACTATAAAGAAAGAGAAATGGGTGTCCCTACTATTTACACAGCAAAATTTTTGTGTTCTCATTTCACTTTCACCAAAACTGTGGTGCCAGCTTGATAAAACAGGAGAGAGTAGGGAGCCCTCCAACAGCAAAGGCTAAGAAATATGATTCCCATCATGTCTGTTTGCACTCAGAATGCTGGGAAAATCTGGAAGGATCACAGTGAAATTCATTGTGGCTAAGACCCTTTTCTGCTTTTCTTATATCTTTGACATGTTATATTTAAGGCCAGTAACCTTTCATTTACATGCAAAGTATCTTTTACAACCTTTGCTTCTTCTGATTTCTATGTGCCACATTTAAAAAAATACTACCTTATTATATATACTTTTCAAATATAAAGTGTATCTCAGAATACTTGAAATACTATAATATCTATTCTAATCACCTGGGAGAATGATAAAACACATACAGTTTCTTAAAACCAGCAGACTGAAATTTTTCTTCTCCCTTGTATTCCCACTCTGCATATTAAAAGGCAGAATACAAAAAAAAAAAAAAATCACTATCAGAATTCATTCAAAAAAGGATGGGAAGAGGAAATATTTATGGAATGTCATCGACATGTTGGTACTTTATGTCCATTATATCATTTTATCCCTGCAACAACTGGTTTCATGTAGATAATATAAGCGTACTTTTAGAGAGATGGATACTAAAACTCAGAGAATTTAAACAGTATCTTGAAGGTTGCAGGGCTAAATGGTCAAGCTAGGATTCATGCATGTATGACTCAAAGTCTGAACACCACATTATCTATTACCCTATAAAATTCAGTCTTTAAAAATCAAAGAAGTATAAGTCACAGGACTGCCTCCTTTCATCAAGTTGAAAATTCTCAGGAGGATAAGCAGCAAGTATGGAAATTTTTACAAAATTAAAGATATGAGAATTAAATGCAATAAATGATTTTGGATTGGATACTAAGTTTTACAAATTTTATAAAGGACATTTGGGAATAATTAGAGAAATTTGAATGCAAATAATATTAGATATTATTATCATATCAAGTTAAAATATCTAGGGTGTTAGTGAAGTTATGCACAAGAATGTTTTAAGAGAATTAAGCTTAAATATTTAAGGGTGAAATGTGACAGTATCTAACATGTTCAAATAATTCAAAAGAAAACTGAGTGTCTTGTAGAGACAAAGCAAATTGTATGAAATGTTAGTAATCACTGAAGCTAAGTGAATGGTACTTATTTTATTTTTCCTGTCCATGAGGATAAATGTGTGGTTAAAGCAGCTTGCAGTTGTAAAAGTTCTCAGATATTCTCCAAAAGGAAAAAAATCACAAGAGTTGTAGTCTAAAATCAAGTTACTTGACTAGTAGAAATTCATGTATCTGTGCCAATCTTGCTCATGATAACTTCTCTTTTGCAAATTTAAGGATAAGAAACTATGGAAGAAAGAACAACTCACATTTTTATAGAGGACTAACTGAAATTTGGGGATTAAAGTTAATTTATATACTTAATGAAAGGAAGTCCTGAATATAATGCTTGGTTACAGGCAGGACAGCTATATAATTTGCAGGGTACAGCATAAAATGAAAAGGAGGTACCTCTTGTTCAAATATTAATAATTTCAAATCAATATCAGAACATTAAGCCAAATGTGGATTCTTTCACAGTGGGAAGATCCTGTATAATAACCACATAGGTTACATACCTTTCAAGTCTATCCTTAGTATAAGTAAAACTGTTGATATGCTACAATTTTCTTCTTATAATTATAGAAGTTCATAGTCACCTAATCAGAAAAAATATCATATTGAACTACTATACCTATGTCAAGAACCACAGTTGAAATAAATGAACTCTACATACTTTCATTAATATAATTTTACATTAATAGTATTTATTATACCTTATTTCATATTCCAAGTATAACCTCATATATTAATCATTAATTTCACATGACCCAGGGTTCTTATATCTTTTATGAGAGACAATATGAAAATAGTTATACCATCAATCACATAAAAAGTCCTGCACATTGGAAAATGAGTCTGATATTTACAAAAGTGTCAGTTTTCAAACTACATGAATTGAAATTGGCTGTAGAAATTTAATACTAATCTACAAGAAAACATGAATTTTCATTGTTTATTTTCACATTTTCAATTACTAATAGATGAACTAGTTTGTACTTTTTGCATATTTGCTGTCAAATTGTGTTGAACTAGATGTTTGGCTCATGATCTTGTGCAGTTTCTAGAAAGAAGTGAAAATGCAGTTATTTGTCTTAGAGAACTCATACCTGGAGTAAACAAATCACACTAGTAAACATTGATTAGTAAGTTTATCTTCTCTTTTGACATAGTTGTTTCATGTCACAAAATTTCAATTAATAGGTTATTTTGTTTTGTGAAATGTTTATCCTATCAAATAATCCTTTATTAGGATACCTTTTCATCTTCTTTACCTGTAAGACTATTTATTTAGTTACCATTAATCATGCTTCATGGAAGTCAACTGCACAGGCAAATTGCCAATACAGAAAGTTCTTAATGAAAATTTAAAACTTTTATAAAAAAAATGTTCAGTAGAAATTAGACCAAACTGGTCATAAGGTATGATATCTAATTAATTTACAGATAGTTCCATTTATTTTATTAAAAGTACATTTCCTGACAACTTGCAATATGGGGCATTCCATGTTAACCTGCCAAGCTTTGTGAGACACTATATCCAGTCTTGAAGGTATCAAGATTTCTATATTAAAGAAAACACAAAAGATAAGATCAATGCAGTTATCAGAGATGATGGCCATGCATCTGGTGATACTTTAAACAAAGCAAAATTTCTGGAACATATACGTATATTTGAATTTTGAATTAAAGGATAGTTCTTCCTATATACTATTTATTTGAATTTTATTTTAAGCAAAACATATTCATATATTTCCTTTGTATTAAACATGCTTAGCAGAAAATAGTCAAATATCTTATGATTACTCTAATAATGGAAATAGTGATGAATTGATTAGCTTTTTGTTAAAAGTACTTTTACCTAAAATCAAATTAACAAACAAAACAAAAAATAAACTTGTACATTGACAACAGAACTGAGGCTTCCAGAGCAGTATGGGTGGGGAGTAGGAACAAAAGGAGATGGGAGTCCAACTGACAGCGAAAGACCATGGGTAATTTGGTGATAAGTCGGCTTTGTTGTCAATAAATGGTGAACTTACATAACTAAATTATTTTTTTCTTTTCTTTATATACCTCTTAAAAATGTTTAGAGATAACTTTTATTTACAAAATAATATAACCCCTTAACTGCAGGTTCACTGTTCATCAAATATATGACAGCACAACATGTCCACCATGGAATTACAAAAAATTCTTCACCACTGTCCTTTGGACCCCCAACAATACTTGTTCCCACCCCCTTGAATTTTGTAATTTTAGTTCTATTGTTAATTTCCAAGTGTTGGTTTGTGTGGGGTGGCAGAGGGTTTTGTTGTTGTTTTCTGTTTTTTATTTATTAAGGCAATTTTGATTTACAAAATAACATGTCCACATATGAAGACTCCCCATTTGTAAAATATTTGTCAACACACCACACCTACCACCAAACTGCTGAAAGTCCTGCACCATTGTACAGAGGACCCCTCCACCATTTACTCCCATCTCCCCACCCCTTTCCCAACTGGTAACCTCAGATCTAATGTCGATGTTCAAGAGTTGGTTTTTGTTTTGTCTGCTCCTCTGCAGATATATGTTCCACATATGAGTGAGACCATTAGCATTTGCCTTTCTTCTTCAAACTTATTTCACTTAGCATCATCCCCTCCAGTTCCATTCAAGTCACTGCAAATGACAGGATTTCATATATTAGAGCTGTATAGTATTCCACTGTGTGTATATACATATATATATATATATATATATATATATATCACATCACATTTAGGGTGTTCATTGATAAGAAACTGTTTATTGTCATCATGTTCATTTTTTTCTGGGCATTACTGCAGAGAATACCTTTGTTCTCTTTCTCTTCTTCATTGCTTTGAAAGCATTTTTGTTGTGGTTGCTTTCCATTTTCATTTTCTTGTCTGTTTTTGCTATGGGTTTATATTTTGAGATTACTCTGTGGTTTACATAAAATTTTCTATGCTTATAACCTGTTTTAACTTGAAAGCAAGTTAGTCTTGAGTTCATTCTAATAGTCCCCATATTTAATCTCCTTTTTCCCACATTTTATGTTTTTGATGTCTTGCTGCTTTTAAGTGTGGTTTCTTCCCATGGTATAGAACTTCCTTAAATATTTCTTGTAAGGCTTGTTTTGTGGTGATGATTTCCTTTAATGTTTGTTTGTTTAGAGATCTTATCATTCCCTCAATTCTAACTGAGAAATTAGCAAGGCAGAGTATCCTTAGTTGTAAATTCTTTTCTTTAGGCCTTTTGAATGTATAATACCATTTCCTTCTGCCCTATAAAATTTCAGCTGAGAAATTCATCAACAGTCTTTTGGAGGCTTCTGGATGAGTAACTCATCTTTATAACTGTTTTTAAGGTTCTCTGTCTTTTATTTTTGTAATTTTAACAACTATGTGCTTTTGTGTAGATTTGGGTTTCTTTTGGTTGAAATTCTTTGAGTTTCCTATGTCTGGAGGTCAGTTTCTTTCTCAGCTTAGGGAATTGTTGGCTACTATTCTTTTAAATATGGTTTCTGCCCCCTTCTTGCTCTCTCTCTCTCTTCTTCAGGGATGACTATGATGTGAATGTTGTTCCTTTTAATATTATCCCTTAAGTATGATATGCTGTCTTCATTTCTTCTCACTCTTCTGTTCTCTTTACTGCTCTGCTTGTGCGCATCCACTGTCCTAATTCTAGCTCCCTGACTTGACTGGAGGCTCTTCCAGCCTACTGTTGAGTCCCTCTATTATATTATTTAGCTCAGCTAATGTGTCCATTAGCACCATCAATCCTGTTTGGAAATGCCTCTTATGTTTTCTATTTGTTGTAATTCTCTTCTTGTTCTACCATTGTTTTTGATTTCAGGGAGTTTCATTAAAATTGTTTCTTTAAGCTCTTCATTAAGTAGTTTACTTAACTCTGTCACATTCAGACTTTCCCCTGGGGTTATGATTTGGTCCATCATTTTGCATATTTTTTTCTGACCCTTCATTCTGTTCGGCATTTTGTGTTAATTTCTATGGGTTAAGATTCCCTGATAAAGGTCTTGTGTTTCAAATTGCACAGTGGAGGCCTACATGTTGGTCTAGAATGCTGGGTTTCTTTTAGTTGTGTGATCTCAGCACTCATCAGAATTGTTGAAGCTCTGCATTTTACCCTGTGTTGAGGACTAAGAGTAGCCCATAGTATTAGAGTTAAAACATGGAATGCAGCAGTTTCCCCCAAAGTCACAGGCCTGAACAACAAGGCCAAGAAGAGAGACACAAGATTTGTTGACCCATTCTTAAGCATCCATAGTCCCAGTATAGGTCACAGGAAAGAGAACAGAGAACTGGTTGTAGCAAAGCATAGGCCCCTGTGAAAATCACTCAGTCCTCTAGAGTTCCAGTGCAGCAGAGGCAGTAAACAAGTCCTGGGGTCTGGGAGTGGAAGTTCTAGGAAGTATCAAGCAAATAACAATGCTATTTAGCAGTCACCCCTGGACAATAGAAACTGCTCAATGGAGTCCTTCCAATTATCCTCCCTGATAGAGATGAAGCTTGGAGTGGTCCTTGTAGAGAACTATTCAGCTCTCTGCTTTGGTGCCATAGATTGTCTCTGGTCAACCACGGAAAGGTAGGTAGGAGCACCAACAGTTCCACACAAGTGTGCTAAGGGCAGATTGGGTGGGCAATGCTGCCGGAAGTCTTCCCTGGAATGTCAGCCCCAGTGCCCACACTGTGAGGAAGTAGTGTCTAAGTTCTCAAAAAGGCTATCCCTCTTTCCACCCCAAGCTGGGGCTTTTGGTTCAATAATTTAAAGTCAGTCAACAGGAATGGAAGCACTCACTGAGAGGGCAAGCCTTTTAGTTCTGGGGAGTATCTGTACCACTGATCTATCCCTAAGGACACTAGAGTCTCTGAACAGAGTGGTGTAATGCTGAGACAGATTGACTTCTCCTCCCACTGATGAATTTGTGTCTTTCTCTTTGTGCAAGTGCTGGCCCCCATTCCTATTCAAAGTTCATGGTTGCTAAATGGTTTTATTTTTGTTGTATCTATGAAGAGGAGTTGAATTTAAGATCCTAAGAGCCCACCATGTGGAACCAGATTTCACGTTTACTATTTTTTAAATCAAAGCTATCTCAGTAACTTAAAAAATATCTCTTTAAGACATTTCAGGAATATTGTCAACATAATTATGAAGGTCATGTGGAAGAATAAATTTAGAAGAATCTCTAAAAAGTTTTGGCACCTTTAGTGAATATCAAAATTTGTACTAAATATTTGAGTTACATGTTAGCTAACAAACAGCAGGGATATATCCTTACTGCCTAGCTACTGAGAAATGTAACTTTATAAGTATCAAAATTTGGTGCCCCCTGGTGGAACAGCGATTACATCCTTTGCCTCCCAAGGAACAAGCCACATACCCTTTCTCCTTAAAACAAAGCAAAACAAACTAATTCTATAATCTGATATATTACTTAGCATAGAACAGTAATTTTTAAAAGGCTCTAAAATATATAATGGTTCACAAACAACTAAAATATATTTTTCAGTCATCTAATTCCTAATATGAAGGTTTTTGGTCCAATCAAAAAGTAGCTCCCCTCATCTAGTAGCTAAGAGGCACAGGTTTCTTCTTTCCTGAGACTTCTTTGCTGTCTTCAGGCATCCCAGGGGAAAAATGTCATGAAGGAAGTACATCTTTTTGTTAATTATCATAATTCAGCGATGGCATAAACATCCACTCTTCTCCATTGCCTGGAAGTTAGTTCCACAGTTACAACCAACTGAAACTAGTTTCCTAGAGACCAGGAAGCTGAGAATAGAGCTTGATAGACTATTAGCCTCTGCCATGACATGTACAATTCATGAGTCTGAAAATTTACCTTTGAACTAATCCTAAAGAAATGAATGCACACATTTATAAAGATGTATGGAAAAAAACATTTAAATAATAAAAAGACTTGTGATATGTTAAAATTAAGCATATTGCACAGCTTTAAGTATGACTAAAAATATGCATTTTTACGTACACATTGTATACACACAAATGCATATACATTCATTATAGACGCATTTGTTAAATACAAAAATTTATGTTTTGATGCTGTAGATAATTTCCCAATATTTTAAAATATCAAATTATTTTAACTATTTTAATTTGGTTGAGTCTGTTAATGATAAAAACTCATTTTAAATCTAATTGCAATTTATTCTAAAAGCTTTTGAAAATGCAGAATCATTCTGAGTGACATAATTACTTATTTTACTTTCATTTACATTGAGAAAATAACTTTCTTGTCTGTCTTTCATTGGTAACTTTGAGGAAATCAGTATCTGTTTAGAGAGACAGTACACAGGGTTGGATGATGCTCTACCGTACCACAAGTATGCCCAAACTCTAATTCCAAGAACCTGTGACTCTGACCTTACTTGGAAAGAGGATTTTTACAGATATAGTCTAGTTAAGAATCTTAAAATGAGATCATCCTAGATTATTCAAGTATTCTTATAAGAGACAAAAGAGAAGAAACAGAAAAGAAGAAAGTCACACGAAGGTAAAGGCAGAGATGGGGATGCAGCCACAAATCAAAGGCTGCCAAGCACTGGCTGGAGCCACCTGAAGCCAGAAAACAGCAAGAAAGCAACGTCCCCTAGAGCCTCTGAAGAAAGTATAGCTTTATTGACACCTTGATTTCAGACTTCTGGTATGGAGAACTATGAGAGAATAAATTTCTGTCACATTCAGAGATATGATTTGTGGCATATTATTACAAAAGCCATGGAAAACAAGTATACAACTGTTATATAAATCAGATAAATCACCGCAGAAAAAGGTAGTAAGAGTCAAGAATATTTTCTTAACCCCTGGAGACATGCTTGGGGGCCCTTGAATGGAGTGAAGAAGAGGATATGGGAAATAGAATCCAGGGAGAAAGCAAATCTGGCACACATTGACAAGCAAGACCAAGGTAGGTATAAACAAGAAACTGTTAAACTAAATAACTTCATTTTACTTGGATATTATACTATTATCGGTGCTGTGCTGTTCTGAAGTTAATCTATATCTTTCATGCCTCATTCTTCATCAAAAGGTTAATTTTTTTTTTTTTTTCTTAAAAGAATGAAGCCTTAGGGGTTGAATGCCTAGGGTTTGTATTGTATTCAATAATGATAGAGAAACAGCATGGAGTGGAAAAAGCAGTGCTGGGAAGGTGAGAAAAGAGAAGGAATGGGTCACTGGGAGGAAAATCAAAACCTGGAGATTTTCAGACATGTAGTGGGGACAAGGAAACTTTTGTAGTTCGAGGGAAAAGGCTCTACTAAGAGAACTTGGATAGCAAACGAAGTGACTAAGAGACTTCTGGAAATTAAGACTGCAGAATTACACAAATAGAGGTGTGAGTCACAGAAGAAGTCAGTTTTACCAGCTAAATTTCAAGATAAAAAAAAAAAAATCATTTAAAGTCAACTCTCTGACCATCTTTTCTTTCTTTTCTTCCCCCATAATCTAATATGGATTTTCCCTGTTATGATGAGGGTAGGAGTATTCAAGTTAAATTAAACAGAATCAACATGAATGACTTGTTCCTCCACCCCAGAGTTGTTGCCATGAATAAAGTATTAAAACAGAGATCATGAGTTTGCAAAGTGAGGAAAAATAATGAAATGTCAGTCCTTAAAATATCAAAGGGGACAAGATGAAAAGGAAAGAGATGCAAGCAGAAGTAAGTCAGAATTAATAGAAGCTTGTGGAAATGGAGAGAGGTACAAAAATACAGGAGTAAAATAGTAACCAATACGTGGTAAAAATTAAATAAGTAATGAAATAAGAATAAGGTGCAGAGAATGGGGAAGAGTTCAGCAGGAAAAAGAAGTAAAGGCAAAAAGAAAACTTTGAATACAGAATACCAAATCATCATCATAAGCAGTTTATTTAAACATGAGTACTTTTAGAACCTCTATAAAATAATTTCAACTTTTTGGCTTTTAATGAGAAATGCAGTCAATTTAAATTTTAATTTTAATAACACTTTTCCAAAAATACATAAAATTTTTAACTTAGTCAAGATTGAATATATTCTAGGAAAAGTTAGGTACTTTGGAAATGCATTAATTCTCTCATGACATTTGGCTTTTGTCATAGAACTTGTTGATTGTTAAATGACTCCATTACTTAAAAGAGCTCATTTACTTCCCAAAGTGAATATTCACTCTTCTATGAGTGAATGTCTTTTATATTAGGAGGCTCCAGTTCAGGTTTTGTGGGAAGGAATGATGATAAAGTAGCACTTTGCTATTTCTATTTTGAACAGATTATTAGCCTTTTCTACTTTCAACATTAATATTGCTATTTATGTGAATTAATATAAACTCTAAAAACAAATTATTCTATGTTATGAGTTTGAAAAATGTGACTTTAGTAAACTTACAGTCATCCATTTTAGTTTTATTGTAGAGAAGTTCTTTTTAAAAAGATGAGATGTGAAGGTGATGAATATGTAATAATGTTTTCATACACTTGCCAATTTAATGTGTTTGCATAAATATTTAATACATCAATCTTTTCAAGAAGAACACTTTCTGCATTTCAATGTGTCTTTTCTTTTTCATTAGACTGGCCTATTTCTAAAGTCTCTAGAGAAAATTTTATTATTTGGTGGGTATTTTTCAAGACAGTGGTCAAACCTCTTTGTGAGTGTATGAGGAAATGCAATTTTTATTTAGATTCAATGCAAAACTATCATTAAAAGTACAAATAGATAAAAAGATACATATGATTTTAGAGTAAAATTTGCTTTAGTTCATTTGTATTATAAAAAGCATGAAAAGTATAATATGAGTAAAATATTAGGAATGATACAAATGTGTTCAAATTATTTTAAATTTTAGTCCAAAGTAAGGTTTATCGTAAAAGTTGACAGCACAATTTAAATTTTAATATGTATACAAGCAGGTGAACTTTTCCCATGAAATTTTAGTTAGTTCCATTCAAATTATAAGCTTTAGTGGGGGTTCTATTCAGCTAAATGCACTTCATCATTACACCAATCTAAATTTCATTAAAATTCTATTACTTTTCCAATATAACTTCTCAAGTCATATATATGTATATGTGCCTAATATGTGACAGGTAGTTACTCTTAACAACACTTTGCATTTCTGTTTATTTCTTTATACATGCTTTTTGAGTTCTTCTTTTTCATTTGTATGCCTGTTGTATTATAAGACCATTCCCTTTATCTCATTGTTGCTATTCTTATTTCCATTTTTCTGCATATATTTATTAGTTTATAACATTTTGAGACCACAGTCAAATTGTCTATAGAGTAAAGCTACAGACCTGATATCAACCATTGAGTATATGTCCAGGTCATTTTAAGCTACAGAATCAACTCACTCAGAGCTTTCAATTTTCCTGTAGGTCCTGAAATTAAATAAGACATAGCTGACCCTCCCAGGATTTAGTTCAGGCAAATGTGCACAACATTTGCCCTTGAGAAATCACAGGTCTGTAAGGGCTGAGCCTATCTGGGAGTAGAAGAGTATTCATACTTTCCCTTCAACAGACAAACAATTGGGAGGTTGACAGTTGATCAGCATTCAGGCTGCCATTTTCCTCAGCATCTCCTAGCAAAAGGTTTAGTTTAGTAGTTGTAGAAGTTGAAGATAACGGCAGTTCAAATGTAGACCATAATCTCGGGGAGAGAAATTTTATCTTGTTTACTATTCCTCTGTGGTTAGAAAAGAGCCTCATGCAATGTTAAGACCTTGATAGTTGATTGCAAAATAAATGAAAGGAAGACAATGATTTTTAAAGGGAAAAAAAATGACCAGTTTGTTGTTAGGAATCATTTATAAGATCAAATAATGGAATGACTCTCTAATGTGTAAAGGCGATCAGGACTGAATACTCCTAGCTCTTGGGAAGTTTGGTAAATTCTAGTACTTGGTCTTCTCTGAGAATATGTTACCAAATAAGAACAATTTCCTTTTCCTTTATATTCTGGGCACTTCAGTTTCTAATCTTCTATTCAAGAAATACTTCAGTGTAAGCTCAGAAAAAAACATATAATTAAATAAATTAACATTTTACAGAATACTTATTCCTGACAGATTTTCTGTTAAGATGAGTAAGCTGCTTTTGAACCACTTTTGAATTCAGGGGTTGGGAAAGTTCATTAAACGTAATGGGCTTTGTGTTCACTTTGGCAGCACGTATACTAAAATGTACTGATACAGAGAAGATTAACATGGCCACTGCACAAGAATGACACCCAAATTCATGAAGCATTTCATATTCTAGGACACAAGATGATGGCTGCTAGGGGAGTGGGAGGTGGAGGGAAGGAGAGAGAAAAGCAAGGTGGTGGTAGAGGACAATGGAAATCTGGTGGTGGGTGCAGTATGAAATACCCGCAGACTGAGAAGTAAGTTCAACATCTTAAAACAGTGTGGCTTTGTAAGCAAAAGAAATAATAATAAAAAATATAATGGACTTGAATGAGAGGAAACCTAAATGAGATGTAATTAATGTGATTTTGTGTAAAACATTTGGATCTCTTTACACAGAAAATTCTTTAATTTAAATTAAGCCACCTATTTTCAAATGAGCATTGTAGTTCTTTTCTGGAAATTAATGAGCACGATATTGTAGGGAGAACCCAGACATATTCATCAAAACTACACGAGCAAGCCGATCATTAGGCATTTTACATATATATGGAAAGTAGAAGAAATAAAATAATTGTATTGTATTTTTACATTTTATATTTACATTACTTATAAATTGCGAGACATAGAAACCTGAAGCATTCAAATGGTGCTCTATAAATAAGGACAGTTTACTGAAGAAACAAGTCTTAATTATTTAGTTGAAAGGCTGACAACTTTCCTATAAACTAGTCATAAATTACATAAAAATATGAACATGTAAACCAGGAATTAATATACACATTCACTGAATATAAGAGAAATTATTAGCAACCCAAATGACCATTAATATATAAAGCCCTAGTTACCAGGTTATGTGTTGAGGACCCTTGTATATAAGTGACCCCATTAAATAACTATTGTGTGTCTAAATAGCTATGGTTGTGTCTGCCTTATTCTTTGTTCTAAAATTGCCTAGTCAGTTCGGGGAAGCATATTTGTTCCCACAGCAGATCATATCCTCAGAGAAATAACACCTAAAGCTGTATTTTTTCATTTTATATCAGATGCACTAAATGCATGCCATGGATTCTGTCTTATACTCTTCTCATCTTGATCTATATCCACTCCCTAACTCATCTCATACAAACTCATGACTTCAAATATTCTCAATCTCTTGGAAAATTTCTAACTTGAATCTACAAGCCAATCCTCACTCCTGAACTGTAAGTCAAACATATTTAAATTGTGTATTTAACACCTTCAGTTAGATAACTAAGAGGCACCTTTAATTTAATCCATTTACCACTGAACTTTTCATCTTCACCATATATTTTCTTCACATAATTTCACATATCAGTAGATAATAGCTCCATTTTTACAAATCGTTCATATCAAAACATTGAAGGCATAATTGAGTTCACTCTTTTTCACAAACTATATACAACCAGTAGCAAATTTGCTCAAATATTATTCAAAAAAGGTAACAATAACCTAATCATTCTAAATAATATAATTTTGATAACCTTAATGGTTCCACCCTGTTCCAAGCCACTATCATCATCTACTTCAGCTACAAGTATCATCTCCTTCCACTTTTATCTCCGTAGAGTGTGCTCTTCACAGAGCAGTAACAGTCATACTTCTAAAACAAAAGGTAAATCATGTCATGCATCTTCCTGAAAACTTTCCATGGCTTTCCAAATACTATTTCTCAGAATGAAAAACCAATGTCCTTGCCATGGTTTATAAGATTATACAAGTTCTAACCCCAAAAGATCTCTCTCTGATCTACTCTCACCACTCCCCCTTTTATTACTTCTAGTCAATTGGCATGTTTTCTGTTTTTTAGAATACATCTAGCTGTCTTTCATTCCAGAAGTTTGTATAACCTCTGTCTATGATCTCCATTCCAGGTAGATCGATATTACAGGTCTTTGTACTTCCTTCAATTTTCTGTTAACTTATAGAGACCTGATATAAAGTAGAATATTAATAAATACTGAGATGGACAAAATAAAAAATGCTTGATAAATTCATCATCAGATAGTATATGTACTTTATATGATTCATAATTTGAGGGCAATATTTTCAATGTATAATTAAAATTTAGTAATTTTAAAACAGAAAAGTATTTTCCATGTAACTATGAAAGATACACTAGTAGTTTAATGAGTACTGTTTTGGGGGACTCTGCTCTATACCTCTTGTACATATTGTCACTTGATTTTCAAAGCAGCTCTAGGGAGTAGGTGATATATTACTCCCATTTTTCTAGCTGGGATGTTGAGGAAAACAGAAGTTAAGTAACTGACCACAAATAACAGAAAATAGAAACTGTGATTTGAATCTGTGATGATTTCAGAGCTATGTTGGTGACCACCACACTCATAACCACTACCCAGATTGTCTCTATAATTTAAGATTCGTGAGCAAAGTAAAATTCTTATGTCCATCCCAAATTTAAAGATAAAAAATGTTCCTTTCTGATGAGTTATGCTGATAATGGGGCAGATTATACATGTGTGGGAGCAAGGGTTTTATGCAAAATCTCTGTACCTTCCTCTCAAATTTGTTGTAAACTTAAAACTGTTCCAGAAATAGTCTTTGAAAAGGATAGAATTGGATGTTTAGTGGTGAACTCGATATAGTTTATGCAGACATTGATTCACAATGATACACCCTTGCAAGTTATCTGTTATCTTGATAAAAATAAAATAGAGTAGAGCCAAGACAAATTTCTTTAGAAAAAAGTATGTAGAGACCCAAATCGATTTAAAACGAGATTACAAAAGTAAAGATGAATAACCAAGATGGTTCTGAAATTCTTACGTCCTGGTGTGCATGCAATCTATATAAACCCCTGTGTGTTGAGGGTGAGCAGGATGCTTTGTAAAATGCTAGCATAAACACTCTTATCATTAGGTTATGCTACTTGCTGCAGCTGACCTTAAGAAAGGAGGATCATCCTCAGTAGGGCTGACCTAGTTAGTTGAGCCCTATTCCTGGGGAAGAAATTCAAATTCTGGAGCAGAGATATGATATACAGGAAGTTCTCATTGCTGGCTTTGAGAATAGAGGAAGTTATATGGCAAGGACTTTAGAGCACTCTCTAGGAGATGCAAACAATTCTCTAAAAAGCATCAATCCAGCGGCTGAATTTTACCAACAACTTGAATCAATTTGAAGGAGGACCCTGAGTTTCAGATGAAGACACTCAGTTGAGAATCCTGTCTGTATCTGAATTTATGGCCTACAGAACTGTGAGATCATAAATTGGTATTATGTTAAGCACTATGTTTCTAATAATTCTTTACTCAGTAACAGAAAACTAATACAGTTATATTAGTTAATAGAGTTCATTTAAATTCACTCTAAAATTTAAAAAAAACTAAATTATTTATATTTTGGTTTAAAGAAATAGTCTGCTTATTCAAAATAATATAATATAAAATAATATAACAAATATTCAAAATGCTTCAAATGTTAAAAATATAACAAGTAAAATTTTGCAATTTTTTATATCAGAAAAAGCACTAGTATCAACATTAATACAGTAGATAAAAAAGCCTCAGAAGTAACACAGATTATTTATATAAACCAAAGGATTATTATCTACATTACACCTACAAGAGCCATGCACTTCTATGTGTTGAAACAAAAATACATTCAGTGAAACATAACAAGCATGTTTGAAAGAAAGATGTTTTTTCAGATTTTTCCATACATCTTCATTAAGCTTGGATGAGGCTCACAGAGTTTGTGTGTTTAAGAGAACATAGGGGTTTGGTGGCAGCCAGAACAGATGAGAAACAGCATGGACAGAGATTATTGCTGATAATTTCTGCTTAATTTCATTTCCGCCCTTAGTTCAAGGGCAATCTTGGGGTGAGTGCACAGAGGGACAATTTCTTGTTCTTTTTCCCATATTGGACTAAAATATCTTTAAAAATTGAGTGTTCAAACTATAATCAAAATTTCAATTTTCTTTGATTTAATTTTGTGTCTTCTCTATTCTGTTTTACATAATGGTTGAAGGAAAACGATTGACTAAATATTGAATAAAATATATACAGTGCAATTGCAATTAATTTAAAACTGTCTTGTGACATTTGGCTTACTGTGAACTAGAACTACTATTATTAAATTTTTGATTGTTTAACTGAAATTAAATATTTCACCTGTTAACACTTTTAACTAGGCTGCAAACTCTATAGTGTGTCATAGGGCTGATAAAGTTTGCCAAATATCAATTCTGTAGTTAATTCAATGGAAATCTTTGGATAAAAGCATAAAGGGACACCCATTTATTCCTCTTTTCACATATTTGACTAAAGAGAGGCAATCATATTTCTCACCATTCATTTGGAGTATAATAAGTAAAGAAGTTTGCCAGCATTTACCATAGAGCAAAAGGCTTTGGATTTTGGTATTTCTGTGATCTAATAATTTCTGTACTACACAGGAACCAAAAATAAATTTAATTCTATCTAAAATGGAATTAATCCCCTTTCAAAGAGCTGAGAATAAATAAAATGATACTTACAACTGATAAACTTGCACTTGGTACTAGTACAGTCCTCATATTTTCCACTACAGGTGGCATGTGCCTAACCTATGACACTGTTTAGCAAATGTGTTAACTCAGTTTTAAATAATCAGCTTTAGACATAACAGTATCCACAGAAAAAGCTCATGATGACAAGGAGAGCTTTGGTATCTGACCAACATCGGATGACACGAATGTCATTAAAACAGACGGTTTTTCTTATTTTAGTTTATAGTACACCTAGATGAATTCAATTATTATAAAGAGAATGTCTGAAATTTACATATGCTATCCACATATTACAAAATATGCTTGGCATAAATAATAAAAAGTCACATTTTATGAGAAAGAGCATGGGATTATTTTCTTTAGGTAATACCAGATTTGCCTATAAAATGGTCAAAAAAAAATACTCACTTCCTGGAATTAGAATATTCTAAAATGATTAGCAGAAATTTCAACTCAGAATATTTTCTTTAATCCTAAACTTTCAGTCAAAGTAATCAACACATCTTTGTACCTGGCAAACAGTAAGGTTAGAGTCTGCCTGATTAAAACCATGTGTCACTGATCCTTAAATAGATAAGAATAAAACACAAGATTGCAAATATTTTACAAACATGGATAAAATTTAAGAATAGGAATTTCAATCATTTCTTCAAATTCATAAATGGTAGTGAGGCAGACCATGTTTCTCTGGCTTTTATCCTTCAAGTTAGGAGATAGAATAAAGAAATTAGTAAATCCTCAGAAGTGTATTAATAGAATTCAAATCTATGGCAAAAAGATTGTATATGTAAACAATGGCAGACCTATCCAGTAATGGCTTTAGTGACATCAATCAACTATAATTTATTAGCCTCAGTAAATCAGAGCTTTCTTCAAATTATTCAGCCCAAAATATAACCTCCAGAAAATTGTTCATAGATTAGATTTCTTATTCATTGTGACAACTGAATGTCCTATATCTATTCTTGATTCTCATAGAGAAACTTCTTAAACCCTTATGGTTGGGTGGACTCCTTGGCCAATATGAAGACTGACTCACTAAGTATAATTGTGGCTTAAACAGACAAAAGACAAGATTGTTCCTAGACCTAACGGCACACAAAATATAATACTTTAAATATTTTCACCATTCTTTAAAATTTTTTTAATGTATGCAAGTGAAATTAGCCTAGAATTATGAGTTAAATATCTGGAAGCACATAAATATTTCTTTGATAAATCTGTATAGTTATAATTTAATGACTAAGGTGATTTGAAAATATTTACATCAAATTTCATTTAATCTTGATACAACTTTATCTTTGTCTTTAGAATATTATAAGAAATAACTGATTATGCAAAAAGTAAACTTTTGAAAGCAGTCATTTAAAACTAAGTACTGGCAATGATGAGAGTCAAGTGAACCATTCAGTTCTAGCAAAAGGTTTATGCCCAAAGATTCTAGAACATTCATTTCTATGAAAAGGAATAAAATATGTTAGCCATAAATTCAGCCTTGATTCTATGCACATTATGTGTTCTAATTATAACAATCTAATTTATAAACAATACATGCTGTAGTTCTGACAGAGAAATTGTGATGAAACACAGAGTACGAATTTTAATTACATACAGTTCTAATACAGTGAGCACTGCAGCATTTCTGTCATCTTTGAAATGGTAACAGAATGAAAAAAAGTTTTTGAAATATGAGCATGAAGGTAATGAGATCAATAAATGTCAGCTAGAAAAAGTAATCACAACTCCTGAGACTCACTGACCTTTCTTCAAATTCCAGAAATAATAGAGTAGCTTGGGATGAGGAATTCTTTAACAATGAAAAACTGATACAATTATAAGAAGAAAGGGAAGCTGAGATTGCCCTATGACATCAAAAACATTGCCTATAAAGGTAATTTTGACACAATAATTTATTCCCTTGATTTTTCTTCTAAGGTCACCACCAACATAGATCACAAATCTTTGATTCTTAGAGAGATGAAATTCCATTGAAGTCTTCTGAATAATAAAATAGCTGCTTTATAAAATTTCAGTTTCCTTTGTAACATTTAGTATCCTAATAGAGGTTAATTGTGGAGTTGTTCATTTAGATACCTAAAGTAAAAGTTGTTCTATTTTGGTAGCTGTAAAAATCACTCTATCATATCTGAATATAATTTTTAAAAATTACACTTTGGAAAATGTTTGAAGGAAACTTTGGAAAGATTTAATCATCATGAAATAGCCATAATTTGAATATAAAATCAAAATATTATAAAACTTTAAATTATGATATTAAAATAGTCTAAAATTCACACAATTTTAGACAATACTGCAAAATAATTATTCTAGAGTGGAAAAGGTTAGACAGGACCAGAACAGAATAGATTGGAGTCAGTTATTCAGTTTTTTAAAATTAATATTTCATTAGTTACTCAGTTCTTAAGTTTTCAGTTATTATGGCATTTATTCTGAAAGAAGATACAAGTTGATACCACCAAAGTGGTTAAAATTTGAACAGAAAAGTCATCATCTTTCTATCCTAGCACAGAGTAAAGTTCAGGAAAATTCAGTATTTCAAAGTAAAGGCAATATCAAAGAAATAAGAAAGCCACAGATGTGGACCCAAAATTCTGCTTATACATCTTTTTTCATATATTTCACTGACTCCTGAACTATATATGCAATGGGAGAACTCAAAGCAATAGAGATAAAGATAACTTAAATGAGATTTAAGTTGCTAGTCGAAAGTTGGTTCCAACTAAATTAATTACCCACTGAAACAAATTATCAATGTACTTCTGAGAAACATAACAAAATCCAGTCACTTCACAGCATAACATTCATGATACCAAAGACACAAAAGTCACTTGACTCAAAGAATCAAGATCTAAGGAAAAACAAAAACAAAAGCATTCAACTGAAACCCATTATAAGAGGAAGTTTATGCTTTCTTAAAAGATTTATTTAAATATAAAGTTAAGCTAAAGGTAAATAGATGAAAAATACCACATAAATAGTAATAATAAGTTCTTGTGAATTTATTAATATCAGAAAACTATTACAAAACAAAGAGCAATGTCAGAGATAATCATATTTTATAACAATGGTATGGATCAGTTCATCATGAAGACAAAATCATTACAAATATGTATGTGCCTCAATAATAGAATTTCAAAATAGGTAAAGCCAAAAGCAGTAAAACGTCTTAAATTTACAGAATGATATATCTCAAACTGGGAATCAAAGCACCTGAATTCAGTCATTCATTGGTGAGCTAAACAAAGGAAATTCATAGTATCTTTCTAAGAGTTTATCTCATTTTAAAGATAAATACCCCCAATCACCAAGATGTGTTTTGATAATTGATGATGATAATGTAAGTGAAAGACTAAGACTAGCATCTTGTAACCCACTGGAACCTAAAAAACATTTATTACATTTCTATTTTCTGAAATCTTTTCTATTCCCACCAGTGCTTCAATCAAGGTGATAAATAAATACTTAACAAATAGTAAGCATTATGTTTAACAGTAACACTGCTGAACCATTTTTGGTAGAGTAGAGGAGTAGGTGACCTTTAATAGTATAATTCATAAAACAACATAAACCTTTGCATATATTCTTCATCTTAAATCCTAACCAAAAAATTTTCCTGGTCAAATTTGTCTATGAGAAGCTAACAAAAGAATATATACATTTAACATAAAATAAAATTGCAGACTTTATATTGGAGGCCTAAGCCAGAACAATTATATAGCAGAAGAAATAAAATGAATTCTTAATAGAAAAGAGGTACAACTATAACAATTTTCAGATGACATGATAATATATGCAGAACACCCTAAAACTCCATAACAAAAACTACTAGAATAATGGAATGTCCTTGTGATTTAGCGATTAAGTCCATGGCCTCTGGCTGACATAGTCCACATACATCTCAAGGACTGGGCTTCATGACCCAGAGCAAGGGAAAAACAACCAGATGAACAACTCGAGAACTGGGAATGTGGTACCACCACTTTTGTTCTTTTTCCTCATAATTGATTTGTACAATGAAAATTATAAGACTTTCTTAAAAAATAGAGGAAAATACAAAGAGATGAAAAGATATTCCATGCTCATTGTTGGGAACAATTTACATTGTCAAAATGGCTATCTTACCTAAAGCAATATACAGGTTTAATGCAATCCCCATCAAAATTCTACTGCATATTTTCAAGGAAATGGAAAAAAATATGGAATCACTTAGAATAAAGAAGGCACTATGTTCCCTGGCATCTTTCTTAGAGAAGTCTTTGGGGAGTTAACTCTAGTGGCAAGGAAAACAAAACCAAATGTACACATTAGATGTTAAACTAAAAATCTTCTGCAGAGCAGATGAAATTATAACAAAGCAAAAAGTTATCTTACTAACTATGAGAATATATCTGTGCATCGTACATCTGATAAGGGCTTGATATCCAAAATATATAAAGCACTCAGAAAACTCAACAATGACAAAAAACCCAATCAAAAGTGGATAGAAGAATTTAATAGACATTTTTCCAAAGAGTACATGCAGATAGTCAACGGGCACTTGAAAGACGTGCTTCTTCACTTGTTATTAGGGAAATACAAATCAAAACAATGAAATATCACCTCACATATGTGACAATGGCTATTATCCATAAGACCAGAAACAGCAAATGTTGGTGAGGACAACAAGAATTGGAACCCTTTTGCTGTACTGATAAGACTGTAAGTTAGTGCGAACTTTATGGAAAGCAGTTTGAGATTCCTCCAAAAATTGAGAAGAGAAATCCAAAGAATTCTGCCATCCCACTTATGGGTATTTATCCCCAAACACAAAAACCTGTAGACTTATTTGTACCCCTTGTTTGTTGAAGAATTATTTATAATAGACAATAATTGAAAACTACTTAAGTGTTCATTTTCAGATGGATGGATAAAGAAGACATAGTATATATATACAACAGAATACTACACAGCCCTAAAAAGATAAAATCTGTCATTTGCAACAACAAGAATGGAACTAGAGGGGATTATATTAAATGAAATTAGTCTGAAAGAGAAAGATAAATACTGGGTGATCTCACTCATAAGTGGAATATAAAGAAACAAAGCAAATGAATATACAAAGAAAAACTTACCCTTGGACATTGACAATAGTATTGAATTACCAAAAGCAAAGGGGGTACAGCATGGGAGCAAGTGGTGATGTAGGTCCAATGGACTGTGGTGAAGGACTTTGGTAATTTGGTATTTGGGTGAGGTGTGTTGTCATATATTTGAGTGGTGAACCTACACATATGGGTTTATATTATTTTACAAATCAAAATTACCTCAATAAATATTCCCCCCCACAAAAAAATTTACAGGCCCTGAAAAATAGGTAGAACCTGTCAGGGTTGATAATCAAACTAGTAAGCAAACATTTTATAAAGCATATTATCAGAAAGCAAAATCACTGTAGAATTTATCTGTTATATTATTTAGAGTCAACACTGAGTTGTTAATTTAAAAAAAGTGAACTTTTGGCAACTAAAATACATAAATAATGAATATTATAGTATCAAAATGTATTACAAATGTGATAGGGGACCCATATAATTGGGATGATAGCAACTGAATAACTCCAGGAGAAATGCCATCTGAAAGAATATAAAGTTCACTGCACTGGTATCATCACATTTAAAAGGTAAAAGAATAATCAGGTATTGATGTCCAAAAAGCTCAATAATTACCATATTTTATTTTTTAACTTATGTATCAATGAGTAATTGATGATCATATGTATTACATGTTCATTCTAAATTATTATTTTGTTCTCTTAATAGATTCCCAAGCTGTAGAATTGAGTCTATTATTGATTTATCTGATTCTCTGACTTGAGTGGCCCTCTACCTGAAAACAGTAAGCAGAAGTCTGATTCTCAGATTGGTCAAGAACTGAAAACTTCTCTTTTTTCTAGGGGTGCTATATATGACAGCTACATGTACCAAATTGTTGATAATAGAAGGTAGTCATATCTAAAGTCATATCTGATATTTCCTACACGAGTGAAGTGATAAAAATTGAACATTAATGACAAGATACTAAGGCTTGCATGTCAATTAAATGTTCCTGGTCTTTCTAGAAATTTAAAAGTTTTCATAAGTCAATCTCTACTTTCCTAAGGAAAAGATAATTACCTGACATATATACAACCTCTGAAAGACCTAAGGAAAGAAACACATACAACAACCTGTCATACTCTGATTTCTTGATAGGTCAAATTTCACTCCCAGTGGTTTACATTCCTGAGCATATTACCACATGCTGCTATAAGTAGAAAATAATATTAACTTCAGTAATAACTCAGGTTCTGTCCGTAACTTTATAGAAAATCCAACCCATTTCAACTTTCTTATTAATTTGAGTTACTAATTGGGAAAATTATAATTCTACCATGAGTAATATATAGAGAGAGAGATAGATTATAATTGATACTAATTAAAGTAATGAATGGTAATGCATGTTACTACTAATGATTTATCTTCTCAGTTAAAAATGCATGCTCAGGTGAACAATAATAATCAAAATAAGAATACAGTTCAGTCCTTCATGCCTAGATTGTGCATATTTCATATAGCAGCAAGATAAAATAGTCTTTGAAAATAGTCAATGGATTTAAGTCTAACATACATAGGTCATTGTGGTTTTATGCATCAGATATAGATCCAACACTACAAAATAAATGTCTTTAGAGATACTCATGTAAGGACCATAATGCAATGCCACTCATCTGCTAAACTATGAATTAAAGAGTATAATCCTAAATGTAGCCAACTTTATAATTCTGTTTGAGTCTAAAAGTTCCAAGAGATTCACTTGATCCTGTTAATATGGCTATTAGAAATTTCATCAAAATGGCACTAATAGAACACTCTAAGAGTAAGCATAGCTTGGGTGGCTTTGCTTGAGTGTAAATATCACAGCAACAAGAGAAAGCAGGGGAGCCCCAGGAAAGAAGCAAGAAGTCAGGCACACATTGATCCACCAGCACTCCAGCCAAGGAGCAGTCAAGAGCCCAGCAAATGCTGGCTCAAGTGATGCAGAGACCTGTGAGCTGAGTGACTACATCTACCTCTGCATGACTGACCCTGCTTGCAGCTGAGCTGAGCAACTCAGCTCACCAGTGTGGAGCGATCCTGCACAGGGATATCACACAGCTTACAACTGTATCACTGTCTGCAACAGTCCATAGCTGTATTGCCTAAGAAGTAAACAATAAAGAAAAAAAAAAAGAAAACCTCAGCATCAAATAAAGACAGAGGAGGTGAGGTATGCCAAAACACAAATTTCAAAAAATCAAAATACAAATGACTGAAAAAGAAGACACCAGGTGCTCCCCAGAGAAGAAATTGAATGACATTGAATGGGACAACCTAAGAGATAATTCAGAGCCATCGTTATAAAAACGATAAAAAGCTGGATGATCCGTAGGATACACACAAATGCAAATCCACTGCCTCAGCAAAGGAGTGATAAATTATAAGGACTGCTTCACCAAAGATATTGAGACTATGAAGAAAAACAGAACAACCACAACTGTTAGATATGAAAAATACAATCAATGAATTGAAGATAAACATGAAAAGTATCACAAACAGGCTCAATCTTTCCGAGGAATGAATTTTGGAAGTCAAAGACGAAAATATTAGAGAACTCATACAATTGTGGAGTCAAACAAGATGAAGGAAAAATGAAGAAATCCTGTGAGAAATATTAATTTTCATGAGAATAACAAATATAAAAATTAATGGCATCCCCAAGGTGAGGAGGGGAAGAAAAGAGCTGAAAATGCACTTAAAAAATAACAGAAAACTTCCCACATCTGTCACAAAAACTAACCATGGAAATTCAAGAAGCTGATAGAGCATCCAGTTTCTCAAATGCAAAAAGACCTACATCAAGACACATCATAGTAAAACCAGCAAAAGTCAGTGATAAAGAAAATATACTAAGGGCTTCAAGAGGAAAGAGAAACATAACTTACATTGATATACCCATCAGGCTATTTTTACACTTCTTAGCAGAAACCTTACCGGACAGGAGAAAATGGAATGACATATTCAGAATACTAAAAGACAGAAACTACCTGAAACGAGTGTAAATATCAGGCAACCTAAGGGGCAGATTCTGTATCAAGTTAATAAGAACTCCATAGGTATTAGTAACATTCTCGAAGAAAAGGACTGGATCATAAGACACTTACAGAGCAGTTTAGACAATCTGCAGGAAGTACCATAAACAGGGAAATTTATATAAGATATAGCATATTACACACATAGATAAAATGCTATAATTGCCATTTAACAATATGGAGAAAGAGATGAAAGGGGGCTGAAAAACTTGTCTAATTTCACACAGTGAGGCAATTACAAAGCTGAAACCATAGCCCACAGGACAGAAAATTTACAGCTTTCAAATATCTGACATATATCTGTCATGGTATATAATAGTTACTTCATGCTGAGCTGCCATTTTGTTCTTATTGGGATACAATTTTAAAAATTTGCCAAATGCATTACAGTCTTTGGATTTTCATAAATACAGAAATACTAGATATGTGCATTCAACAGTCAACACAGCACTTTTCTCCTATGTTCCCATTGCTTTTATTTTGGACAAGTGATATATTTTTTACTACAGATGAGGCCTTAAATGAAGCAAAATGCACACATTTTCCTTTGATACTTTAGTTCAAGTAACATTAGGCATATATAATTACTCAAAAAATGCTATTTTTGCACATTTTCCAGTATATGCTCTCTTAACATTTGCCTGAAAAATAACTCTATACAGCATTTCATATTTCAAAAATGAAAGTTCTTTTGTTTAGAAAGTCAACCTATGTAGTCTTTTACCTCTAATTAAAATGGTTCAAGCACTTAGATTTAGAACTGAATTATGATACTCTCACATTCTAAATCCAATTTTTCCTAATGTTTTAATTCAATACATTTCAAAAATAGTTTAAGCAGTCATAGTAAATTTATAAAGTATAAGGAAAAGTTAACTTACTTATTACTGTACCAGCATTTTGTTCAATGATTAGGTCATTTTAGACTTAAAAACAAGACTTCATATGCTTTATCCTTATACATTCATTCACTAGTCAATAGAGAGTATCATTATAGTACCTCTTCTTTCAGTTAGTACCCTGAAGAAAATTATTTCAATATTTTAATCCTGCCTGATACAGAAAATAACAATACAGTTATGCAAAACAGAAATTCACTGACTACTTTAAAAAATCACTTTGATAAAGGTATAGAAGCATCAGTTCATTTTGTATTTATCAATATCATCTTAAAATATATTTTGATTACCATACATATTTATAATTATAATTTACATGTTGACTATGTAATCCTGATTCTTGAAAAGTTATAATTGACTTGATAAATCTGAAAATCAAGTTTATGCCTTGAGAAATACTTGATAGGCAATTAATGATGCAAATATTTTACACATAGATGATAGAAATATCTTCAGTATTTTACAAGCCATTAGTGATGTCTGAACTATTTGGAAATCATTATATGACAAATTAATATATACCTTTTTTTTTGAGTTATTTGGTATTTATTTTCCTACAATTAGGCAAATGCTCATTATGGCTGACCTGTAAAGTGTATCTACTTTTCTTTCTTACACAAAACATTTTAATGAACTTATATTTTATCACTACTCATCCCTAGACAATGCCTCAATTATACCTCTTCAGCATATTTAAAAACATCAGGAATCTTAACAATTCTGTCTTCACAAACGTCTCTTTGACTTGCTCAATCTGATCAAATTGTTCTGTAATTATCTTCCTCATATAGTCCTTCATTCTCTCGAGACCCAGACTGAGAACAAGTACATGTCTACAGTCTAATGAAATACAAGTATAGAAGTAAATTATGTATTACTATGTTACATAATTATATCAATATTGCCTATTACCAGTAGGTCAAGAAATTCAACAAATTTCTGGGAAGTGAAATGCATATTGGAGCATTTCTATTCATAAAAACAGAAGCAAGAGAATAAAATATATCAGAACCACAGGGCTAGTGTGGCTCAGTGTGTTTAATGAAATCTCAAAGTATCAGATGTAATGAAGGTGAGGGTAATTTGTGGGTCTGAAAACAGTGAAACTAACTGAAGACCTGTGTCGTGAACAACCATGGCAAATACCCCTCAATATTCTCCTCTATTCCAACTCAGAACATCTGTGTATTGATTAACCCTACCCTTATCCCAAACCTAAATAGCTTCCTCTAAAGAAATTAAGAAAGTTCATGTAAATATAAGTTCTGCAAAATAATATTCTCCTCATTCTCATATTTGAGGGTCTGTAATCTAATCTCCAATTCCCTAGTTTTTCATTGTGTATCATGCCAGTATAGGAAACAGAAACAATTCTGGGTTGCTTATTTAAACACCACAGGAGTAAATCAAGGGAAGCGGTGATTTTCAAATCAGTGACAGTGACAGATCAGTCAGATCTACAATTAGCCTTTAAAGATGACTCTCAGAAGAGCCTAGAACTGGTCCATAAGAATTGTTGCTGCTTCTGCAAGAAGAACTGCAAAAAATATTGAGCTCATAAGCATACATATCAGAAAACCTATCAGGAAAAGGCTGCTGCCTAGATTCTGACAACCAGAAATCTGGAAATTGGAGGTTGGACTATTCTTGAGAGGCGCATCTACAACACTTTATTTTGCTACCAGAAAACAATCAAAAGCCTGAAGGAAGGAATTTTGTTTTCAATATGCATAACTTAATTCACTCCCAGAGTATTGGCTGCAGGTAGTCTAAAGGAATACATACATTGCTTCTAGCTTGCCAGCCAGTGTTAAAAAACAAGATCCATTCAGAAGTGGATCCTCATCATGAAAGCAACTAAACCACAATCACTAAATTTACTACCAAAGAAGAGTCTTAACACTTTGGTATTCTTTGTCTTACCCTGCAGAGACAGCTGTCAGCCAGAATACCAATCAGAGCAGAGACCTGAAAGGAAAACACAACTATTTATACAATAGCAAAGAAGCCCAGAGAGCCTAATCATTCAGGAAAACCAAAGATCATTAGACCTAAGAGGAGAACCAACATGAAAGAGAACCATGAGTATAAGCAGTAAATTTAACATCCCTCAAAAAGCAGAAGATAAAACTCTAACATGATCAGAGAGTTTAAATAAAGCTGAAATTATTGAGAAAAGTGTAAACTAGAATGTGAAAATATTCTTAGATATTTATAATAAAATTGTTTAAACAGCATAAAAATTTAATTTTTAGAGAAGAAAATAGGGATAGAAAATATGAATGAAATGAAAACAAATACAAGAAATAAATCCTTCAAATAGCAGCAACTGCAGAATAAAAGAACAATTAAAAGGCAACCACTCGAATAATATCTAGTCCCAACTACAGCACAAGGATAGAGGGCCTCAAGAAAGAGAAAATTTTGGGAAAAGGACAGCTTTACATACCAGGTCATATAATAATATGAAAGGTGGAAAACTCAAGAAACTGGAAACATTTCTCCTGAGAGCAACCCAGGGATGGTAACATTGTTCCTATGGAACAGAAATCTAATCCTAGCACACTATTTGATAATGAACATAACACTATAAATTCTGTCTGTTGATTCTTCACATTTAGTCAATCTGAACTCACGCAGTTTTTAAATGTCATCTCTAACATATAAAATATATGTAGGCCACATAAAATACAGTTACAAGGTGAGTTTAAGCCATAGGCCCCAACCAGCAACCACTATAGAAGACTGCCACTACAGAAATTCTGAGATGGCGGTTTTTAAGTCAAAGGTTTTCAAAGATTGTACTTGAAATATTTGTAGCCATTATCACATTTGACCCTGAGAGAAAGGGTGGGAGAGGGAGTAGGGGTGAGGGGGAATCATGGTTGTAGTTTCAGAAAAATAATGCAAGTGTAATTTCAGAAAAATAATGCAAATGTCAACATATATCATGGTATTTGTAAAAATAGGGCTATAGTAGATTGACGATGGAAAGCAAAGGGAAGAGAAAGGTAAAGGAAAAAGTAGAAACATTTGTGTCCTTATTCTGTGAAGTCAAGAGATGCTATAGGTAGTTGAGAGCTCCCACAAAAAATTAGAAGTGTAAACACGGCATTAGAATTGCAGAGGAGATCAATAGAATTCAAAATAATAATTAAACTATAAATATTTGAGAGGAAAAAGTGAGCTGACTCCTCATCTTTCAGAAAAGCAGTCAATAAATGTTTATTAAACACCTACTCTGTGCTGGCACAGTGCCAGATGCTGAGGACACAACAATGTGCATATGAGGGCAGGCGGATATTGATGCTTGAAATTCATCTCATTATTGTTCACTTTCTCCTCTGCCGAGAACATTTTTATTTCTAGCAAATATCTATCTCTTCAATACAAATCCATGCTTAAAAGCATGGAAGATGATCATGATGGAAGAAACAGAGGTAAAAATATATAATCTAGAGCTTTGGGAATAATCACTAGGAAAACATCAAAACGGAAAACTGAACAGAGTTGCCTGTGTGTAATAGTATTGATGATAGAAAGAAGGGGAGAAGGAGACTGCTCCTTTGCTTTACTCTTTGTACTTCTTAATAGGCCTCCTTGGTGGAAACTGATATGTGATCCTTTCTGTGACAGATTTGTTGCCCTGGCTGACAGAAGTGACAGTCTTTGTCAGTCCATTCATTATTTGTCTCAACTGCTGAAAAGTCATTTCTCTCATAGCAATATACACCACAGGTATCCCATATTTAATAAATGACTGATTCTGAACTGGAACTTGGCTATTTCAACCCAGTTTGAGACTGATAAGGGCTATTCTAGTTCTTGAGAGTCCCTTGATATTGTCATTGGACTGCCATTGTAGTTTGACTTCTTGAGTTCATTTTTTCTTTCTTCCATTTCCTTCAAAATGGGTCAACCCAAGGATGTTCAGTAATTAACGATCTCCAGACTAAGCTCTATCTCAGAATCCACTTCTCAGAAAACCCGAAATGTGGCAACAATTGCATGCAAGTATAATATTGATAAACGTAAGTGCAAATGCTAGAAAAGTACCAGTGATGCTTTACCTGACGTAATACAAAACAAATGCAAATTATCTCAATAAAATAGGAAAATCACAATAGAATCCATTTTCATTAATATAGGTTTCTCCTATTTCAGTCCACTATTCTCTTATTTTTGTAATTTTACCAAGAGTGAGCTTCTTCCTACCTAGTATCTAGTCCCAAACAAAAAAAGCAGTGCTTTTTTTGAGTCCACATAAAATATTGCCAGTTGTTTATCACTATGTGTTAACTTTCTAATGTAAATAAACTGTAATCTTGACAATACTTTCATCAAAGCAAAATATTATTACTAGTTGGGAAAAAACACATTCCAGTTATGAAATTCATTGACTACTAAGTGGATATGTAACTTTACCACCAAATTATAGTAAATTTTATTTATTGTCCTATCAAAAAGATGATTCCTGGCTTGTAAAATCATAATAAATAATGGTGATCTCATTGGTATAAGAGACAGTGAGATGTCCTTATTAAAAATGCTGATAGTTTGTTACAGATAATAATAACTTGATTTTATTATTTACATAGGTATCACTTTACTAGCCTTTATTTTTAGAAACACTGCCATTAAAAATAATACTTTTTGAATCTACCTTCTTCAAAACTCTTGTTTGAAATGTTTAAAGCTTACCTCTGCAAAGTCAGGGATTTCAGACCCAATATTGATATATATGATTCCTAAATAGTTTATATAAGGTATGATTTTTAAAGCAAAAATTAATGAGCAAATTAATGAATAAACTAACTTCACCTTTCATCCAATAGTATCCACTTAAAGCATATACTGACCTCTTGCTATTTTCCCACCATATTGGAAGTTCCAGGTATGCCAATTCCTTATAGTTCTTGGAAACTCCAAGTCTCTGATTCTCAATAATTAAGTTTATAAATATTTATTAAATACCTACTCTGCACCAAGATTATCCCACAGGCTGAGGATACCATGCTGCATAGGTGATGGAAGGACCAATATTTAAAATACGTTTCTTTGTTGTTCACCATCTCTCCTCTATCTGGAATGCTTTATTAGTTATTTTCTGACAAACTTGTAATGCTACAACTCAAATCCACGGTTAAGAGCATAGAGTCTCTCTGTGTATCCAAAGTTCCTCTTCCTCTTGGGACTCCAGCCCTTTAGGGTATATTACAGTGTAACCTGAAGACTTAACTTAATAATATATTTATATACCTTATCTTCAAATATAGTTACCTTCTGAGGTACTGATGTTTAAGACCTGAATCAATGAATTTGAGGACACAGTTCCACCTATATAGCTTGTTATGGATACACCAACTCACAGAGATGGATTAGGTATGACAAGTTTTATTACCGTCTTGTCCAAGGATCCCAGAGGAAAAGAAAGGAAAGGATTTTTAGCCAAAGTGAGGGAGATAATGGAACAGTCTTTGGTCACTGCAAAATAATTTGAAATACACCAACCATAAAGAAGGGCTTATTGATAGTCTAATGATTGATCTGCCAAATTTATAAAGAAAGAATGGAATTTCTCTCAGTAGTTATCAAAAAGTCTAACTGCAGAACAAAGAAGAAATGCATCCTAATGCCTCAATGATGATTGCAACAAGTCAATATTCTTCTTATAGACAGCATTGCTTCTTTCCAGAGTCATCAGGCAATGCATAAGAGAATAATATTTGTGGTTTCCACATACTCAGAGTCTGGAAATTCCTGGTTAAAATAAATATGCCATTACTTTAAAAAATACACTTATGTTTCTAAGAATGAACAATTATGAAAGTGTCATATCAGGTGTCACTATCAATTGTCATTTTCTGTGGAAACTTAGGCATCAGTAAAAGGATATTGTTACACAGAAGCTATAAGACATGATTAAGACTCCAGAATCTGACTCCAAAGTTGTTGCCTCCACGTAAACATTAATGCTTACTAGCTGGGTAACTTTGGGCAGTCTTCTTGACCTCTGCATCTCATTATCACCCTATCTAAAATGGAAATAATAAGGGATAAGGAGAGTCCTTAGGATAACCTGAATTAAGGTGTGTAAAGTGTTAATAATATTGTAATGTAAAACAGGCACTCTGATCCATTAGAGCCCAGCAATAAAGCCACACCTATATCAATAGTTGATCTATGACAAAGATGCCAAGAACATAACATGGAGTAGGGAAATTCTATTTAACAAATGGTGGTGAGAAAACTGGAAAGATGTCTGTAAAAAAAAGAAAGAAAGAAAATAAACTAGATTATTAATTATCCCCACACACAAGTTATCTCAAGATGGATCAAAACCTGTAGGTAAGAACCAAAATCATGAAACACCTAGAAGACAATGTGGGAAAAACACTCCATGACCTCACCCTCAAAGAAATCTTTGGGGAAAGGAACAGCCATGGCAAAAGAGACCAAAGTAGAACTAAGTATTAAACTGAAGAGCATCTACAAGCAAGAGCAGTACAGTTCACAATAGTGAAGAATGGAAACAAACTAAATGCTTATCAAAGGATGACTGGATACAGAAGCTGTGGAATATATACACAATTGAATTCTATGTAATTACTAAAAAAAAAAGGAATGCAATTTAGCCCTTTGCAACAATTTGGATGGAAATGGAAGGGATCATGTTAAGTGAAACAAATCAGAAAGAAGAAGAAAAATACAGGATGGTTTTGCTCATACGTGGAATGCAATGAAATGAAACAAATAAAGAGATAAAGGTCAGCAAAAACTCTCAGGACACAGATGATGGCTGCCAGGGAGGGGCAGGAGGGAGGAGGGGAGAGAAGGCGGGAAAGGTGGCGGGAAAGGACACTGGAACTCTGGTGGTGGGTGTAGTGTGAAATATAGATTGAGATACAATGTTAGTATTCAAAAATGAATGTAGCACTGTGAACAAAAGAGATAATAAATACCAGTAATTTTTTAAAAGAATATTGTAATGCTACCAAGAAACCAGAGTGAAACATTCAGTCTCCATAGTAGGAAGGACAATTCCAAAATGTCTATTGCCAAACACAGAAAATGAAAATACAGGATGCTTGGCTAAATTTTATCATCAGATAAACAATGAGCATTTTAAGTATAAGCATATCCCAAATATTGTGTGAATATTCTTTCACAAAAATGTACTGTCTATCTCAAATTCAGACTAGCTGGACATTCTTTATTTTATCTGGCTACCCCAAGAAACATTGAGTAACACTGAGAAGTAATACTAGAGAGCACTATACTTGACTGTCATAGGTATTTAATACTGATGACTGGGTGAATGATTTGGCCTACTCAAGGAGCTAGAATATAAAGAACTTTGATAGAAATGGAATTTGAGTGACTTGAAACATTAGGAAAACTAAGTACCTACTTAATATTTGCATAGAAAAATGAATTGCTAAGCCTTATGAATGTGGCAACTAAATTATAAATTCAGCAGTTTATAACATTTAGAAGGAATCAATAAAGTTTTATGTACGAAAAGTTAGTGAATGATTAAAAAAAAACAAAAATATTTGAATGGATAAAATATTTTTGAATAGTAAATTAGAAAAGATGGGTGAAATGAAAGAGATCATGGATTCAGGGAGATAAATCAGAAGTAATTTGTAGTGATCCGTATGAAGAAGTTGAAAAACAATTTAGAATATATGGAGGAGAAATGGAGAAGAGAGAGAAGATTCTAATAAGTTTTCAAGACAAAAGTCTTAAGATTGGGGGACAGCGTACACAGTTTCTAACATCATCTAGCTCTGAGCACACCTCAGAAATAGCTTGGTTCAGGTGCATCAATCTTTTTGTAAAGTATATTCAAGGGGAACAAACATGTCACAAGAATCCATCAAGGTTTTCCAATATGAGGAGTATAACCACAATAATAAAAAAAAGAGGTGTTACTGTTGCTTGCTTTTATTTAAACACAAGAGAAAAGTTTAATAATAATCTTGACTAAATAGTCATTACATAATGAAAAATCACATTGTCTCCAAAAGCACTTCTAAAAGTAAAGGATATATATATGCAACTGGTTGAGAATCTCAATGTAAATGGAATCCATCTAAGATTGTTGTGCCAATCTCCTGATCTCTACATAAATCAGAAAACTTTTAAACATTTTCTATACTAAATATGAAAGAAGACTATATAATTCTTATTATTCAAATTGGCAAATCACAAAATGTTTTCACTCCTAACAGGGACACATTATTTTACTTATTGTTGCTATATTATCACAACTGCTAATGCATAAGCCAACAACAACAAAAATGAAAGTAACTGAAAGGAAGTAAATTCATAAACTTTGTTTCTATAAATGAAGAATGCCCTTCATAAGCACAGAGTGGTGCTAAATTTCTCAAGTTGGTCCAGAATTGTTGGGAACATTTCTTTAAACTTTATACTTAAGAAAAATCTGCAGTAGAATCATTCTTTATTATTTTATTAAAAATAAGCATTATCAGTATGATTGAAAATTTTAGAATACAAGGAGAAAGTACAGTGGTTTACACCCTTTAATATTTGATGGTCTTTGCATATCACAAAATAATTTTTAAAGCACTGTTCTATAATTTTTAAATGTATTTATTTCAAAAGAAATGTAATTATTTATTCTGATGCAATTAATCCTAGGTCAAATTTGTGAATTCTAGTCGATCTCATTAGTATAGATAGCACAAGTTTTTTTTCTGTAATTCAGAAGGGTACAGAAGTTTCAAAAGTGAACTTTGAAATTTTCTCTATGAAGATCCTAACTGGAAAATAAGATCTCAAATAAAACACATTCTGTTGTATGGTATAAAAGTAATCATGTTACAATCACCCAAATGATCAGGTCTTGTGCTTTACACAGTCCAGGCTTTCAAGCCCTCTCTTTAACACTTTTGTCAAAGAATGGTGTTCAGTCACTATCATATATTTAGAAATCTTGTTTTATATTTTGTGAATAGACTATATCTAGCACTGTAGAAGAATAATTACAATAAGCACAGAAAGAATGACAGCAGCTAACCAAATACAGATGCAAACAAAAGCATATAAACTACAACTTCTTCCTCAAAATGAAGGCAAATTAAAATTGCATAATGAATGAAAAATTAAACTAGTGGTGAAATTAACATAATATATACAGAGATGTCTTTAGTAAGATATACACCTTAAACCTATGTAATGTTAGGATGAAATGCTCCTTCAATAAAAATAATTAAATATTTTAAATTATAATTAAATAAAAATCCCTAGCAGTGCTTTAGAAGTGTAAAGTTTGAATCCAATCTATATTCTATGATGAAATCAAATATTGGTCAGTAGCAAAAATAATCTTAGCAATATACAAATTAATAGCTAAATATCAAAATAATACAAAGAAAAAACATTTTAGACCCTTACTCTTGTTATAATCTTATACTTAAAAGAATCCCCCAAATTGTCCAGTCCCTTCAAAAATGATTGACAATGTTGTTACAAATGATTCAAATGGTATTACTAGCAACAAACTAAACTTTGTGCTTATTCATTATATATTTATAAAACCATAGTTCATTATTCTAGGAAATATATTAAGTACAGTAATACAAGCATACTAATATAAATATATTAGGTATGGCACATTAACAAATTTCTAATGTGGTTTCAAGAAGCTATTAACAATAGGATTGTATAGAAAGAGCACACATGACAGTGGTCATGACTGTCCTGATACAAGTGCAGTGCTTTATGTTTACTTTTACAAAGTGCAGTTCTTACACAGTCTGTGATAAAGTAGAATTCATTATCTAAATTTATGTCTTCCTAAATCAAATAACTTATCTTGCAATGGAAATATTAGGTTTCAATGATATTAAGAATGACAATCAAACATAATTTGCCACAGGAGAACACAAATAAATACCTGAGTCATCTTCAGGTGAAAAAAACAAGGCAATATTCAAAATTAGTTTAAATCTGAGTCATAAGACTTGTTTCAAATGAATGTATAGTCTCTTAGGGAAAACTATTTATAGCCAAATAGCTCTAGAGAAAATAATTAAAAGCATAACAGAGGGCTAGAGCATAAAATAATAGTTCAGCAAAGGGAGAGATAATGTCCCATTAAAGAATCTGCCACATTCCATAAACAAGAAAATATTTTAACCTTTCAAAATCTGTGCCCCCTAGAGTGTAATGACCTGCCTCACAGATTCTAGGCTGGGCTCCAGAGAACAGGGGTGAGGGAGAACAATTCCCCCCAACCCAGTTTTAAAGGAGCACACAGAGGGTGAAAGGCAATCTTGCTCCTGATCTAGGAGGTGGGGAAGCAGAGCAGTGATAACCACACAAAGTTGCTACAGAAGCTGCAAGGGTTTATGAGACAAAGACCTAACTGCCAGCTCCTGCCCCTGTACTGGAGACATCTGGTAGTGAGTGAATACCAAACCCAGGGACTCAAGGGAGTTTACAGAAACAGACTTTGGATGGGGGGCTGCAAGCATTACTAGAGGACATTTAAAAAACTGCCTAGTCAAGCACAGGGAGCTGTCAAGCAGATTCTAGGGTAGGCTTCAGAGAACTGGGGTGATGGATCCCCCCACCTCAGTCTTTAAAGGAGCATACAAGAGACCAAAAGACAATTTTGCTCCCTGACCAAAGAACTGGGGGGGGGGGGGGGTGCAAAAACAAGACTAATTACCCAAAGGAACCACAGAAACTGCATGAGTGTGTGAGACAGGATCTACCTGTGAACTTCCTGCACCCTGTGCTCTTGACCTCTGGGCTCCATAGAAGTGACAGGGTCAGCTTATAAACTCAGTCTGTAGACTGGAGAACTTCCTGATAGCTACACACAAAAGAGTTGCCTGTCATCCCTACAGAAGCCAGTGGACACCACTGAAATAGCATTTGTGGCTCACAAAAAGTGAGCATTCCAGAGAGGGGGGAAAGGCCCATAAGCCATGGAAACCAAGTGGATATTACTGACTATATGAGGACCACAAATCACCA
Source organism: Solenodon paradoxus (assembly GCA_004363575.1). Lineage (NCBI taxonomy): Eukaryota > Metazoa > Chordata > Mammalia > Eulipotyphla > Solenodontidae > Solenodon > Solenodon paradoxus. The sequence continues at coordinate 237,723 of RJWH01000115.1, read as the reverse complement.
CTCAGGAAGAAATATAACATTAAAAAATAAGAAAGGAAACCACAGTGCTAAAACTAAGAGAAGCTAGCCATACCAAAACTGGTCATCCCCAAAAGTATGAATGGCCCAAAGAGAGAAAGACGCCAAGGCCTCCCCAGAAAAGAAATCTACTGACATTGAATGGGACAGCCTAACAACAAAAGTGTCCAAAAATAGTCATTTAAAATTTGAATGAGATGCAGGAATCACACACAACAACTCAAAGACAATTAGAAAATCTCCAAAAACAAGTGACAAATCTAAGGGAAAAATGTCACCAAGGAAATTGAGGTCATAAAGGAAATCCTAGCAGAAATGCCACTGATAAAAGACACAGTCAAAGAATTAAAGATAAACATGGAAAGCTCCATAAACAGATGCAATCATTCAGAGAAATTAAATTCAGAAAGTGAAAACAAGATCATAGTCAACCCTTACAGAAGAGGTGAAAGAAACAAGACTGAGGAAAAACGACAAAATCCTATGAGAAATATCAGATGTCATGAGAAAAACAAACATAAGGATCATAGGTATCCCAGAAAGAAAATAAGAGGAAAAGATACAGAAAACCTACTCAAAGAAGTAATAGCAGAGAACTTTCCACACCTGTCACAAAAAGCAACCATGGAGGTTGAAGAAGCAGAAGGAACTCCAAAATTTCTAAATAAAAAAAGACCTACTCCTAGACATGTCATAGTAAAACTAGCAAAAATCAATTACAAAGAAAAACTACTCAAGGCTGATAGAGAAAAGAAACATAATCTACATAATCTGTTAATAGAGAATCAGCTATAATCAGAATTCTCAGCAGAAACATTACAGACCAGGAGAGAATGGAATGATATATTCAAGATATGGAAAGACAAAAACTATAAGTTAAGAATACTGTAAAACTATCATTCAAATTCATTGAAGAAATAAATTTCTTCTATGATAAACAAAATTTAATGAAATTTTCCACCACTAAACTGGCTATTCAAGAAATTCCGAAAGGGGTTCTACAACAGGATAAAAGTAAACAAAGATTCACGAAACCCTGCGAATGTTGATAAACAGGAAAGCAAAGATGGAACCAAGAAGAGAGAAAAAAAATTACCAACGGGGGAAATAAAAACATGGAATACAAATGAACAGATTTACATGACATGGTGAAGGTTCATAAAAGAGTATCAAAGAGATTCAAAGACAGCAATAATCCAGATGACAGCTACAAAATCTAACTCCAAAGAGATAAATAGCTGCAAAGCAGATGAAATAGAAGGAACTGACACCAAAAACCATAGAGAGGAGAAAGCAAATAAAAATAAATGGGAAACAAAGCAACAGGTACAAAAAACAGAGGCTCAAATGACAGCAATAGAGTCCTATATATTAGATATCATCCTAAATGTTAATGGACTGAACACACCAATCATAAGACCCAGAGTGACTGAATGGATCAAAAACAGGATCCATCATAATTATGCTTACAAGAAACTCATATCAGAACCAAAGACAAACAGATGCTGAAAGTTAAAGACCATGGACAAAAAACACATCAAAGCAACAGTGATGAAAGGAAAGCAGGAACTGCAATACTAATTTCAGAGCACTTAAACTTCCACCTGAAAAAGATATCTCAAGACAAGAAAGGACAAAGAAGTAACTATCATTAACATATATATAGTCAATGTGGGTCCATTTAAATACATAAAACAAATATTAACAATTAAAGGCAGACAATGACAGTAACACAATTAAGAGCAGAGGACTTCAAAACTCCACTAACATCATTAAATAGTTCATTCAGACAGAAAAATGAACAAACAATAAAGATTCTAACTGAAACAAAAGAACACATGAAACTAACAGACATATACAGGGTGTTCTACCCCAACCAAAAAGAATATACACCATTCTCAAGTATATGTGGAGCATTCTCAAGGACTGACCACAACTTGGGACACAAAAGTAGTCTCAGCAAATTTAGCAAGATTGGAATTATAGAAAGCATCTCCTCTCACCACAAGGGCAGTGAAACTAGCAATGAACCAGAAGAACAAAACTACAAAGATGTGACACTTGAACAACATGCTTCTGAACAACTCAAGAATCATCAGTGATTTTAAAGATGAAATTAAGACATCTGGAAACAAATGAAAATGAAGAGACCAGCTATCAGAACATGTGGGATGTGACAAAAAACAGTTCTTAGAGGAAAGATTAGAGCCATATAAGCACACATGGAAAATGAGGAGAGACCAAATTAAATATCTAACCTTATACCTGAAGGAACTAGAAAGGAAAAAAAAAAGGCGAAAGTCAGCAGAAGGAAGGAAATAATAAAAACTAGAGCAGAAGTAAATTAAACAAAAACTAAAGAATCGTCCAAAAGGTCATTGAAACCAAGAGTTGACTCTTTGAAAAAAAATAGATAAAATCAACCATCCCTAGTTAGAGTCACAAAGAAGAACAGTGAGAAAACCCTAATAACAAGGATCAGAAATAAAGGATATAAGATTACCACCGAAAACACAGAAATACAAAGGATCATGGGAGACTATTATGAGCCAACAAATTCATCATCACAAAGCAATGGACAGAGTCCTAGAAACATACAGCCTCCCAAAAATGAACCAGGAAAACACAGATATCTTGAACAGACCAATCACAAGCACAGAAATTGAATCAAAAATCAAAAATCTCCCCAAAACAAGAGTCCAGGTCCAGAGGGCTTCAGCGGTGAATTCTACCAACCATTCACAGAAGAGATACTGTCCATTCTCCTTAAAATCTTACACAAAATTGAAGAGGAGGGAAAACTGCCAGATAGATTTTATGAGACCAACATTACCCTGACATCCAAACCAGAGAAGAAAGCAACAAAAAAGAAGACTATAGACCAATATCACTGGTGAATATAGAGACAAATACCCTCACCCAACTCCTGGCAAGCAAAGTTCAACAGCACATTAAAAATATAATAAACCATCATCAAGTGGGATTCATTCTAGGAATGCAAAGATGGTTCAACATATGCAAATAAATCAATGAAATACACCACACATGAATAAAGAAAAAACAAAAATCATACAATCACATCAACAGATACAGAAAAGGTATTTGACAAGATTCCATACCCATTCATGATATAAACCCTTGTCAAAATAGGAATGAAAGGAACATTCTGAACATAGTAAAAGCATTATACAACAAACCCATAGCCAACTTAATACTCAATGGTGAAAAACTGAAAGACTTTCCCCTAAGACGTGCACTGAAACAGGCTGTCGTTCTCACCACTAGCATTCAACACAGTCCTGGAAGTCCTGGCCAGAGGAATAAGGTTAGAAAATGATACCAAAGGAGTTAAAATTGGAAAGGAGGAACTAAAACTAGCAATATTTACAGATGATATGATATTATACCTGGAAAATCCTAAAGACGCCACACACACACACAAATAAAACCTGCTAGAAGCAATAAATAAGCATAGCAAAGTGGTAGAATATGAAATCAACATTTAAAAATCAGTAAAGGAAAATAAATTAAGCCAGTAATCCCATTCTCAATAGCACTAAAAAAGATCAAATACCTGTGAATAAATCTAACAGAGGAGGGGAAAAACATCTACAATGAAAACTATCACTCATTATCGCAAGAAACAGAGGACAAAAAGGGATGGAAGAATTTTCCATGCTCATAGATTGGAAGAATTAACTTAATTAAAATGGAAATTTTGCCCCAAACAATGTATAAATTTAATGCAATTCCCATCAAAATTCCAGAGATATTTTTTTAAGGAGGTTAAGCAAACAATACTGAAGTTTATTTAGAATCTCAAAAGACCTCCTGAGAAGGAAAAGGAACAGCAGAGGAATCACATTTCCTAATTTTAAGCTATACTACAAAGTGATCATCATTAAAACAGTATGGTACTGGAACAAAACAGACACATAGATCAGTGGAAAAAAATTCAGACCCCAGAAATAAAACCACAACTATATCAAGAGTCATTCTTGACAAAGGAGCCAAAAGCATACAATGGAAGAAAGAAAGTCTGTTCAATAAATGGTGTTTGGGAAAATGGACATTGGCAAAAAAAAAGAAAAGCGATTCTTCATTAGCACCATCCACAAAAGTTAATTCAAAATGGCTCAAAGTTCTGGATATAAGACCTGAAATCATAAAATACTTAGAAGAAAATGTGGGGCAAACATTCTGGAGCCCCAACCTCAAAAGAGGTCTTTGGGGAAAGAACAGCTACAGCAAAAGTAACCAAACTACAACTAAATAATTGGGACTACATCAAACTAAAATGCTTCTTCACAAAGAAAGAATTTGCCATTAAAACAAAAAGGCAAACCAATGAATTTGAGGACATTTTTGCACAACATATATCAGACAACAGCTTAATATGAAAAAAAAAAAAAAAAGCTCACATATCTCAACAAAAATGTAAAGGGCCAACTCAAAAAATTCCCAAAAGAACTGTACAGACACTTATCCAAGGAAGACACACGGACGGCCTACAAACACCTCAAAAAAATGTTTCATATCACTCATCATCAGAGAAATGCAAATAAAAACCACAGTGAGATAATACCTCACGCCATCAAGAATGATCTGCCTCCAAAGTCAAGAAATAACAAGTGTTGGAGTGGGTGTAAAGGGAACTTTCATCATTGGTGGGAATGTATGTGAGTGCAACCTCTCTGGAAAACAGTATGGAGATTCCTTAAAAATAATAAAGATGGAACTAGCATTTGATCCAGCAATCCCACTCCTAGACATATATCCAGAGAGTACAAAATCCCTAATCAGGAAAAATATATGAATCCCGATATTTATAGTAGCACAGTTCACAATAGACAAGACATGGACGCAGTCTGGATGATGACTATCAAGAGGGGACTGGAGCGGGGCAGGAAGGGGAGATGGAACAAGGTGGTCATAAAGGACACTAAAAACTCTAGTGTTGGGCATTGTGTTAAAACCCATAGATTGAGAAATGAAAATGAGTTCAACATCTTAAAATGTCCATGGCTTTGGAAACAAAAAAAATAAATAAATAAAATTATTATATTATTTTTTAAAAAGGAATTAGGACCCATTAGGAGATGGAAAGACCATTCTACATAGAGAAACTATCATAAATGAAGCTGTAGAAGTGAGAAATTCTGAGACATGTACCAAAAACATTCGCAGAACATGCTCTATATGAAGGGGAAACGAGTGATAATAGTAGGGGGCTACTGAGAGCATTTGAGCAAATAAAACTTCTCTAGATTTCTTAAAATTCCTATGAACAGCCCCATTCTACTGAGATGGACATATAAAAGAGTTTGCTTTCACTTTCCCTAGAATCATTTTAATTTTCTGCATAACACAATGATGATAGCTAAACTTTTTTGTAGAGTTAATTGCTCTGATACAAATATCTGAGAGAAGTTCCCTTTTCTCCCCTAGAAGGTCCAGTGGCTGCAATCTGCATTAGGTCACTAGGTTAAGCAGTTAAGGAACAAGAAGACAATCTTCCTAGGAATTTTTAATACAAAAGGAATGAAACTGAGATGTTGGAGAGCTTTAGGGTATAAAAGTTATAAATCTTAGTTTACTTGCTCCTTGGAAAAATTGAGAACGTAGGATCCTTTCCAACTCATTTAAAAGATCAAGGGATTTGCAGTTTTTTCCCCTCCCATTTTAGAAGTGTAAAAGGGTAGCTATCTGTCTCTCTCCTAAACAAATACCTCCTACTCTCACCAACTGCACAGAAGTTTCCATAGTAGCTCATTTTGTTGCCAGCAGTCTAGGTGAGGGGGAGGGGAAGAGGAGGGGGCAATTTTTCAATTTTTCAATGTTTCTCTTGATTTGGCTGTATCAGTATGAAACTCTTGTCCTTGACCAAGATGCCTTGTATTTCTATGAGAGAGGGGAGAGAGAGAGAGAGAGAGAGAGAGAGAGAGAGAGAGAGAGAGAGAGAGAGAGAGAGAGAGAGAGAGAGAGAGA